>BLSF01000037.1:0-440573 GCA_012862575.1 Parietichytrium sp. I65-24A
TTCGCAGCTGAGACCCTTTAAATACGAGTACATTCGCCCTCTCCGCAATATAAAAACGAACAGTAACCACTACTTGTTGCGACTCTGCATTTAATGCTCGTGCCTCTGCTCTTTCGCGGCCTGCTCTTTCTTGCTCGCGGCCTGCCTCTGCTCTTTCGCGGCCTGCTCTTTCTTGCTCGCGGCCTGCCTCTGCTCTTTCGCGGCCTGCTCTTTCTTGCTCGCGGCCTGCTCTTTCCTGTTCCGCTAACACCTCCAGCTCCTTCACTCTCTGCATCAACCTCTCTATGTTGGGTCCATTTCCTTCAAGGCTATTGGAAGGTGTAGGCGGGGGTGGGACGTCGGTAGAGCTCAATGCTCTGGCACCTTCGCTCTTTGGGGCTTGCCCGCGGCTGCGATGACCTGAAGCTGCGCCGCTGAAGCGCCGAACACCTCCAATGATCCGACGCATCTCGTGTTTCCTTCAAGGCTTTCAAAGGCTCTCCCTCCCTGTCTGTCTGTATCGCCCTCTTTCTTCGCTCCCTCTGTGGGTGTGCGTCGCTATTCGCATTCCCGCGCACACTCTCGCTGGAGATCTTGCGCCTTAAGGCGAAATAGGGTTCAAAGATAGGGTTGAGTGAACATCACAACTAACGGGGGCTTGAGTAGCTTGGCGCAGCTCATCTCTAGCTCGGCGCTCGCTTTCTTCGGCACGGCGCTGCCCTTCTTCAGCTCGAGCAAGTTGTCGGATCAGTTCTTCCAGTGTCCTCTCAGCTGTGCCAGACGATGAAGACGATGACATCCTCCTCGCGCCAGCCTTGAAGAACTTCTTCATCTCAGGGTCGTGCGAAGAGCCACAGCCTAGCTGCCTCGAATTCAGTGGCTCACAAAGTACAACGGACGAAGGTCGTGGGAGACATGTGCCGAGATTCGTTCGTGAACGCGTCCTTGCCGTGTTGATGATCACTCGGACTACACTTGCTCCCGCGACCATCCACACCTGCTTCCCTGCTTTTCTGGCTCTTCTTCTTGCCTATAAGCCAAATCGCCCCCGCCTTTGGCGGACTTCTTCGGGCTCGAGAGTTGCACCTGCCTCCTCATTCATTCCGGCAAATCCAGTTCCAGCGGAAGCGAACGACTGTGAGCAGCTGTAACCCCTGCCGTTGGAGCAATTGGCTGCTCTATTCCTCCTCACAGACCTAGAATTGGACTGTCATTTTTACTTTTCTCTTTTTGAGGGAGGTTGTCTCCTCCCTGCGATCTTCTTTTCTCATTTTGTGCACTCATCTTCGCGATCTCTTTTCTTCTTCTCTACTTTTCCCTTGCGTACTGACAAGTGAGTCACGGTACCGGTACCGGTACTCCTTCTCTTTTCCTTCTCAAGGCTCATTCCACGGTTAACGCATTCCAGCAGAGCTATAGCCCCTGTCATAGCAATGCCATAGCGTTGGTTTTTAGCTCTCCTGACACTCCTGACATCTTCTGACAGTAACTTAAGTACCGTAGTATTTACTGGCTACTATGAGACATCGTCCACACTGTCCTCACGCACGCGCACACTCTCGCAGGTGTAGGCGCAGGTGTCGACGACACATACGAACGGCGACTTGACAAGGGCGGGCTTAGGGCTTCTTTTATTCCTTGCCTGGGCGGCTGCGTCGACGAACGATGGTCTCTGACTGGCGCACCACCACGTTCCAGGTTACCGGTAGGTGGTCTGGGAGCACTGGCAAACTGACGAGAAATTCCAGATCTGTCCGATGCCCGGCGAGGTGAAAGGCTGGGAGTGCCTCTGGTTGTCGAATGTTTCTGTTTAAAAGTTATCTTATGGCAATTCTGAAATTGTGAGAGGGTATCGATGAGGTCACGCCTTGGCGCGCAAGGCTGCGTATGGACATCGAAAGCTTCTCAACACGAGTCCTTCCCGACTAGAGGGGCCAGAGGCAGGCAGGCACAAAAGGAGGCCCGCAATCAGGCAAGGATGTCTCTTCTGTCTTGGCGCACCAAAAGTGCGATTGCCTCAGGCTTTCTCGTTCGTGGTGATCCCAACAGACTCCAGCAACACTTGGCGCTTCTGGCGACCTGATTCCGAGCTTCAGTGAACGGAGGTAAAAGGGGTGACTAGCTTACTGGTAGGGAGGCTCGTCATCATACGCCGCACCCGCGTATGGTACAACTCTGGCGCTGATGCTCGGGCTCGACTACTTTCGCTTAAACTGAAAGGGGCTGCAAGTGGCGAGTTATTTGGATGCAGTAGATAATCGCAAACCACGGCCCTCTTCGGCGCAGTGGCGTCGGCTGGAAGTCCGGCGGCGCAGCGCAAACGGTTACCGCCGCCATATCCCTCGCGGCGTTCGGGGCCGTGTTATGGCCCTCACGTCCAGGGGTAAGGTCAAAGACGTCGCCGGCGTTTTTGTCGACGCCTATGTGGAGCGGGACAGCTTGCCAAAAGATGGCGTCAAAGAGGTCGTGAGCACAGGAAAGACGATCGGGGAATGCAGAGCCTTGTGCAACTCTGACCAGGATTGCTCACGGTTTGCCTTTTCATGCCCAACCGGCTCTGGCGCACAAGAAGAGGATTACAGAGGAGAGTGCGCGCTGCTGCTGGATACCTTGTGGCGGTCCTGGGCACTCGCGGAAACCTGTGGCGCGTCACAGGCCTTCGTGGGTATCCGCAACGACCAGCTCTACTACCCGGCAGCAGAATCCGTGAGCAAGAGGCAACTCTGCTACAATGCGGACGACGGCGCTCCTCTGCTTCACGTAATCGCCTCCTTCAATGTGGACGAAGCAATGTGCCAAAACATATGCCTCCTGCGGAAGGGGTGCGAAGGGTACAAATATGGCCATGTTTTGGGAGGAAACGCTCAATGCACTGTGTACACTAGCGTGCAAGCAGATGCGTTTACTTGCGATGATTCGCCTGCAAGCCAACCGGCCGGGTTCTTGGACGCGATGGAGTGCTAAGCGTCTTTTAAGGACGTTGTGGAACCTCGCGAGTGCCAAAAAAGTTGCCTTGCCGTGGCTTCCTCAAAGTTTCGTGTGTACGATTACCAATCACCGCTTAAGAGGTGCGAGTGCCTTCAGTTGACGCCCACAAGAGCGCCCACAACGAGAGCACCGGTTGTCACCAACTCGCCAACAAATCCAACGATCCCGCCGAGTTTTTTGCGGCCCAATCAAAAAGCGATCGTCGCGCCGACGGCCGGGCCAACCAGGTCATGCACGGAGTTTCCAAAATCTATCAAAGAGTATGCGGTCAAAGAAAACGCCGACGAAGGACCCGGTTACTATTTAGTGGATGCTGGGTGCAGCTCCGGCTTTAAAAACCCTGGTACTCAACTCTGCAAAGAGAGGATCGGTGTTGCGGTCGAGCCGCAGGAAAGCCTTGAAGAAAAATGTGGTGCCTGCGATCAGCAGCCAGTCTCCACCAACTGTGGAAATATGTTAAACTGCCCAGTGGTTCCTGCGCTGTATCAAGCAAGTGCGTTTACAAAGTCCGACCCATCCAGGTTTGTGGACAAGCGGCTGAGCGGGGACGAAGAAGAGGGCCACTTTCTTCCACCTGGCTCGGAGCGTACCGCTCGCGAGTGGGTCAGCTCGGAGATGGGCAGAGCGGGACGTGAGCTGTATTACAGCATGACTGCCGCCCGCCGCTCGCTCTTGAGCGCCATGGAGGCGTTCTCTGTCGTCAGTGTCGCGACAGGGGCAGCGCTCATCACGTTGGGGAGGGCATTCGACATGGTTGAAAAACTTGAAGAATACGCTGCCCGGTTCGCCTCGAGCACCTCCGAGATTGCCAAGTCTATCGATGTGATGCGACAAGTATTTCGCGGCAAAGCGGCGTTGCAGCTAATTTCAATGTTTTTTGGCAAAATTGCGGACGGTGTGCGGCTGACGAAACCCATGCTCGAGAAACTTTCTTCCAGCGCGGAAACGTTTCTGAAAGGACCGCTAGGGAAGATTGACGCTGCGCTTGGCAAGGTGGATGGGGCCATTCTCGCTGCCGCCGGGACCCTCACAAGCATCCCTGGTTTTCTTACTCTGGTTGCAACGGCGCTGATCCGAGCCCACCAGCATGCGGTGTTGGAAGACCAAGTCGAGACTGCGGCCGCCCTGGAAACGGCCATGGCCTTTGCAGACGGCTATGTTCAGGGCTTTGCTCGGCCACTCGAAACTTTTGCTCGCGCCGCGACCAGCTCTGCGCTTTTGCAAAGTGCACATGAGGCGATCATAGATTTGGAGACCGCGCTAGGAGACCCGATCAACGGCATGATATCGTTCAAGCAGAGTCTTGATGCGCTGCCGAGCCTGGACCTTGCAACGCTTAGGCTGGATCTTGGTCCGTTTGGCGAATTGTCAGTGGAGGATATTCTCAACAACCCACTGTCAGAGCTCATCGGCTTGGTAGAAGACCTTTTGGAACCCCTGCTTCCCGACTTTAGCACCCTCTCGGTGCCCGACCTGGATGCGCTCATCGGTCTTGATCGAGTGTCCGCCGCGCTTGAAACGCAAGCCGCCGAACTGGACGCCTTTTACAGCGACGCGATTGCACAGTTGCAGGAGCCGTTGACGCTCTCGGACGAACTGATTACCAACCTGACATCCCTGATTCCGGCCGAAATCCCGCCTCACTGGGACCTTGGCCTCGATGAACTGATCAGCGCGGAAGAGGGTGTAGCAGAAGCAGCAGCGGCGGAAGTGGAAGCGGAAGATGAGGGAAAGAGCAGCGCCTCTGCTCGCGAGTCGAGTAGCCTCGGTACTAAAAGTACAGCAGCCATCAGCGTGAATCCCACTTCGTTGCGACAAGACATTGCTGCCACCTTTCGCGCAAACAAACCGTCCGTCCGCGAAAATTCGCTCTCCAAACCCTGGTGAAGTTTGACTTTTTACAGACCACCTACATTCGGCACGAGCAAAGGGGCAAAGGTGTTCCCCTGGAGTTTGCAACCGCGCCGGTTTCGTGCTGGGTCGGCCTGGACAGCGCTGGTCGCATAACGCGCATCAAGGACTTGAAGAAAGGCGCCCTGGGAAGGCGATTCAAGAACGGCCACCTGCATTACCGCCTCGATGGCGGTCGCAATTATGTGGCCGATGAAACGTTTTTCTTGCAGTTTATCGGTCTGATTCGGTCTGCGGAAGGGTTCAAGCGAGCTGTGCAGGGACCCGACGAAACCGTCCTGGTATCTTCAAGCACAATCGGCGACTGCGCCGTCTGCGAGGTGGGAACCGTCTGCCAGCGCACCGGCAGCATTTATCCCGCTGCTCGGGCGCGACCTGGTGACGATGATGACAAGAAAAGAAAAAAGTTGGCAGAACGGGTTTTAGCTACGATAGAGGAGCGTGCCTCGAAATTTTTGAAGCCTGTAGGAGAAAGTGTTTTTGGATCGTCAAGCAGTGCGTCGGCGGAATCTCCTGTCGACGGCAGCGATGTGTTTGCGCTTTTCAGAGTCGAAAAATACCGGGAACTGTATTTTCAGAAGGAGAGTTATGGTCTTTGCGCGCTTCGGAAGCGATACCCGGATTATCTAACGGGTGATGATGCGGAAGAGGTTGTTGCGAAGCCGGAACTGGCAGGCATGCTTCAATTGCTTTGCGAGGATGCTGTTTGGCATTTACTGAGGGCAAAAATGGATAAGAAGTTCAATCCAGACAAAAGTTGCGCAAAACTTCTGGACAAGAAAAAGCTTCCCAAAGCTCAGACGGATGTGTACGCGTCCTTTTTGAACGGTTTCCCAGGGGTTTCAAGTGAAAGATGGTTTCCAGGGTTTTCTGGAGACCGGAGTGGTAATTATGAGAAGAATGGTTGGGTAGAGAGTGAAGGTTTTCCCACCTGTGAACATTTTACACTGGAAAAAGAAAAAATAACGGTGGCAGATATGTTCACCAGCAAAGAAAAGGAACAGTGGGAGAAAATGGAAACAAATAGAGTACCGTTTGAAACGACATGGTGCGCTGCTCCCGATAAAAATGCGGAAGAATTCTGTAGGCCGCGTGTGTGTTACGAACCAGGTGGGCCAGGAAGGGGCTCGAAAACATGGTATAAAGAAGGCAATTTTTACTACCGAGCAAGTTTGGGATATCTTTCAGGGACGTTCCCTGATGACAAAACACATCGGAAAAGCTCGAAGCTCGGGTACGAGACAGAACATATGGTTGATCACGCCTCCGGAGGGCAGAGCACCTTTGCCAACTTTGTGATGGCTTGGGGGCATGCAAACGAGGAACTGGGCAGCCGCGGGGATAAGGCAGATCGGTGGAAGGAAATATATCAGGATTTTCTTGAGAATGCGAGAAAGGTGCAAAGTTGGTGCAGCGCTGTGCTTGAGGCAGATGAAGGAGGGCCAGCTTGCGAATACGGAGGCGGCAAAGAACTGAGGGCGTTCAGCGGCAATCGCGACAAAAAGACTGGGTGGCTCAAAGAGCTGCCTGATGGCGTACGAGATAAGTTGCAGGAGCATAATTCGGCCAAATGGAAAGAACTCGTCGATTTAGGAAAGGAGATTTGTGGCTCTCAAGAATAAAGAAATGCACCAATTTTTAACCTCTCAGATTTTTTTCCGATCCTCGATATACTTTGACGCTCGTGGACGAATTCGGCTGGAATGATTGTCTGGGTTCTCGAACATTTGGCTCTGATTGTTTCTCATCAAAGAAATGTCATAGATAAGCCCTTTGATGCACGGTCCAGTATCGCCGATTAGTTGTGACACCGATATCCCGCCGTGAATGCACTTAAAATGTGGGTACTCCCTCTTCATGTCAAAACTTCCAACAAAGGACAGGTTTTTCAAATCCCAGCACTCCATCAGTCGTCGACCCATCCCGAGTTTGTGACGCGCCAAGCAGCACAAAAGTACGGTCCAAAGTTCTGACGATACCTTTGCGAGACCACACGAGCATGCTGGTCCGCCAGTTGTAGACTCGAACTGTCTCAGAACTTTTTCGTGTTCCCGATACGATAAGATAGTCATCGCCGACCAACTTCATAAAGCGTCCGCTTATGTTCGCTCGAAACACAATTTTGCCGCTCTCCAAATCACAGACTCGTGACGGTCTACCACAGCTTGCCATCGCAGTGTCAGATTCTTCTCAGGCTCATTAATTTGCATGCTGATCGTTGGTCGCCCAAGAGTAACAATAGTACACGAAGAAACACCAAGCTTTCGTACTCGAGTACGACCGTCACCCCCTACGAATCCCTACGAGCATATATTCTCTTAGTAACCTATGCTATCGATAGTAGTAGCTAGGTACCTCTTGAGAGAGAGAGAGAGAGAGAGAGTAGTTGTAGAGTAGCTAGCTGAATTAGCTGAATGACACGTCCACGAGATCCACGAGTGTCCAAGTTCGTGGACGGGGAGACGCGGCAAGACATTGCCAGCCTGATTCTGAATTCTGAATTCTGAATTCTGCATTCTGCATTTCGAGCCACCCTTTCCACGTTCGTGGGAGCGAGCGGTTTCTGACAGACTGATTCGCAGCGTCGCGGTGTCGCGGTGTCGCAAAGGATGGGCTGCGACTTGCAAGTACTGCTGTTCTACAGCTACAACGCCGTGGCGGACGTCAGCGCCGGAGTGGCAGAGCAGACGCGCCTTTGCGAGAATCTTGGCCTTCACGGAAGAGTTCGCGTGGCCTCCGAAGGGCTGAACGGGACCTTGTGCGCCGCTCGCGAGAAGCTGGAAGAGTACTGCAGGCGCACGGAAGAGAGTGTGTCCGATCCGATTGACTGGAAATTCTCAGACATTGGGCCAAACGGTGCCCCGTTCGAGGACCTGCAGGTGCGCCAAGTGGATGACTTGGTGGGCTCCAAGGAAGGTGGCAAGTATGACAAGCAGAGGACCGCAATCCATCTGACTCCGAGAGAGTTTCACCAGATGGTGAGCACCGCAGATGCGGAGGAGACCGCGATTATCGATGTGCGAAATACTTATGAGTATCAAATCGGCCATTTTGCAGGCGCAATCGACCCGGAAACGCGGCAGTATAGCGAATTTGAGGACTGGTTTCGAGAGGATGGCGTGCAACTCGTACTGAACAAAAAGGATGTTCTCATGTATTGTACTGGCGGAATTCGATGTGAGAGGGCATCCATCTTAGTGAGAGAGGTCCTTGAGGAGAAGTGCAGGAGAGAAACATCTGGGCTGACAAGCCCGCCAAATTTGTATCAACTACAAGGAGGTATCCATCGATATTTGGAGGAGTTTGAACCACAGGAAAGCAAATTCTTGGGAAAAAATTTTGTTTTCGACAAACGCGTCACCCAACCGCTGCCTGCTAAATTTGCAGGGAAAGAAGATGAGATTGTTACGGTGGGGAAATGCACGTATTGTGACAAACCTTGGGACGCGCTTTGCTCAGAAACCAGATGCTCAAAGTGCCGAATGCTCGTTCTTGCGTGCCAGAAATGCGCACATGACACAGCGGGGGTTTTCTGCAACAAACATATCTACTTGGATCCCCGGAGAACCTCCGTGGATCGGGTGCAAACAGCTCGACACAATTTACGGGAACGCCTTCAAAGGTTTCAAGTAGGCAGGAAATACAAAAACAAAAGACAAAACATCGTCAAGCAGCTTGATGAGCTCGACAAAGTAGAGAGCACGCTATTGCGTGAGAGCGCGTAATGTATCTAAGACTTTGTCGTAGAGGCTGAGCTGGGGAACATTGGTCTGCAGTGGCGCGACTGTTCTCGCGTTTGCCGGGTGTACATGTTATTTTGCCAACAATATTGTATTCTTTGACTATGTTTCAAATTTAATTTAATTGAATTGAATTGAAAAAAAAATGAAAGGATTGCAATTGTCGAGGAGCAAAACCAGAAGATATTTTTGCAGACTATCGTACAGGTGAAAAAAGAACGCCGCCATGGCTGAATCGCCAGGCGTTCGCTCAGTTGTGTCTCGCCCCTCGCAAGGGACTAGTCGGCCGGACCTACTACCATATCAGCGATCTGCTGTCCTGTTGGCTGCACTCCGTCCCCCGAACAAAGGGCTATTGAAGTGATATCCTGCTGCTGGACGTTCGTCGAAATTTGACCTGGTCAACGGACTTGATGGTTGAAAGCCTCCACCAAACCTGGAGGGCGGGCTAGGGACACCTCCCCGCGGACTTGACGGCTGGAAACCACCGCCAAATCTAGATGGCGGGGAACTAGGTGGGCTATTCAGGGGAGACCCGCGCGTTGGGCTAGACGGCTGGAAACCACCACCGAATCTTGATGGCGAATTAGGTGGGCTATTCAGGGGAGACCCACGCGTTGGGCTAGACGGTTGGAAACCTCCCCCGTATCGGGAAGGTGGGCTGACCGGGGCTCTTGAGAAACTAGGGCTCTCAGGCTGGAAGCCCATTCCGGGGGGAGATGATGGCCCCGATCCGAAACTGCCTCCCTGTGAGTAAGGCAAACTGCTCGAGCTCTGCTCGCTGCGACCACTGAAAAAGTTTAGTCTATTTGGCGACTGGAAAGGCATCTGTTGGCCGGGAGTGCTTGGAGGCATTGCACCATGATTTGGCGACCCAGGTGGCATGCGCTGGGTTCGGGAGCTTCCAGGCTTGATATCAACTTGCCGAACTTGATACTGGACAATGGATTCGCCTCTCTTTACTCTGTCCCTGAACAACATAAATCCAAGAATCATGATTCCCCCGCAAGCGCCGATTGCGATGATCGCCTGAGTGGACAGGCCGGAGCTCGAGCTGCTTCCTGGGCTGCCGGTTGAAGCCTCCTCCCCACTGACCGAATTTGGAGACGAGGTGGCGACGGTCGGAACTGGGTTGAGAGTTGGTGTCGAAGGCTGTGCATTCGGGCTCGGGGTAGAAGCGGCTGAAGGGGGCGCGTCACTCACAAAATTCATTCCCGCTTTCCCGCACGCCCCGCCACCAATATGCGACGAGAATGTAGTTCCACTTCCATCAGCCGAGCCATGCGCATAGCTAATGTACATATTGTCACCGATTGGGATCGTGCCACTCGCTAGCTTGCGTTTCCAGGTGCAAGAGGTTACTCCATTCTCTTCCGAAGCTGCCACAAGCGTCACCACATTTAATTCATCTGGAGAGTGGATGTACGGCCCTGGCTTACCAAGCGCTCCAAAGAGTGTCGGCGAATTATTAGAAACCCAGCAGACGACGCTCGACACCATGTTATGCCCCGTTGGCGTCATTGCCCAGCCCATTGCAACATATCCAGTTGTTTTCGCAGACATTTGCACCTCGATTTCATCCCCATTGACGACCCATGTTGCACTAAATGACCCGCTCGTATAACTGGTGGCTCCGCTCGCTATCGTAGTGAGCGCCCCGAGCAGCAGCGCGAGCAAAAGAGTCATGTTGCTCCCAACTCTCCTTCTCCGTGCTTGCAGGTTTTGTGTTTACAAGCAGCCCGCCGATGCGAAGATGTGGAATGATGCTCAGCTCATCTCAGCTCAGAGGTGTGGGCACGGTACTAGTACTCGAGTGGTACTATTTTCAGCGGTCACTGCAGGGAGTGGCATTTCACACTGTTGGCTGCGTTTTCATTAGTGGTGACAGTAAGTACAGATAGTGTAGCTAGTGTAGCTCCGATGCCCCGGCGGAACTCCCACCAGCATTAACGAGACTTAGCCAAGAGGAACTTTGGCAAAGCTAACACTGCAAAGACGGCTTCTCCAGAAATGATTGTCAATTCGTGGCGCGAGCCCGTTATTTCAAATCAACCAATCAAGATACGACAATAAAGGTCTCCCCCTGGTCCTACAGTATCCAAATTCAAGTTCGGTCTAAATGGCTGCCTTTTGCGGGTGTGCGATATATTGAACCGGTACTCGGCCTAAACATTGACTTTAGGCACTTCTAACCAGTACACACCACCTCAAGCCCTGGCTTGGCTTGACTCACACAACTCTTATACTCGTACCAGTGCTGATTGCGATCACAATCAGTGTCAAATTTTCGATCTGAAATCTGAACGGACGAAGCCCCCACCAGGATGAGGATTTGAGAGGCATGGAGATCACTGCTGCGGCCAGTGCGGCCTCTCCTTCACGCTGCCTGTGGTGCCCTCTCGGTCGCAGCGAGAGCTGCCAAGACCTCCTCGCAACTCAGACAACGCTTCGTTCGGTCTTCGCCATGTCGCCATAGCTGGTTACTATCGGTCTACCTGCTATCCATTTCACAGTCTCGTGCCAAGGTCATAGCCAATCGCACCTTGGAATTATGAACTTGATAGGCTCAACTTTTGGAACATTTGCTCCTCCTTCTCAAGCTCTGTGATGCGGCGGCGGATGTCTCTGATGTGCTGCTCAAGCCACATGCACACTGGATCACTCAGGTCATCGCTCATGTCAATTCCAAAGCCGCTCGAAAGCGTGCTGGACAGGTTGTGAACATCGACTGCTTCCTCGGACGAGGGCGAAAGGTTGCCAGTTCCAGACCTTTCTGGGTGGTCTGTCTCTGCACTTGTTAGCTGTGGGTGGAAACGCTCCACAGCAGAACCTGCATGACTCCTCGAGGACGGTGAACACTCGTCCAGCAAATATCTGGACCTATTCCCATCACGAGGACTGTTCGAGTTCAATAGGGCTGACTCCGTCTGATCCAGATGCTCATCTCCTATATCACTTTCGACAGCTGCAGTTTCGCCCTTTTGTACTGCCGGTTGGTCAAACTTTGAACTCTGCTCCGAGAGTGTTTCGTAGAGCTGCCAGATATGCGGAGAACGAGCGCTGCCCTCGGAATTTATAGGGCTCGGCTCGATACCAACAACGGAGCGCTCCGATTGCAGTTCTTTACTTCTAAACTTGTCTGAGGCCTCGATATTGACTGCACTGGTGTCGAAAACCCGCCCCAGAGAGCTCGAGTTGGCAATATCAGCATTCTCGACCTGCGACTCTAACCGGTCATCAGCAAACGAGCCCATGCCTTGCTGCCAGGATGATTTAGACGCTCCATTTCTCTCATCAAGAGAACAAAGCTCGTCTTCCACTGGGAGAATATCATCATCCGTATTGGCGGGCCGGGATACAGGTGTACCTCCGACCAATTCTTCTTGTCTCGTGAACACTTCATCGGCAATGTCTGCGGTCGACTCGGCTTTTACCAATCTCTGGTCAAACGCAAGTTGCTTCTTTTCTTCCAGCACCGGAAAAGATGCGCCAGGGTCGACAAGACTCTCCACAGTTGCCTCTTCCACTGAGACTGAGATCGAGGATGGTGTGCTCAAAGCACTACTCTTCACTATTGCCTTCGCTGAGTCAGACGAGTCTGCAGCTGACTGGTCCGATGAATAAGGCGAATTGTCAGCTGTCTCTTCCGATGGGTTTGGCGAGCCCAGCAAATACAGTTCGAGTTCTTTTTCTGCTGGTGAATGCAATTCGAGTTCTTTTTCTGCTGGCAAATGCAGTTCGGGTTCTTTTTCTGCTGAACCAGCTGAATCGAAAGCTACCTCGATCAACGAAGTAGAGGTATTCAACGCTAGAACTCCTGCTGCGCCAGACAAATTAAGGGTTCCTTTGCTCGCCGAGCTGGGCGACTTTTGATTCTCCGACTCACAGCGGGGAGCTGCAGAAATACCAAGCTGTGGCGTCGTTTCCCCACCCATATCTTCCTTATAGTTCGAAATCCCATCTTTCTTCTCTTGCTCGAGCCCTAAAGTTCTTTCTGGAGTTTTAGCTGGGGATGCAGTTGGTTCAGCAGCAAAACGAGCCGTTTCCGCAGACACGTCAACCTCCTCACGTGTCTGTCCCGCCGTCTCACTACCCGATTTTTCGTCTCCGATCGCCACGACGACCGATTTTGGTTCTGGCAGTACTTGTTGCAGCGCTGGCTGCGGAATGTCTTGAACAGCATCAACTTCCAAAGTTGATCCGATTCCTCGTGTTCGTTCTGGTGCGGTTGCATACTCTGACGAATAGATCGCTTGCGACGCCGGCGTCACGAAAGCTCGAAGCACAGGAGAGGATACTGCTTCACTTGCCAACGCCTCCGACACTCTGGTCTGACTACCAAGCCTCTCCTCTTCCGTATGCGTTTCTTCGCAGTACAAGTCTCGATGTGTCTTGGCAGGACAGTCTTGCCCACCAAGCTTCATCTTCAGACAACTCGCAGCCATTTCACACCCGTTAAAGTCGGCCTCTGAACTCGCAGAATGACAAGCTGCTTTCGCGTTCAGTGCGTGTTCATCAAGATGCAGATAAACATGAACCCCTCGTCTAGAATCACGCCCTCGCTCCTCCTCCAGGGCATTCAAAACGTCCAGCCCGTCCAGGTGCGAGTCGTCGGAGAGTGCAAGCGAGCGAGCATCGCACTCCGATACAGACTGAAAACTCAGCTCCATCGGCAGAGCTCCATTCTCCTCCTCGGCGGTGTGCTTTGCCATCTTCCTTCTCCCCCGATATTTGGCCAGGATTCTATCCGCTCTGCTGCTCAGGTCCATGGTCTGCAGCGTTCGGCGCACTCCTTCGTCTTCCAGTCCATCGCCGTCATCATCGACCCGCCCCAGCGCTACTTTCGCATTTTCCCAAACTTTGGCGTGCTTCTCATCTTGTTCGCTTCCCACGCAATCCTGGTCGCCTCTCTCAGACCCCGCGGACCACCACGGACGGCCTCTCGCTCGGCCCCGCCTCTCCTCTGGGCTCGTGGCAGCGCCGTACCGGAACCGGCGGATCAACGCGAGCGCCGAGGCGCCGTCGCGAGGCAGCCCCGCGTCCTCGCCAGCCATTCACTGCGCGCGGTCCGGTGATCTTCGCAGAGACGTCCTCGCCCTGGCATACGGCCAGGCCTACTCACTGTCGGTACAGTATGTCACTTGCTGCCCAACTTGGAATTTGCTCTCTTCGGGCAAAGCTTGTGAGCGCTTGTTGATTGTGAAAGTTAGTATTTGACAAGATTGACAGCGGATTTCTTCAAAGCTTTGTTTTTAGGTTGGCCGTGTGGGCGGGCCCCTCAATTGTGTCAGGTTTTTAGCTTTTTTCTTCGATGTATATAAAAATAGAAACGAAAATTGTGGCACGAGAACATCACGTCAGCTCGCTTGAATGAAGGCTTGCAATGAATTGCTTGTCAGTTTGGATGTTGATTGCACATTATGAGTTGCGCTCGCATATATGTCCAAGCAAGCGAGCCAAGATGCAAGATGCAGGAGGAAAGAAAAGAGTCCTTGACTGTTCGAGTTTTTTTCTACAATAGACGTAACAGACGCTTATTTGTTAATGGTCAAACGACAGAGCGGAGACAAGAGACGCAGAGAGCTCATGGGGGTGCTGGGGTCGGATTGTTTCCGCCGTACTCATCAAAGAGAACGTCTGCGCTCATGTACTCCAACAGCTCCGCAGTGGGCACCCCGCTGTAAATGTTGATCTTGCTGAGCACCACAGGGTCCAGAAAATGCTTAATGGTAGACCAGAGTGACGTGACGACGCTGGGACAGTTGATGAGGAAGATGGGTCCAGCCTGCTCCGGAAAGTGCACCTCCACTTCTTTCGAGAAGGATTTGAGCAAATTGATGCTCTTAAGAGCTGGCATGAACTTCATTCCTTTGCAGTCAGCGATGTAGGTCTGTTTCCACACTGGCTGACCGCGGTCCGCAGCAGCTCTGAACTGCTCGATGATCTGTCCCATCTCAAATATGTAACAAAGCAGGTAGTCGCGCTGACTAATGCTCTTTGCTTCCGCGGTGGTCAGGGAACCTACAAACTGGCCAATCTTGTCCACGAAGACTGGCCTGCCCTCCAGATCAAAGCCCATAAAGTGGCGCTCACGGAGCTTGCGGTAGGCGCTGAGCGATGCGGGTGGGGTGGAAATCAGGCTCGGGAGGTCAATTTCTTGGCGCCACGTCACTGTCGATAAAAGTCGTTTCATGGCAAGCTTGGGATTGAATTTGTCCGCCATGAGGAACCGCAATATCGCGGCATCGTCCGGAAGGACGTACGGCTTGTGGCGGTCGATGGCGTCCGAAGCCCCCAGATTATGCAGAAATTCTTTCCTGAATTCTTTGTAAAGCGTCCTTTGCTCCGAAGAAAGGTTTTGATAGTACTCCAGGTCTTCTAGCTTCACGTTGATCCCTTCAAAAAAATTCAGCCATGCATTTCCCGCAAGGTTGTACTCTGCGCAAAAGTGGGGAGACGACGACTTGCAAGAATCTGCGCGCCTTGATACACAATTGTTGCTGAGGGCCCTGGAAGATCCGCTGCATACCGACTCCGCGTCGGCTGCACCTAGGGAAGCCCGCGAAGATTTGCGGTGAAAAGTTGCGTTTGGCATCTCGATGCTGCTCACAAACGAGACGTGGGCCAGAGAAGACCGGGGCCGCGACGCTGAGGCTGAGGCCGAGGTTACGCTCCTGTCGCTCGCGTTGCTGTTGCGACGCGATATCGTTGCCCGCCGCGCGGCAATCGCGCCAGACTGCATCGTAGGACAGTTTGCCTTGGGAGCCGCTTTTTGCAACCCGTTGTAGCTTTCACTCGAGCCCGTTGCCATACTCAAAACGACTGGCGGTTTCTGTCTATCTGTGAGTAACTTTAAACAAAACAAAATACAGGGATAGATGGCGACCAGGGCCAAAGGGCCATTCATCGCCAGGATATCGTGGTCTAGCGCTCTCCAAACCACCAACGAGTACAGCATGGTGCAGCTCGCCAGCCCAAGCCAAGTAAAATCCGACCCTCGTTTTGACGGATCTTCGACCGTTCTCTTTAGTCGATCCACCTCCGAGCGTATGGCGTTCGCACCCTCCAGACTGCGGAGCAATTCCCTCATCTGCGTCCGGAGCTCGCTGATCGCATCATCCTGCTCTTGGCAGATGCGCTGAAGTTCGCGATTTTTATTCTCCAGATCCACCACGCGATCTTCGATATTTTCGCCAAACGTAGCGCTAGATTTGGGAGACAGATCCTCGGACGTTGACGACCACTTTGAGCTCATGTCGTTCGCCTTGGGCCCGAAAGTTGGCATTCTCAGCAGCCTACTGGTGCGCTTGCGACGGGCCTTTCCATCTGCGCTCTTCGCGCGCAGTATGCCCGAAGACATGCTCCCTTGTCAGTCTTTTGGCGGCCGCGCGCAGCACGTCAGCTCTCGGTTCTGAACGCCTCGGCTAGGTAAGCCTTTCTTCCCACCTGTGACAGACTCAAGTCACGCACGCGCACTTTCAAGCCAAACCAACCGCCAACCGAAAGTGCAAAAGACCTATTGTGCGAGCGTTGCGACTGCACCTTGACTACTATTGCTTTTCCACGGCGGACGCCGAGGACAACACTCGCCAGCCGGACCGAGCCAGTGAGTTTTCGCGCAACAACAACAACAACAACAACAACAACAACAACAACAACAACAACAACAGCAACAGCCCTCGCAGCTCGGGAACTTGGATTGCGCCACACTCTCACACCACCTGCAGGTTGTTGGCTCACTGCCTGAACACAGTACGGTAGTAGTAAGAGCACACAGCAATACACAGCACGAGTGGTCGATTGTTGCTGCTCCCTCAGAGTACGGTTGGTACTCAAGTACAGTACTACGTCACTTTTTCGTCGAGTGAGTGAGTAGCGAGTGACGCAGAATGAGAGAGAGAGAGAGACCCTGAGCTGAGCGAGAATGGGAGGGCGTCTTGGAAATGAGACAAATGAGACTGAGACTCACTGGCTCGGGGATGACAGCCACAAACAACCGCGGCACCGCACGTGGCCCGCTGCTCTGTGAAACACGGAGAAAGAGGACGGACGCGACACAAACGCCTCAGACTTTGGTGAGTTCCGGATCAACTCGTGCAACTTTTTGGCCCAGCGCTCCTCACACACTCGTTGGCAATTGATCGCTGTGCTGACAGTCGATGCCCGGTGTGTGCGTGTGTCTCTTCTTTTCCCAATTTCGATCCAAGTTACGCCTTTGCTTTGGCGCAGATTCTCCTTCCTTTTTTTCTTCGCGGATGGATGGATGGATGAATAGATAAGTTAGAGGGATAGATGACCACGAAAAGCGTATGACTCGCAAGGTCAATTGTCGGCAAACTAAACCACGTACGCTCCGCGCTCTTGTACTCCTACCACTTCGGATAGATGACACTATTCACTGCCGCACTTCTTCTTTAAGTTTTCGTGGCCCTCTCCTCCCGCGTTCCGCGTGCTCGTTGAAACCCCTAAGCGATACTACAGTCGCGTCTACCTTTTACGTTAACCACATCAGTAACACGTATAGCGCGAGCCTGACTATCTGGGACTGAGGAGCTGCTACAGCCAGTCTACGGGGGCGGATAGCCGGACGCTAGTCCCGCTCACGAAAGGTAAGTGAGAAAAAAAAAAGGTGGTGCTGCTTCTCTTCCCCGACCAGTAAGAGCGACCAACACAAATGGTAGCGAGAGCTTGCCAATTGTCCTCTTTTTGGCTCTAATACGAGAAAGAGATGAGTAGAAGTAGTAGAAGGAAGAAAGGTAGTCGTTCAGTTCTGTGCAGTCACGGTCAGTCACTGTGGTGACAGTCGGAGAGAAAAAGGACGACTAGAACTAGTACTGACTCTCACTGTCAGTACCAAAAGTTCACGCAACAGAAAAAAGAGGCCGAAAGATGGACAACGTTTTGCCAGATATGACGGGCAGCTGATCGCGCAGCCTTTCGAGCTTCCTGCGTTCTCTACGTCGTCAAATTCGCGGGCGGCTGCTCTGAGTTTTGATTACCAAAGACCACCGCGACTGCTGTGCAAGATATGCAAAGAGGATCAGAATTATCAGAATAGAATTCAAGATTGGCCGCCGCCGTGGGCTGCTGAGACTCTATTTGATGCAGCTATTCCCCGACCCTTCTAAGAGCTTTGAAGGCGAAAACTGAAAGGCTGGGCTTGACCTTGAGCTGGGCCTGGAGAGATGGTTTGGAGTTTGGTGGCTGCCTCTTTTGGACAATTGCAAGAGCCAGAAGCAGCGTTGGCTGACGAAAACCGGCGGTGTACTAGTACTGAGTGCTGTTCACATCAGTTCACAGTTCATGTTCATAATGAATTGGACATTGAACAAACGAGGGGCTTGTTTCCGCGTCGATTCTGGGCATTACCATCATGGTAATTGTTTGCATTTGAAGTAATTTGTCCAACGTGAGTCCAACGCATTTCAAATGCTTCCGACTCTAGCCTACAAGAAGCTCGAGAAAGAACACTTGCTTTGATGCCTGTACTCAGTACTCGTACATGTTGGCACAATCCGCCGAATGAAGCGTTTGTTCTCGATCGCAGTGAACGAAGAAGCTGGCTAGTCTGTAGAGCTCTTGAAGAATCAGAATTCAGAATTCAGAATTCAGAAGAATCAGAAGAAGAGGAAAGTTGGGACGAAAGATGACGAAAGTACGAGAAAACGAGAATCCGCCATCCGCCGACGTGCTCAGTAGTACTGACAACGAATTTCACCAACAGAAAAAAAAAATTGCCATTCGTCGACACTATCACGTACTTAACATGTACTACACTAGCACCAGCAACGAAAGTTCGCACGAAACCTGCGGACCGTACTAGGAGTAAGGTACTCCGTAACAAATCATCGTCCGTGAGCTAGCGAGGGCAGTAATAGCCTTGTTCAACCTATGCACATTCGTTGTACAAACCCACTCCGAGTCGATCTTCCAATCCTGTCACAGCAGCGCAGAATAAGTTTTTAAGCTTATAGATCAGCTTTCCAGACGGGTGCCGCACGTTGTACAGTGTTTTGTGTGCATGCCTCCTTGCCTGCCAATGTGAAACCGCCTTGCAGCACAAGCCTGAAAGCTGCAAAGAATTGGTTGAAATTTGAAACGTCGAGGATCATAAATGCCGTTCTTCTCTGAAGTTCTCGTGCTGATTCATGTTCGAGAAAGTACTCACTTCATGTTTAGCTTTTTCAAAATGTAAAAAATTGTAAAATTGTCCAAGAATGTTGATGAGAAGAAGAAAGCGAGCCTTGTTTGTGAACTGAAAACTTTTCAAAAGATAATTTCCCCCCACGTG
The DNA here is from genome assembly GCA_012862575.1 of Parietichytrium sp. I65-24A. NCBI lineage: Eukaryota > Bigyra > Thraustochytrida > Thraustochytriidae > Parietichytrium > Parietichytrium sp. I65-24A. Next base: position 18,910 of record BLSF01000037.1, read on the forward strand.
TCTCTCATGCGGATCAAAAGTTGACTGAAGGCCCCCCTCTCTTCCAACTTGACTTCTACTCTTTCGCCGTAGTAAGTCGGGAGACTGCTTAGGAGCTTCAGTTGGGTTGCACATGGTTGCACTTAGTAGCTGCTACTAATGAGGGTAGTGTACAATCCCAGCAGCAGCGCGATTGCGCATACTTTGCTTGCTTGTTTGCCACTCTTATGCGTAAAGCTATTGAAAGCTTCTATTAATGATGGTCTTGTCTGAGTCTGGGCTACGGCCAAACTCTATCATTTCCTCTAAGACCAACAGAGAACTATTCACGAATCATTCACGAGCTTATGAACAATATTTATTCTTTGTTGTACAGGTACCGGTCAGGTACCGGTACAGGTGGTACAGGTACAGGTCGGTCCCAATCAATGGTCCCATATTCCCTCGGCGTTGGAAATCGTTGGAAAACGTAGACGAGCGAGCATGAAACCAAGGCAGCGTCGCAACCATCGGGCTTCAATCAATCCTTTAGTTCTTGCTCCAAGCCCCGCCGTTCCGAGCCCCTACAATGCTCTGCGTGTTCTAGCGAACCATCCTAAATAGGAATGTGTCCGTTACGGGCCCAGTTTTCAAAGTTACAAAGCTTAATGGACTTAATGGCAGCCCAAGTCTCCAACGTCCTCGTTGACTCGTTGAAGATGCACGACCCCGAGGAGTGTGCTTGACACAGGTGTCGTAACTGCTTCGGGCCGAAAGCACGGGCGAAACGCTTGATGGAAGCGCTCAGACTGTCTGTGCTCTCGCAATGGCGCAAATCCATTCCGTTGGAGAATCAGCGGCAAACCAATGCCAAACTAAGCCAGCGTGGCCAGGAAGAAGGTGGTGACCTTCGCGCCGAGAGTGTGCCAAGAGAAAAGCTCAAGACCTGGTTCGACAGCGAGTCGTATCAGCGCGCCCCGGAGCACAAGTACTTTGAGGGAGAAGACCTTGAACCGCTTCTCAAAGTGGAAGGATGCAGCAAACCGGAGTCCTACGGGTGTCTTGCTGGAGTTGACAGCGACTCCGAATGCGTCTACCTGCGGAGCGACGAAGCGCTTTGCGAAGTCCCCGTTGACACGCTTCGATTCGACTCGCGCTTCGAGAGCGGAAATCTCGACAAAGCTTACAAAATTGGCCCAAATGAGTACGAGCTCTATCTACTTCCCGATCCCGGGAGTGAAAAGCCCCATTGTCAATGGTTTTACTTTTCCGCTCAGAATATCCGACCTTCGGTTGAGTACACCTTTCACATCGCCAACATGACAAAGCCAGACTCTCTGTTTGGAAATAGCGGCGGGTGTAGGCCGCTTTGCTACTCCAGTGCGCTTGGATCTCGTGGCCAGATCGGCTGGAGGAGGATTGGCCGAGACGTGGTATACACGCCCAGCAGTGGCAAACGGTACTGCCTAACCTTTACCTTTGCGTTGAACGACATCTCAGGGGACGGCGACACGCACTACTTCGCGCCTTGTTTTCCGTACAGATACTCCGACCTTCAGGGTTACCTGCGTTTGCTCGAAGAGGATGTTTCTCGCTCGAATAGATTTCGCCGCATGCTCCTCTGTCGCACACTGGCTGGAAACAGGTGCGACCTTCTGACGATCACTAGCTTTGCCAATTCGACTACTCCAAAACCAGTCATCTTTCTGAGCGCCAGGGTGCATCCATGCGAAACAAATGCTAGCTGGGTCATGCAAGGTGTTATCGACTTCTTGACAGGGCCTTCGCTTGATGCCAAAATTTTGCGTGACTCATACGTATTCAAAGTTGTACCAATGCTCAATCCAGACGGGGTAATCATCGGAAACTCGAGGTGCTCTCTTGCCGGTGTGGACTTGAATCGGATGTACATTGAACCAGATAAGAAGTTCCACCCAACAATTTGGAACTTGAAACATCAAATTAGCCAGTTCTCCAAAACTGGCCAAGTGCTTCTGTTTTGTGACATTCACGGCCATTCGAGGCGTCACAACATATTCACCTACGGCTGCGAGGAGCGCAAGTACCGGAAGTGGCTAAACAAAAAGAAGGCTTCTCAATTATTCGGTCGTGCGCTCCTGAGTGACCTTGCAGCGGCGCCTCCAAAGCAACCTGCACAGACTTGGTTCGCTTCCGTCGACGGCGAGGAGGATGGCGATGTTCAATCCAGGATTTCAGAACGGACTGGCGCAGACCAGGAACCTACTGATGAGAACGGTAGCGACGGTGAAGAGGATGGCGAAGGTGATGGCGACGAGGACGGGTCTCTCGATGATGAGGACGACGACGAGGAAGAAGATTACGAGGAAGACGACAAAGATTGCACTGAAGCCGAGGAAAAGGGCAAAGTTGACCAAGAGGAATGGGCTAAAGATGCTCAAGTGCCTGAAATTGCCTCCTTTCGTCTTGCTACCCGTGATGTAGATGCAAGCCGTCGCTCCACAGAGAAATGTTCATCTGCAAGGAACTTGGGCGACCAAGTAGTTGCCAAAAAAAAGCGTAAAGGAGCCACACGTCGAACGAGGAAGAAAAAGGGATCCGGCAGTAGCAGAAAATTTCTTTCCTTCAAGCAAAAACAGATCGCCAAGGAGCGAGCGCTCCGAGCTGTGCATCGCATACGTCTATTGCCTCACGCCCTTTCGGCTGCAAGTGCCGTCTTTTCCATCCAAGATTGCAACTACAAAATCCAAAAATACAAGGAATCGACCGGGAGAGTTTGCATCCACCGAGAGAGCAAGGGGGCTATATTGTGCTACACGCTTGAAGCTTCTCTCGGTGGCGCCGACATCGGCCCTCTTGCAGGATTTCACATGAATCACCTCCACTTTCTTGGCATGGGTCACGCGTTTTGTGATGCTTTACTCGATATACAAACAGAGCTCAAGTCAGATCCATTCCCGTGAACACTATTTCATTGTAGCATATCTAAGCAAACTCTTTTTAAAGTAGCAGAAAAAGAAAATAGGTAACTCAGCTGTCATAAGTTTCATCGTGGAGGAGTATAACTTTTGGCCCGACCGAAAAGTAAAAGGGCACCAACCCGCTACAACGCCACGATGCGAATGACGTTGGAAGGCTTCCATTCCAAATTATAATGGCGGTAGCTCCAGTCCGTCGTGTTTTGAATTGAATGAATGACGCGGTGGTCACACGCGCCCCGTTCACCCTGCACAAGTTCGCGCTTGAGGGTCACGATAGCGTCATCGTTCGCAGGTTTTATCATCACGAACTGAGGCTCATCCCAATTTTGAGGGGTGAATGTGGTAAGGCTGGGAGATATGACAAACTGCGATTCCTTAAAAGCGCCGACTCTTCTCAGCGGCTCCACAACAAATTTAATGAGAACCGGAGCAGTTGGGCGGGAACCAAGCTGTACAGAATATTCCATTCCTTCGCCCTGATCGACACCGTAGAGGAGCTCCTCATCACTAATGACGACGCACGCATTTTCATCGAGCCGATCGAGTCCAAGACGCGCCCTCTCTTCTTTGGCCTTCAACTCTTGCAATCGAGCTTCCTCCTTCTTCTTCTCTCGGTGCTCACGCATGCGGCGGAGCCGCACCGCATCGGCCACTTCTCGTAGTCGCCTCGACTCATCATCTTGCAAGTCCTTTTTGTGTTTGGATCTCCACTGATTGTAAAGCTCACGCCCATGTGCGAGTCGCTCATTGACTTGCTCAGTGTTTATCTTGCCAGAAAATGCGCGGGAAGCGATTTTGTCGCAGTACTGCCCACCTTTATCAAATCTCCATTTTTGCGACTTTTCGTAGAGCATCATCAAGCGCTTCTCTGGCAATTCGCAGAAGATTCCGAAAACCGACTTGATATCCTCGAGGTCGACATGAGCTTCTTCGCAGGGCTCATCCTTTTTTGTATCGCTCTGATTAAGACTGTTTTGCTCCTCCCCGAAGCTTGCCCTCGCCCTTCTCAGAACAAGGCCCATCATACGCTGCGACCAGGATGGCTTTCGTGCCAGTCGCGCCCGCTCCCGTTCTCCGATTCGCCCGTCGTACGCATGATCGAACGGGAATTCGTCACATTTTGTGTGGAAAAATCGCTCCACGTTGTTCATTGTCAGTTGTCTGTTTCGCGCCTGGCGCCAAGTGATCCGGGCGGGGAGTTCTTTATTAAATACCCTAGGTTGCATCACGACCAAATACGCCAGCAACAGCGAGTGTTCATACTCGACACGCTTGTAGTGGTGATACTCCGGGTTCCCGTTGAAGTACTCGAGGAAAAATCTGCGAGCATGCATCCTGGCCAACTCGGGGATCGCATAGCTGCTCAGAAAGCGGGCTACCGGGTTGTAATGGCCCAATGTCAAGGCAACCTGCACTGGGTTCAACCCTTCGCGATTTCGCAGCGTCAAGTCTGCCCCTGCGGAAACCAGTTGCTTTGCCAGATGATGCTTGTGGGGTTCGCTGAGAGCATAGTGTAGAGCGGAATACCCTGTCGAGTCTTGCGCGTCCACTTCGCAACCCGGATGGCTCAACAACGTGTCCAACACATTGCCCTTTCCTTGCGTTACGGCGAGATGTACTCCAGTCATCCCGTACGCGCCATGAGCGTTCACACCACCATCTTTGAGAGCCTCCAAGTCCTCGGTAACCTCGCCTGGTCTTCGCAACATCTCAGAATGGAGCGGCGGAAGCCTCCCTTTGCGAAACATCCTCTTTTCTGCTTTCTCGCTCCGGGCTTTTAGGTCATTTTTCTCCTCCTCCAGTTTCTCATACACCTGCTTTCTGGCATCACGCCTCTTTTCTTGCCGCTCAAGCGCAGACCAGAACACGTGACGCTCTTGCCGCGTGCGCGGAGTGCACAACACCGAGTGCTCGATTTTCCCCTGGTCCAACTCTGCCGCTGTCGCGTCCAGGGCCTTCACTTGCTCGTTGGAAAGACGGATCACCCGTCTCTCTTTCAACATCATCTTGGTGCCGCCGCCAGCTCTGCCATCGCAGGGCGCCACACCAAAGTCGAGCGCGAGGAGCACGTGCCCACGAGTCTCTCCGAGGGAGGAGGCCAGATTCCGGTAGCAAGCTTGCTGATCATGAACGATTCGTAATCTCCGAATTGACCATGACTCACATGAACGAGAACAAAGGAAAGGACGAGAGCCTCTCGACCTTAACCTTTCAACTTTTCACATGTTCACAACGTTTTCGTAGTCAACACCACAAGCAAAACTCATTGAACCCAATCACCATGATCAACATCACGATCGACATCACTGACACATGTCATCATATGGCATGGCAACTTCACTTCGCACTGCACTGGTACTGGCATTCCACTGCGGCACTTGGCAAAAGGCAGCGTGAACGGATATTTCCTCGTTCGAGTGGAGCTCTCTGCTTTTGCTACCAAAATGTGGTAGCCGAACCTAGGATCCCACCATTGTTAGCAAGAGTGTTGATGTGAGCTTGCGGATCCACTCTACTAGTTAGCGCAAGGAGTTACAAAGAACAAGGAGCTGGCTCCCCCATCATTTTTTGGAGACTTTGCTTCTGTTGGGCGTAAAGTTCTGCATTTGCGTTTGTCTTGAGATAAGAACGGAAATCCCGTCTGAGGGGCTCTGCCGACGTCCGAGGCGTATTTTAGTTTGAACTCTTGGCTCCTTCTTTGCATTCGAGCGAGTTCATTTTGTTTGGCAGCCGGAAGCGCAGCTTTTGCTATTGCGTTTGACGCTCCTGTGGCGCGATCTTGTGGCGCGGTGTAAATGGACGTCGAAACGTAAATTTGATCCAGCGCCTCCGCCCTGGAAGCATGACCAGCCAAGAACCCGCGTTAACCTTGCCCTGGAAAACATGACTAGCCAAAAAACCCTCGTTAACCTTGCCGTCGAGGGGTATGGAAAAATCAAGGGATCGCGAATCGTAGCGCACTGGACCATATAGTCAGTTTTCGCATGATCAGGGAGGACGCTCTTGCAGGCATATCGAAGTCATCTGGTGCCGTCTTCAAGCTTGAAAGTTTGGGCCGTTTCCGAAAGAGTTTCGCGCAGTTGCTGACAGCATCGACGCCATTGCAAACGCTTTCCATGGTATTCCGAGTATCAATGCATGGAAAGAACTAGGCAGTGGCGGATTTCAAAAGAAAAATCTACACAGATCTGACCCGTTGTTTGGTGTTAGAAAGCCATGGCACGGTCCGACAAGAAACGTCGCTCTTTTTCAAAGACAAATACTCTATTCAAAAATCATTCCAGGGTTTAAAAAAGTAACCTACACAAATATCTCGCGATTGCAGTTATCCTTCTTTTGATCCTCGACCAAAGAGCCGAAAACATTATTGGTTGCGTCATTCTCAAGTTAGTGCGAGGGATACGATGCACTCCCGACACAGAATTGAATTCATTGACTACACCTTGGAGTCCTCGTATGCTGCGATTTGCTTCTCCTTCTGCGCAATGACGTTTCTCAAGCGCTGGCTGTCGTCCATGGCGACTCCGTCGCCAGACCCGCAACAACCCAGCACCTTGAGCTTGGACCCTGAAGTGTCACGAACCCTTCCCCATGTGCATACAAGCCCAACGATCACCGCTACCAACACCACGACCGCGATGACAATGGCGACTATTGGCTCCATCTTGGCTAAGCGTTCGCTTTCGCGCCACCTCTTCTATGTATCTCTCTGTCTGTTTGGGGTCTGCGGATGTGCTCACAAGTGTCCGAGTGTGAAGATGATGTGATTGCATTCACTGTCAATGAACATTGACTGTGAACAAGTTCCATGGAGTACTGTACTCGTGAACGTACGGTACTCTGCACTAGTACACTAAAAGTGGCATGGCTTACCGCTGCTCACTTCCACTTGAGCCGAAGCTGTTTGTATCTTGACTAGCTGGTCATTAATACACTGTTAACTGGAAATTAAATTTTCGCTTCCGCTTCCGCTGGAAATCCACAGCAATTTTGTATCCAAGGAGCAGTTGGAAGGTTCATCTTAACAATTATCACACCCGCTGGAACTGCAGAGCAGTTCGTATCAAAGGCAAAATTGGAAGCTGTACCTCCCTTGCACTGATAGAGTTCCACCTGAGTGCTGCAGACGGTAGTGAGCAGCTGTAACCCTTGCATAGTGTGGTGTGGCATGTGTGAGCGCGTAGGCAAAAGTCATACATTTTTCGAACTGAGAAAAATCATAGCCCGTGATAGCCCGTGTGCGCCATGGACATCATGGGACGACGTTAAAGCAAAACAGGAAAAAGTAATTATGGAAACTGCTCCATTCATTCCCCCCTTCGTTACATTTTGTGTGGTGCCATTTGTATCGATCGTCCAGTTGCTTGATTGTTGCCCCCGGACAAGGTGTTCTGAGAGCACGTCGTTCCGAGATGTTCCATCCTCATGAGACATCATGAGACAACAGAGGCGTGAATTGTTATTTTATCTCCTAAGTTACAATAACAGTGCACACTCGCCAGCACACTTTAGCCACACTCCTAAGGCATATTGCGCACCTACCGCTGAATATAGTTGCTATCCTACCCACTGTGCCTATACTAGGATACTGTGCTGGCTACTTTGCTCCTTGAGCTATGCTATGGGGACTCCTAACCTCTCGAACCTTATGATATAGTGTAGTAGACGTAGAGAGGTGAGCAATTGGTTCGTAGCGATTCCTACAATGAACTGGAAAACACTACCAAGCTCTCACCTCCGACGGTGTGTGAACTATCAGCCCTTAAGTAAAACCCTAGCATACCTACCCTTTCAGTCAGCTAGGCGCACCTCTAATATCCCTTACCCTTCCATTACCAGCATCCACTAACCTAGTCTTACCAAACCCCCGTCGAAGTCCTACTACCTCTTACCTCTACACTACGCGTGCGATGCTCAACACTCAACGATGAGTTGGCCATCACAGCACCAGCTAGTACATGCTAGTACTGCTTCTGGCACTTTAGCAAGCGGCCGTAGTAGGTCCTATTCCGCCACCTTAACCGCGCTTAAGCTCTCCCTCCCACCTTATACGCCTTATCCCCCTCCTTTGCACAAGTCTCACATCTCTCAATTCACATGTCAGTCAATAAAAATGAATCAATCAATCAAACGTTAGTGAAGTGAGTCAGTCAGTCAGTGAGTGCTTGTGTGCGTGACGAAAGAGGCCGCAGTGTCCGCAGTGGCGCAAGCAGGAGTTTAGTTTTTGTACAAGTCGGGAGGACAAGGATAGGCGTCGCATTGCAGCCCATTCATCCGAGCCGTCTTGTCTCGTTCGTTACGCTCGTCTTTGCGCTTGTTGGGCACCCATCCGCGAGGAAAAGCAGTTGGCCGACGTTGTCGCCAGGCGCTGAAAGGTTTTCCGGGCAGACTCACACACGGGCACGCTTTTTCACTCTCTGCCTTTATCCATCTAGCTATCTATCTGTGTTTGTGTTTGTGTTTCTGTCTCACTCGCACTGCGTAGCGAGTTGTGGGGTTGCTCTGTGCGGGAGTTGAAGGTCGCTGCTTGGACAGAAAGTGGGCTTGCGGCGGAGAGGCTGACGGTGTACACGGAGGACAACTGTGTTCGGTGCGTAGGTGCGTGTGTTTGGGAAGTTTAAGTGCTGTGGAGAGAACGGTCGGGGAAATGACGCAGATCGAAGGCCTCGAGGAAGGTGATCCTCATGACTTTCTTGAGTTGGAGGAGTCTCTCGGGGAGGGCAGTTATGGGGAGGTGTTTAAGGCCAAGTTTAAGGACGGGCGCCGGGATGACTTTGTGGCCGTTAAGATCATCCCTATCGACGATGACATCGCGGAGCTGCAAAAGGAGATCCAGATTTTGCGCCACACTCGCGACGATTTCGTGGTCCAGTATATAACGAGCTTTCGCGAAGCCAACGAGAAGATTTGGATCGTCATGGAGCTTTGCGAGGCGGGTTCAGTCAATGACCTCATTCACATCTGCGACCAGAGCCTCGAGGAAGAGGAGATTCAGGTGGTGGTCGCGTCCGTACTACTTGGCTTGAGCTATTTGCACGAGCAGAAGATGATTCATCGTGATGTCAAAGCTGGCAATATCCTCCTCACCGAACAGGGAAATGCCAAACTAGCAGACTTTGGAGTGTCGGCGCAGCTCTCGGGAGACCAGACGAAGCGCAAAACGGTGATCGGCACGCCGTTCTGGATGGCTCCAGAGGTCATCTCAGAATCCTCGTACGATGGGAAGGCAGACATTTGGTCGCTAGGAATCACAATCATCGAGATGGCGGAGAAAGAACCGCCATACTCTAATATTCATCCAATGCGTGCTATCTTCATGATTCCAAGCCGACCTCCGCCAACTCTCAAGGACCCGAAAATTTGGTCGCCGAAGATGGTCGACTTCCTTCGCCTTTGCCTGCAAAAGTCACCCGACCAGCGGCCAACTGCACTGGAGCTCCAGGATCACGACTGGGTCAGAGACACCGTGAAACAATTGGACGAAGCCGAGGTGCGCGGGAGTTCGGCTATTTTGCAGAGTCTTGTGGGCGAGAGCATCAATGCTATTGACACTGCACGCAAAGAGGAGGCTCTCAATCGCACGACCCGGTCTTCACCAGATTCGTCCACCTCCGGAACGCGGGGCAACACTGCCCACCTCGTCAACACTGGGGAGGACACCGCTCGGGCGGCGGATCTTGGAGTAAACGACACCATCCAACAGCCTCTCGGGGGAACTGGCACGATGATTCACAACTCGAGCGGAAACAAGACATCCATTTTCACGCCAAGTTCTGGAACTGCCGTCCGGGTTGGCAAAGACCCACAGACACCTGCGTTCATGCGCTACTTCCAAACCAAAACTGCTGGCAAGGCTCGGTCGAGCGTGCGGGATGATGACTGGGTTATTCCATCCAACAGCAAGGAGATGGTTGATCTCACTCAGAGGCTTCGTGTCCTGGACCAGCAGTTTCAACGCGATGTCGTCGAGCTCCGCAAAGCGTACAATGCGAGGCGAAACGCGCTTCTGCAAGCTACCGAAAGCAGCAGCTAGTCTACTCGACTCAGTTTCATCCTTGTGCTTTACCGAACAATCTACGTCGCCTGTGTGTGTTATCATCAAAACGTCCAAACCTGTGTCAATAAACCATCATTCTCTATGCTTTCATCCCTTGTCCTTTCCTCTTGGCTCAAATTACAGAATTACAATCACCGGCATGGCCAACAATCGACACATCTCTCAATGGCATCGGTCCTATTCAACGTCATAAATTTACTTACCCTTTCGATTCTAGCTACTAATAGGGTAGCTACTAGCTAGAGGACCAGCACAAAATAGTAATGATTACTGCCAATCGGAATCAGCTTGAGAACGTAAAGAGTACCTGACGTAGCTATAGCATAGGAACGTTTAGCTAGCTGAAAGCCGAAGAAGCTGGAGAGGAGCCAACCCTATAATGATCTGACCTTTCAGTCAGCGTTCGAAATTTGAAAACTTGGATCAATCGAAATGCGTTGCGGAAGTGAAAGAAAGCAAAGTTTGTAAAAGTTGAACACAGAACAAAAGTTGCACATAGCTCAAAGGCATCCGACCAAGCAATCAACCAAAACGAAGCGAACGACCAACGAGAAACGAGAAACGAGAAACGAGAAACGAGGAACCAGCACGTTTATGTCACGCATGCATTCCAGTTGAGAACTGTGCAACGCAGTCAGCGACAAGATCGGCGGATTTGAAGGGGTTGGGTTTGCAGCGGCAGGGCTGAGGAAGAGGGGACGCTCGGGGCGGGCGTTGTGCGAGACGGGGAGACATAATGCCGGCGCTGGAGTTTAATACGGATCAGGCCGAGGCGCTGGACCATTCGGAGCTGCTGAACAAATGCTCCGACTTCTTGTCCAACTCGGAGTCGAATGAAGTGTACCGCGATCGCATAGAGCAGATGGTGGAAACCAGAATCTTCAGACTGCTTGTCGACATGAACGACCTGAGGCAGTACGACACGGAGCTTACAAATCTGTTGTTGAAAAATCCTGTCCCGCTCATCAGGGCTTTCCAGGAGGCCATACAGAATCTCACTCTCAGCGAGCACCCAGACAAGGAGTTGCGAGACGAAAACGTGGACTTTCAGGTGGGCTTCACGGGAAGTTTCGGAGCACACCACGTTTCGCCTCGGGCGCTGAGTTCAAAATTGCTGGGACAACTTGTCTGTCTGGAGGGAATCGTCACGAAGATGTCCATCGTTCGCCCAAAACTAGTCACCGCGGCTCAGTATTGCCCGACGACAAACAAGCACCACTTCCAGTCTTTCCGAGATTGGAGTAATCTCGACGGACTCCCAACCTCGTCGACTATCGCCAAGACTGACAAAGAATCGAATCTATTGGAAATGGACTATGGATACTGTTCGTACAAAAACACGCAAGCGCTCACTATACAGGAGATGCCTGAAAGGTCTCCTCTTGGCCAACTTCCTCGGTCTGTAGAAGTGCTCCTTGAGCACGATTTGGTAGATTCTGCAAAACCCGGTGATCGAGTCATCATTGTTGGACTGTTTCGCGCCAGAGCGCGTTTCCCCACCGGATTGTTTTATGATAGTAGAATCATCGCAAATTCTGTACAGACCATTGGCAAGGAGGTTCAAGGCATTGTAATGACCCATAGTGACCTTCAAAACATCCGCAAGCTGGCTCAGGAGGAGGACGTCTTTCAGGTACTCGCGCGGTCCCTTGCGCCCTCCATTTACGGCCACGAATATATCAAGCAGAGCCTCTTGTTGATGCTCCTGGGAGGCATGGAAAAGAATCTGGAGAACGGTACACATCTGCGTGGCGACATCAACATACTCATGGTGGGCGACCCTTCCACTGCCAAGTCACAGCTATTGCGATTTGTTCTCGGGATCGCGCCCCTGGCCGTTTCGACCACCGGCCGGGGATCCACTGGTGTTGGTCTGACAGCGGCGGTGACTCAAGACCCAGAGACGCGCGAGAGACGTCTTGAAGCTGGTGCGATGGTTCTTGCAGATCGTGGTGTAGTGTGCATTGACGAGTTTGACAAAATGGGTGACGCTGATCGCGTGGCTATTCACGAGGTTATGGAGCAACAGACGGTCACGATTGCCAAAGCAGGTATACATGCCACGTTGAATGCTCGTTGTTCTGTCGTTGCAGCTGCGAACCCAATTTATGGACAGTACGACAAAGACTCTCCCCCGCAGAGAAATGTCAACCTTCCAGACTCTCTGCTATCCCGTTTCGACCTCTTGTTCATCGTGTTGGACAATCTCAATCCCGAACACGACCGCAATATATCTGAGCACATCCTCCGCATTCATCGCTATCAGCGTCCTGGCCTGGAAGGCGTTCCCTTCTCCACTGCCTCAGGCGGAGGGTTCAGTTCTCTGGCCATCGAGGAAGAGGATGAGCGCGAAGACATGACTGCCCCAATGCACCAAAAGTTCAACCCGCTCTTGCATGGTGGCTTCGCATCCACAAATGGTCAAAGAAACGAGCTCCTGCATCCTGAGTTCATCCGAAAATATGTGCACTATGCCAAGAGCCGGATCAAGCCGGTTCTGACCGAGGAAGCATGTGAATTTATTGACAGAGAGTACGCAGCTTTACGGCAAGAGCAAGAGATGAAAACACTTCCAGTCACGGCACGTCAGTTGGAGTCGCTAATTCGTTTGGCGACGGCGCACGCGAAAGCGCGCCTTTCGCCACATGTGGAAACAATCGATACCGAATGCGCAGTCCGCATCATGCGTTTTGCTCTGTACCATGATACTGCCGGGACAGATGACAATCGCGGTAGCCATGGCGACGAGGCAATGGCTGATTCAAGTGGTGAAGAGGACGATGACAGCGATCTTGGTCCTCCTTCACCTGGTGCTAGGGTTGCATTGAACGCGGACGACTTGGACGACTCGAGCAGCAGTGACGACGACGATGATGATAACGATGGCCAGTCTAGGCGCCGCAAGCCGTCATCTCAAGCAAAACGAAAGTCACACAAACGCAAGTCATCTCCTTCCAATCCACAATCGAAAACAGGCTCAAAGAAGATTCGAAAGAGGCTCAAGAAGAGCAAAGCCGCCCTGCAAGACTCTGACTCCGACGAGGATGATATTGACTCCGTCGTGGGTCGCGACACTGGTGTTGCCGATAATCTGCCCCCGGCTGGAGACGAAGATCGGAGTGAAGCTGCCGAGGATGGCCCGATAGAATTGAGCCAGCAACGAACAGCCCTCCTTGTCGGGGTCTTGAATCGCTTGTTCGATGAGCAGCGCTCCGAAGAAATGGAGCTCACTGCCCTTCAAGATGCTCTTGACGAAGAAGTTCTGGTCTCAGGGCGCAGAGAGAAGGCTTTCTCGAGTAAAGAAGTAGACGCCATACTCCAAGAGCTCGAGACAGCGAACAAAGTGATGTACCGTGACGGTCTCATAACTCGCATCTAAAACAAAGACATACTTGGAGTTTTGTCAGTGTCTTGTCGGAAAATGCCGTCCAAAATGTACTGTAAATCTTCTTTTTTTTTTTTTTTTTTAATAGCTTTCCTGCAAGAAAAGTTATTTTTAGAATTGCATGCTTAAAATGCTTGAATCCTCGAAATACGTTTAGCGCAAAGTTCAGAAAACATTCTTTCTTGTTCGCGCAGTCGCAAGCGTCAAAGGAGAGTTTGTAACAGCAAAGAGGTGGGGAGAGAAAATAGACATGAAAATTGTATGGTGTGGTGAAGTGAGCAAATAGCAAAGCCAGACGATCCCTCAGACCGCAAGGTCGTTAAGATCAGTTCGTTCCAAGCAAAAGTTCCGTTCAACGAGAGTTCCAATCTCGCGTCGGCTCAGGATTAAGTAGGCAATTTGCTTGAATGTCTCGCAAGCGCACAGAATAGAGGCAGTTGCCACTACTTTTTGTTGCCAATGGAAACCCGTAATTGTTCAAAGCTATCAAAGTCTCCGCTCACCTCGCTCACGTGAGACGTTTCTCGCATGGATCCCAGAATTCTCGTCAGGGCAAGTCTAATGTTTTTGAATTCCGGGCGCTTCTCTGCATCTTGTTCCCAGCATCGCTCGATCAGCTTCATGCATTGCTTTGGACAGCCGCTCAGCGGAACCTGAAGCCGCTTTCCTTCTTTCACAAAGTCACGAATGTCTCTAGGGTCCCAGCTCGCAAAAGGCACAGTCCCTGTGATCATTTCCCAAAGCAACATTCCGAATGCGTACACGTCGACTTTCTTGCTGAAGACCTTATTCAGCAAGAGTTCAGGGGCCATGTAAGCAGGAGTGCCAGCGGTTGTGACATTTGTGCTCACAAGGCCAAAATCGCAGAGCTTGACGGTCATATCATGAGTGAGGAGAACGTTGTTTGGCTTGATATCGCGATGGATAATTGCCGGGGAAAGCCCGTGCAAGTACTCTAATGCAGACGCAGTTTGGCATGCCAAATCAACTAGCGTGCGCTCCGAAGGGGGATTGCGGACGTTGTGGATGACGTCAAAAAGAGTGCTTTCGCAAAGCTCCATCACCATGCACAAATTCGGAGGTCGCACACTTGCACCGAATAGCTTGACTATGTTCGGGTGATCGACGGCACTCATCACGTAGAGCTCGTCCATGAACTCTTGCTTGACTTCATCGCTTGCACGTGGGTCAAACTTTGTCGCCATGGCAGAGGCCAAAAACAATTTTAAGACGAGTCAGCACACATCCGTTCCTTCACTCTTTAGGGAGCCTGCACTTACGAGTGTCTTGAGCGCCACCTTTTTGCGCTTCCACGTGCCTTCGTAGACCAGAGCAAACCCTCCTCCTCCGATCTGCTCCCCGAGGCGAACATCCGACATATCAATCTCCTCCCATTGCCCGCTGCTGTCCGGAGACTTTCCTTCCTTCCTGTCATGGATGGACATCCCTGCCATTCCCTCCTCCACATCGGCGTCGTCGTCGTACGCGTGTTTCTGCTCCATCTCCTCGGTCCCCAATATTAGATGCCTCCCCTGATCTCCTTCTCGATCGCGCGTATCACCGGCGCAGCGCAAGCGACGAAAGCTTTGTTTTCTTTTGCGAAGGCACTCAACACTCGAGGACCCGGCTTCTGCTTTGTGTGCGAGCCGTGGCCTACCACGTTAGACAGCTAGACCAGAGTGTGCCGTTGCGTACCGAGTGAGCGAAGAATGAACTATCTATTTGCAGGGATAAGATATATCAATACAACTTGCTGTGTTCATATTTTTTTTTTCATTGAATCTGAATGTAGCTTGCATTCCATTCAATCGAAAACTTCGACTTTCTCGGAGCTCCGAAAAACAACACTCAGGACTCTCAGGACTGAAGTAACCCAGGCAGCGCTCACATTTTGTCCACACTCTCGCATGCACACATTTTTTCCCCCAGAGCCGTTGAGCGAACAACTGTTTGATCTCTATCAGCCGCATTACAAATCCTAACGAGGAAATGGAGCAAAATCGAGATTGCGAATTGCGGCTTCTTTCTCGCTATTTATTCGTCTGAGCCAATGCGGCTTTTTTCTCTTCATCCGTCTGAGCCTGTATGACAAAGTCACAAACTTACAAAGTTAGAAACAGAATGAGGATGACACCGCATTTGGTCTCTCAACTTTGCATCGAAAAACCGCTTTGCATGTGGCGACCAACTTGGAGGTAGCTTGACTTCCGTTGTGTACCTGCCCGCCAGAACCTTGAGGAAGAATTACCGGTACATCATTCATCTTGAAATCAATCAAAGCGCCCAGCGATCCCACTTTCCAAAGAAAAGAATAATGAGTGATTGAGAGTTCATGAGTGAACGAGTGCACTCTTCCGCGAACAGCTGAATGCTCGTAACGTCCATCCCTCTATCCCTATCCCTCTGCCCCTCTTTGCAATCTCACCGCCATGGATGGTCTGAGGGACGCGGGCGACAGGCACGTATACAACACATTCAGCAAGCTCGCCGGACGGGAGCCCGCAAGAAGGTCCCGGTAGTGTTTCGCACGTGGCGTCCGGGGTGCCCGGGTCGAAGAAGGTTGGAACTCCGCCGTTCTGGCGGCGAGGAATGTCATGCAGTAGATGGGAAAGGTGTACTCGGCCGAGCTGCGCAAGCAGGAAGAAGAGCTGCAGCAGTATGGCGTGGTGAGCGAGCAGACACGGATGCGCGCCAGCAGCGCGTGGGTGCCGGACCTGACGTCGTATGACTTTTTGCAAGAGTTTCTGAGGTGGGAGGGACTCAGCTTCAAGGAGCTGCAGCGACTGCACAGTGAGTGGCGCAAGATGGGCAGCCCTGCGGGAGTCAACAAGGAGGCGTACGAATACCTCATGCGCGAAGCCCGCGTTTTGGTGCGGAACCCGAAATTCGACAAGCGAACAGAAGACGCGGAAGAGGATGACGGGAGGCCAGAAGTCAAGTTCAAGCTCTCTAAGGAGGAGACCGGGAAGATGGAGCTGCTTCATCAGTTTTTCGCCTTTCGAGACAAGCAGCTCAAACTTGCAGGGACCAACTTATCCAAAACGGCGGCGGCAAAGATCAGCTTTCTCGATGTCCTGTCAGGGATGGCAATCATCTCGAAGTCCACACTGGAGCAAAAGTCGGGCTTCATTTTTGGGCTCTTCGATTTCGAGCGCAAACGGCACCTGAGCAGCGACGAGGTGACGGCATCGTTCTTGTCTGCGATGAGAGGCTTTTCAACAATCAAAGGTGTTCCGATGCCCGACTCAACTGGGATAGAGTGGCTTTTTGAAAGGAGCTTTCTGAGATTCATGCGTGGTGCGCGGAAAGCCAAAAATCTTGAGCTGGACGTCGAAAAGGGGTTTTCCCTGGATGACTTTGTCTCTTGGTGCAAAAGCGAGGCAGCAGTGGAGACCCTTCTTGTGGGAGGCTCTACAGTTGGATCAGGCAGCGCTGCCGCATTTGCTGATCGGAAAAAAGCTGAGCAGAAAAAGCTTTTGACGAAAATCGCAAGGCTTGAGAATATGCTGGAACTTATGGGTGAGCCAACGTTTGCACCAGGCAGGCTGCACAAGCTTTTGGATAAGGGGGAGCTCTTTGCAGCGCTGGCCAAGGTACAGTCTCGTCGAAGTGCCGAGAACCAGCGAGCTGAGAGTGAGGATTGCACACCGAGGTCCGACTTGAGTGACAACGATGGAGAGAATGGAGACGCGGAATACGGCGATGATGAATACCTTGAGGAATTTGAAAAGCGATTGCTGCAAGGCGCTGAGATTGATGCACACGAGCCGGCAATCGACGGCGAGGGTGGTAACACTCGGCAAGCCATCGAAGAGAGCGAGGGCGAGCCGCATTTAGACGGGTCTGAAGAGCGCCCGGTGGCGAGGCGGAAGGCTGGGGTTTTATCCCTTGCAATTTACAGGATAGTGCAGCCGCTGGCAAAATGTCAACCCACTACCAAACAACTTCAAGATGAAATGTACCGTGGGCTGTCGCCGGAACAGTTTAGTGACATGGACCCCAAACAAAAGTCTGAATGGGCAGATAGCACGAGGGTGTTAATCTTCCTCACCGAGTGTGCCGAACGAACGTTTCCCAGTGTAGTGCTGCCACCTTACCGCCTGCCAGCGTTAGTGAATCTGGCCCAACGTTGCGGAGTGTACTCGTTTGATTCTGCCCTGGGCTCAACACAAGACGATGTGCTGTACAAGGGTATCAGGCTTCCGGTTCTTCTGCAGTGGGTTCGAACTTGGCCGCTTAATTCTGAGATCTTGCAAAAGTCGTCCAGCGGCCAGTACTGGGCATGGGCGCGTGTGCTTGTTCCTGCTGCGTCTGCCATGTGGCAGCTTGTTTGGGTGACCTTTTCGGGTTTACTCTACTCTCTAGCCTTGGCATCATTAAGTGCTCTTTGGATCCCAAAACCTGGCGCGTTGCCCAAACAGGCCCACATTCGGCGAAGCGCTCGTACAAAAGTGTCTGTCACAGTCGGGGAACGGGAAAGAAACGAGACGCGCTGGGCGCTTCACGGCTCTCTGTCGTACGTCAAGTCGGGTTCTTCAATCGCTCGGGTAATTGAATTTGATGCCCTACCAGAGACACTGAGAAGAGTGAAACCCTTGCCAAGAGTGACTCACGCTCTGACGCATCAGAGCACTTCATTCTCCTTAGGGGTGGACGACCCAGAGGAGATCAACGAACCGGATGGCGATGAAAGCGACGGTGAAGATCTTTCCCAACTGGACTACGAAAAGTCTCTGGTGGCAGCAAGTGCGCTTTTGCAAAAGGGCAAGGAGCTGTACAAGGCAGTATTTCATACCCTCCCTGCGCCCCAGCGCGGAAGTCTTGCCAAGGCAAACCTCAAAGAGAAGGAGAGCGTTGGCGCATATCTATTAATTGACTTCTCCACGTCACCTTCGACCCAAAAAACAGACACGAGCTTGACAGCCTTTAAATTGCGGGTCTTGTTTGCTCACGAGCTTGTGCAAGGCTGGTGCCAAGGTTTGTTACGAGGTGTGCATGTGACTGAATTTTGCGAATTTGTGGGCAGCCCTCGCATTCTTAGGCTCGTACTTTTCATAGACGAAGCTCTTTCGACAGGCTTTGCAAGCAAAGTGTTTCACGAGCTGTCCCATGTCAACAAGCTTATCGTGTCCGGGAAGGTTGGCTCTGAGGCAGAAGACGTTTTGAGCTGCGCGTGGGACGGGGCGGACGAGGCATTGTGGAATCTTGATCAGCAGGACGAATTGTTTGATTTCAAAGAACTGATTCATCACGCCAAAGAGCTCGACCGCAAAGCTCATCTAGCCCGGCGCCCAAGAAGGTTTGCGTTTGACTCGTCCCTGATGGAGAAGCTTGGAGTTGCCGGGTCTGCAATTGAAAGTGGGCTAACAGTCCATGATTTGAGGTCAAACATGGAAAACTCAAAAACCCTCAAGCATCACGTGAGGAGGACGCGGCGTGAAATAGACCGAATAGAACGACACCAGGTGAAACAAAAGTCGTTGACCGAATTTGGGCTCACGTGCGTGGAGAAAATTCTGGAAATGTTTGACTTGGATAAGGACAACGCGCTGAACTGGCACGAGATGAACGAGCTACTCAAGCGTCTCGGCGAGAACGTTCAGTTTGAGTCCGAGGAAAGCATGCGGCTAGCCTTTGCTGAGGACGGAATTCCTCTGGACGAGGCAAACCGTGTGGTGCTGAAGACTTTGGCGCTAGCCTACACTTCAGCACCATACCAGGATCTTGGACGGGACTTGGGGAAACTCGGGGTGCAGTATAGCTCATTTGCCAAAGTGCCCGTGCAATTCGATTTGGAAGTCGACTCCCCCGTCGACGGACGGCAAAAACAAGAACCGGCTGGGATGTCTATAGGCGCACTGGCAAACCTTGTGTTCGGAGTTAAGGATGGAAGCTGGTTTAAAGAAGGAAAGGAAACGGTGTGGAGGCAATTGGCGGGAGACACGGAGGTATCATACAAGTTTTCTCACTTGGCAGACTTTTGGAACAAGCACCGCAGCCTCATGGAGAAGGTGTTGCCTGAGCAGTGGCTTGCTTTTACGGAAAGAGTGGCTTTTGAGCAGTGTTTCGCTCGCAACTCTGTAAGCGACCTCGTGGCAATGGCACAGTCTTTCCTTCTCGCTTTTCGTCGTGCGCAAGATGGCTGCCTCGATGACGAAGTGGAGGACGAAGACGACGAAGCAGAGGTTGAGGATATGGAGGGTCACGAGGCTAGTGGCGATGAAATCGGCTCCGACCCAGACGGTGGCCAAAGCGAAGGTCTCCCTCAAGCTCCTATGGATCTTAGACAGCGCGAGGTTTTAAAGATGATCAACCATTTGCTCCAAATTGCTCGCTACGGTATATGTGGAGTCAAAGCTGCAAGTCTTCGTTTCGCCTCCGAAGAATGCGTCTCAGTAGAGCTCGACAATTTTGATTGGATAAAGTGGATACTTGAAACAGATAACGCGGATGAAAACCACTGATCTTTACTTGACGAATCGTAATTGTGAATAGTAGCAGACATCGAGCGATACATCGAGTTTGCGTTTCGCTCACTGTGTAAAAAGAATAATTTAGTGTCGGCTTTTACGTTTTCTTGGAGCTAAAAATGCTTCTCGTCCAATCTCAATATGCCGTCCCAATGCCCACCAGGGTCTTCCCCAACTTGCTGCGCATCCCCGATTCTCTGCAGCAAGAATTGCACAGCTTTGTCGTCTAGATGGTCCAGTTCAGAAAGAATCCTTTGAGCTTCTTCGAAATTGCCTGCCTGATATGCAGCGAGAGCCTCTTCGTAAACCTTGGCAGAGTGCACATCGCTTTCTTTTGCAAACGTCTGTTTGAACTCGGAGACGACATGGATGTGCTGATCTTCCTTCAGCTTTTCATCTTTAAGTCGGGCAGCCCTTGAATAGGAAAACGGTTCCCGGACGGCAATGATCTGGTAAAGCTTAGTGGGAAGGGCTTTACCCTTGACGCGAACTGTGTCCAATTCGCGCGATAGAAAGCGGCCCTTCGGAATGGTGTCAAACGTGTCTCCGGAGCAAATTATTCCCACGCCATATAATTTGCAGATGCCTTCCAGACCTGAGGCAAGATGTAATGGTTAGAGTTCAGACAGAGAATATTGGAAGGCGGGTGGGCGATGCGCGAGAAATCTGAACGTCAAAACTTACGGCTTGCGAGATTACAAGGGTCTCCGATGCAGCCCCACTTGTACTTATCCGTGGATCCGATAATGCCTGTGAGCACCTTGCCGGTATGGATCCCGATCCGCATCGAAAACGGCGGAAGTTTATAGACTGACAATTGGGCTTCCATATGATTGTTAAGCTCTTGAAGAGCTTCCTGCTGTGCAATAGCGGCTGCGCACGCCTTGGAAGTGTGGTCCTCAACGAGATCCGGAGTGTTCCAAAATGCCAGCATCCCGTCTCCTTGAATCTCGGCCACAGTACCTTCATACGTTTCTACGATCTTGGACATGATGGTGAGGTACGACATTAAAAAGGCAGAGAGCTCGCATGGCTCTAGCCGCTCTGCTATAGAGGTAAATCCGCCCAGATCCGAGAAGAAAACAGTTACACAACGCTCCTCGGTGTGTATATTTCTCGTGTTGCTCTCATTCTGCAGGATCTGGCGGACTACCGTTCTTGGGATAAATTTCTCGACGACTCGCAAGGTGTTTCGCAGAGCGCCAAACGTGTTCTGCACGTCCCGTAATTCCACAAAGCGGGATGAGTACTTGTCCTGAACGCGAAAGTCCATTTGTCGCAGGCCAGCCAGAGATTTTCTCAGGCGAGTCAAAGGTCTTGTGACCGATAGCGAAAACACCATAGCCAAGAAGAGTCCTAGAACCAAGAAAATCAAGCCCAAGATGCTCTGGAACATCACATTTTGATGGTTCACTGTTGCTGCAACGTCTCTCGCTTTGCTAACGACAAGATTGTTCTCGGCAATCTCTTGTGTCAAGTTTCCCACGATGAAAACATACGGAAAAGCCACCACGGAAATGAAGTTGAGGTTCTTCAAGCTTGGAAACCCTCTGATGCTTGGAGTTTGCAGCGGCGATAGAGCCACAAAGATGCAAAAAACACTATACTCTTCGGCCTCAGCATCGCATAGGCTGCCAGTTTTCATGTTGATGACGAGTTCCAACACGGCCGTTATATTTGCCACATTTGGACTCATCGACAGCACAGATTCAGTGATTTTATTGATCTGTGGCGACGACGTCTCATTTGCAAACGGCGGGAGCTGCTCGCTTGTACCAAAGAGTATATTTGGGTCGAGTGAGGTGGCCATGACTCGTCCGTTGAGATTCGGGTCATCGTCAAGCATAACGAGGTATGAGACTGTGTACCCGACCAAATCTTGAAACTCCTCTTTAGATATGTTGAGCGTGTTCGGGGTGTCGCCAGGAAGAACTTCTCGGACGGTATTTTTATCCGCAATGACTTCTTTGATAATCCCCTGGCTGAGCCACTCCTCATAGACCTGCAAACTGTGGCTCATATTAAATACAAGTTCGTTCGAGAAGGCGCTAAGCTCTGTTGCAGTAAACGCGGCTCCAACTATGCCGGACAAGCAGGAGTAATTTCTACACGGAGCCCACGGCCAGCTCCATGAGAATCCAAACTGATAAGTGCCCGTATCAGAATCAAAGTACTTGAGAATGGTGCTCCATACACCAACAAGTGGGCGATCAGGATCTTCGGACTTTAGCTCGTATTGCTTTACGAGCGGGCGAAAGTCGTCTCTAAAGGCAAATTCTTCAACAGCCGCTCCCAAGCCCAGTTGATCCAAGGGTACAATCGAGGGCCGGAAGGTGTCCAGCCCGAGCTCATACCTCGAGCCGAAAAAGGACAGGTTGCCCACGTTCTCGCTGAGCTGCTTCAGCATGAAGTCCGTATTATTGAGCTCCGAGGCAGTAAAGCCAGTAGTATTCAAGAAAAAAAGGGAGGTGACGGCAAAGGTGACTTCGGATTCCGCGTTCCTGCTGAATTCAACGTCGATGTACTGAGTCGGAAAAGCCATAAAGGCTCGAGCCGTCTGTTGGAACAGGCCACTTTTAAGATTGTCCGCGAAAAGAGGGCCGGATGTGAGTTCCCATGCCGCAACATCGAGGGTGCCGTTTTCGGGTGACCAAGGTGCGAGATACATTCCGAAATCATCGGGTATACAGCTTCCTAAAGTTGATACTATGTACGACAGGGTGATGAGGATGTTGTTGGTAGCGTGGCAAGGTTGATAAAAGACGTGCATCATGAACTGCTGGAAAAGTTTAGACCCCCCCATTTCCCCGAGACTATTGGAGATTGCGTAAATTTTCTCCCTAGAGCTGGTCGCAATGCTATTTACAGCAAATCCGCACATTTCATTCACCTCGTCCACAGCCTTACTCGCGTGAAGTGCAGTCGGAACAATCAGAGTAACGATAATCACTACATTGAGCAGGGTCATCATCACGAACACGAACGTCCGGTACCTACATACCACAGTTTGGCCGCAGGTTTTCCGCGAAGGCAGAGAGTCGGTGAGCAGGTCGGCCTCTTCTGTCTCTGTCTCTGTCCGTGTAAGTAGCGGCTTGCTGGCCCTGGAATCGCTTTGGTGTGCCTTAAAGTTCGGGCCATTAAATGACACTGAGCGCTCAAGAGAATGGTCAAGATCTAGTTGCTGTACTGGTCGCTTTGTCCCCGCACCATGCTGAAGCTTTGCATTCACGAAAACCGTCCGCGATATGTTGGGCACCACAACGCGGCCATTGTTCAGCTGGGTCATTCTCTGCAGAAACTCGGACCCGTTCAATCCAGGTTCGTTTCGCTCGTCAGTCTGCACCACAACGGCTGGCCCATCCGCCTTCTCCGTAGCTTGTGCGCACCCGCCATCTTTGGCCTGCTGCTGTTCGCCATCGTCTGTGAATATCTCTATGGGAGGCTCGTAAGACGCAAGCTCGCCGAGTGTTGTGGACTGAGAAGACTTGGACGCCCCTGAAGAGGTCCGTCTCCTCGTCGCCGACATTCTCGGGCAAATTTATTCGCGCAGTTGCACGCAGGGGTCCACCCCAGTCATCAGCTGGCAGCGATCTCGCGATTGAGTTCGACCAAGCTCGAGCTGGCAGGTGAGAGGGAGGAGTATGTCTGCTTCCTGTCTCCTTCCACGCTCTACTTGGCAATTCGAGCCCCACCGAGCTCGCCTAACGCGCTATTTGGCCTTACCTCAATCAAAAGGCAGAAATCGTCTGCATTAATTGAACATGTAAGTACGTACCGGTACAGTGTAAGCAATTGACCTCGATTCGTCGTGAAGTCTTAATTCTGAATTAGTTTTTTGATTGTCTGTGGACGTCTGAACTAGAAGAGGAAGTGTTCTGAATTCTGAATTATGCACGCTTCTGAATCCTGTCACCTGGTACTGTACTGGTACCGATACCGGTACGACATTGAGTACTGTTTGCAAGCAAAGTAGCCGTTAGAGTACATCGCCGCCAGCGTGACTAGAGTAATTGCGGTAGTGTCTTTCCTTGGAACAGAGTTTCGCAATGCTTCACTGAACAGAGACCTTAAAATTTAGAAGAATTCAGAATTCAGAATTCAGAATTCAGAATTCAGAATTCAGAATTCAGAATTCAAAACCAAGAAGAGAAGGTTCTGTGCCTTTTGGAAGTCAGAACGGATTCCAAGAAAGCGGGCCAATGATACAGATTCTCTGGTTCACAGAGATCGGGAGAGTGCGAGGAGTTGCCAGAGTCGAAGCGAGTTTGACTTGAGGAGTCGAGGGAGAAGGGCGGACTCCGACAGAAAGATAGAATCCATCGATCTTGGGTCATTGAGCCTTATGAGTGTGTATGTCTCAAGTGCATTTAAAAGTCTGCAATGGGCATTTCCATGTAAGTGGATGACTACCTCAGCTCCTATTTTTCAAAAGCTCCAAGTTGACCGGACTGTTCGAGCATGGCGGGCAGCTCGAAGGACCAACTGATATCGATGGAATTGTTAAATTCAACAAGAACGTTTGAAGCGAGATTGTTGAATATGTGCAAAAGTTATACTGTACAGATATGGTTATGTTTTGTCCGAGGCAAGGGCGAATAATTATGACAGGCAGCCCAATACACAGAGGACTCGGAGACCAGACACTGAAGACAGCCGAGTGGTCAGGGGCTCGCGAAGAGCACGGAAGAAGTTTGCGTATCTGTTGCGCGAAAAGACGGTCATCGTAGTGGTTTACTTTCGAGGATTTTATCCTTTGCCCCCATTTTATAGTCTGTGCCTTTCGATCCCTTCGCGCTCAATGGTCTGAGCTTGATGTTCTTGCCCTCCGCCTTGACAAATGGCCTCTGGTACACCTGCTCGGGCGAAGAAAACGCACGTAAGCGTCGTTATCGTGACTTTCTGCACGGGAACACAGTGCCAACCTCTTCAACTTACCGATTTTGTTTCCTTCGGAGGCGGAACA
This sequence comes from Parietichytrium sp. I65-24A, assembly GCA_012862575.1. Lineage (NCBI taxonomy): Eukaryota > Bigyra > Thraustochytrida > Thraustochytriidae > Parietichytrium > Parietichytrium sp. I65-24A. The sequence goes on from BLSF01000037.1 coordinate 43,703, forward strand.
GGCTTCGCTGCTGCTTGAGCGAACTCGGGGTAGTCAAACCCATTCCCTTTCACCCTCGGCGCCTTCGGCTCCGCCACAACTTTGGCAAATAGCTCCAAATCAGAACCCATCTTGAATGTTGGCAGTGTCAAACCTCGCCGACAAAGCAAGAAACCGGCAGCTGCCGCAATCCTTCGCAGTGACTGTACCAACCCCGACGAGCGATGCCGCGGGCAACTCAGCGCGGCTTGGACGTATCAGGTCTGCGCCATTCAGCGCGTGATCCTAGAGAAGCACAACTACACACTTTGGAGCTGGCCGATCCATCTCTGGTTTACAAAATTCGTAGCCGATCGGCATGTAAAGCCTGCATAGTTTAGTACTGTATTCCACATCGTTTCTTTCTCGTCCGCCTTCTTCTCGAGCGTTATTAAAGTACATGCGCGCATTCACTGTCAAGCTCTGGCAGAATCCATTTCCCTCGCACAGTTTCAAAGCTTGTGCACTTGCAATCAAGTTTCATGGAAATGAATACTTATAGCGAGACGGGCAGCGTTCTTTTTGACCAGCTGTGAACCGCAATCATTGCTCAATTGCTCAATTGCTCAATTGCTCAATTGCTCAATTGCTCAATTGAGAGTGAAACAATCGATCTTGATCAAACAAAGTGCCGACTGTGAATTGTTTTTCGTTCAATTGAGCGAAATTTTTCCGTCCCCATCTCACAAGTCAATAAACATTGATGTGCAATTGTGCACTTTGCCAAAGCAACTCTTCCACATTGGCTATAGGGATTACCTACTCGAGGATAGCACTCGCTTCCAAAGTGGATTCGCTATGCTGTGATTAGCGGTTACTAACGTCCGCAGTTGCTACGGGTCGGTAGTTGTTCAATAAGTGGTGTATTAGGACTTAGTGGTTTGGGTAGAAGGAGAAATGGATTGAGATAGGATAGTCACAGATTTCTAATTGAATTGTAAGTGTCATTAGCGACGTGTAAACACTTGCAAACGTTTACAGCGTATGGCTACCGCTCGGCTTATGTTATTGATTTCCTTTACCAAATGAGGTAAGCGTTGGGAATCCACTTGTACGTTCACCCCTAAATGACGAGACATTTCCACCTTCACACGCACAGACTCGTCACAACAACCCAATCGTTACGCTACTCTGCCAAACTCTCGCGTCCCTCCGTTTCTCGCCAGCCCTACCCTGCATCTACCTCCAACCATTAACGCTGGCCGGAGCAGAGCTTCCGGAATGCGCACGTCACGGAGCCCCCTAATTGACGCAAGCGCGTCACGAAAGACGGCGCCGTTACGCGGTTGGGGAAAAGGAATGGACGACGTGCGTAGTGCGTGATTTGATCTTGTGAGTAGAGATTGTAAGGAGACACAGACGCACAGAGCAACGCGGTCTCGCGAGTGAAAAGAGAGAAGCTTGTCGGGAGAAATAGAAACCAGAAACCAGAAACCAGAAACCAGAAAGCAGATAAGAGAAGATGATTTCCATCGACACTGAAGGCGCTGCTAGCAACAACAAGGTGAGTTTGGCCGGGGTTGTGTGGTGATGCTTTGAGTTTTGAGTTTTGAGTTTGTGGGCGGATATGGCACTTCGTGGCTGCACTTTTATTGTTCTCGATGATGTCTGGGCAAGGCTTCGATTTTGAGGTTGGCGCAGCGCAGAGAATGCGGGCATAGGACGGTGGCGATGGTTCGAAGCTGGATGCGTTGTTTTTGGCAGTTTTGGAAGCTGACGAGTTGTGCGTTTGTGTGGATGATGATTGATGTGCCTTTTCGCGGGCGGAATAGGGCGTTGTGAGCCAGATCAATGCAAATCCATTGGTGAAGAGCGCCAAGTCGTGGCTTTGGTGGGCGTTCACCAAGGGAGGGAACGTGACATGGATCCTCACAACCACCTCGCTCTTGGTGGTGCTCCCATTGATCTTGGAAGTGAAAGGGGAGTTTATGCTTGAGGAGCAGGAGAAGATCATGCAGCTCCAGCAGCAGGGATACTCACAGACCCAGATCGAGCAGATGCTTGGTCTGCCACCACAGCCGGGTCAGCCACCTGCCAACTACCCACGCTAAATGGGTCTTCGAAAGAAAAGGAGGTAGACGACCTGTGCGAGCGCCAAGCTAGATGGTGTTGGCATTCAAATCGGAGGCTCATGTTTGCTCCATTCGATTGAACTCTGCTCGTTCAGAGCTGGTGAATCCCTTGGCTTTCGTGCATGTGCCTAGAATCAATACTGTCCCCAAAGTTTGACTCAAAAAAGAAAAGAAAAGAAAAAAGGAAAAAAAGGCCCCTTATACACTCAACTACAAACCACAAGTGAATCAAAAATGAATGCAAATATATTGCGACTGAGAATATAGTATTAGACAGTGATTGTCCTCTGTTCATTTCAGGAAGGTGACTTTTGCACACTTGGAGAATGAGAGCGAAAGTCTGCATTCCACGCGCGCGAGAAACAGGAAGAAAAAAAATGGCTAAACATTGCGACCTTGATGTAATTCAGGTGCACCCCCTCAACCGCAGTAAAGACGTAGTCGTACTCGGTTTCAACGCGACCTTGACGCACGAGTTTGAGAGGAAGCGGGTTAACTAGTTGAAAAATTGAAAAGCAAGGGCGAGAGAGGTGAAAGGGAAAGGCGAAGCCGGGAAAGAGGAACTGCCCTCCCCTACTCGTCCTCCACAGGGGCCAGTGTACATCTACCATTCTGCAAGTGTTTGAGCAGGACACGCATCTGCTTGCCGTCCGCGAGTTTGATGGATACCTCCGATGAATTGATGGCTTGAATGGTGCCAAAGATCTCTTCTTTGGTAACTTCTGTCATGCACATGACATCAGCGTCTTTCTCCAGGATGAGCTCATTGTAGTACAGTACGCCATCCGCCACCCTGACGGATTGTTCCTGGACCTCTTGCTCGTTGAGAAACTTCTCCGCTCTCGCTTTCCAGTCCTTTTGAATGGATCGCAAATCGTTAAGCACAGAGTTTTCCTCCATGAAAAATTTGAGTCCGGAGAGGCTTTCTTGTCCACTCCCGGCGTAGGCCACAGGTTTGGGGGTCGAATTTTCGCCTGCAGAAGCCTGGCCGGCTCCCTGCTCCTTGGATTGCGTGTTGCTCGCAGGCCCATTCGTCTGCTGGGCGTGCGACTCCGCCTCGGTGTCTTCGTCGCCATCCATCCGCTTGCTTCGGAGCTTTCTGGAGCTCGATCGCACTTCCATGGCTGCAAGTAGACGGTAAAGAGGGGCAATCGTAAAAGTCGCATTGAATTTGCAGAAAAAGAAACACACGAAAGCATTCGGGGGAAACCCACACCCACCCACGCGCACAATGTTAGAGGGGCTCTCCTCACACTCAGATTCATTCAACCCGAGTGACGGGAAAACTTACAATCTTTATTACCATCGCGCATGTCTTCAAGGCGTTTTATTGTGTCATCAAGATCCACAAGCAGGTTCTCGGTTGCCTCGTTCAAGGCGTTCTTGTAGGCATTATTCGCGACCATCGTTTCATATTTGTAGAGCTCCTCCACCTCTGCCATCCTCAGGTCCTTGTTCAAATTCGCGGTCATGAGCAGCTTGTCTTTCGCGTCCTGCAAATTCTTCTTTTGCTCTTGCAATGTCTCATGCGTGCCTGCGTATCGAGACCAACCATCATCAGCTCCGCCCAGCGTGCGCTATTCATTCCCATACATCCACACTTCCACTTCCATTTCCACTCACACACCACACTCAAAACTCAAATCTCAAAACTCAAATCTCAACACAAACAAAACTCACCGTTCATCAACGCCTCCCGCTCCTCCTGCAGCTCCGCGAGCTTCTTCTCATAAAATTGCCTTCCGTCATCCTTCGACTCGGCCTCCTCTCCGTCCGCTTCCGAGCGCGTCCTCTTCATCTCTCAAACTCCAACTCAACTTCCAACTCAAACTCAAACTCCTCAGCCGCCTGCCGATGCAGTCACCGTACCGATGCTTCTAAACACTTCTACTCGTATGTAGCGTATGCCGCACGTACGCGAGGACGTTTCTCCACTCCTTCCTCTTTCCCTCGTCTCTCTCTCTCTCTCGCGTTGCTGCACTTTGGTTTGGCTAGTTGCAGTGGCTAGCAGTTGCACTACGTTCGGTAGGTTCGCTAGCGGGTGCTATTGAGAGTTAGTGTGGCGATGGAGATAGGATGGTACTACTCAGTACGTAACTGCGGTCGTCACCTGGAGCTACCGGAGGCGGTAGATTGTACTAGTGCATGTGGGAAGCCAATGTCCATACTTTGCAAACTTAGGTTTCTGTGATAATGATAAGTAGGTCTTTTTGAAAAGTATTACTTATTACTAATAGGATTGGGGGTACTGCTGGTAGCTTTGAGCTTATAGGTTTTAGTATGTAACGTTTAGGCAGGGAGGTCTACCTACCAGAATGCGTGAGAGTGGGGTACGAGTATTAAGGCCACGAAAAAATGGGAAAAAAATCATCGTTTGATTGATGAACACAGTCAGTGAACACAGTCAAATCAAAATGTCGGTTTACATGTTTCTTTCTTTTTTAGTGGTTGATTTTGATATGATTTCAATCAAGAGGAGTTTTGATTGAAAAGTTGAAAAAAGGTGAAGAGTTTCTTTGAGTTTTGATCATTTATGACTCCGAAAACTTTGAGAGACGAGATGACCTGTACAGACAATCAGTTTTGATCAAAAGTCTCCTGAGATACAGCGGCGCTAAAACCCGCTTTGAGAGTTGGGCTGCGAGACGGAAATTGTGTACCTCGAAGCTGAACAGATGCAAGTCTACGCATGCCCAACGCATGCCAAAGTAACGGACTGCGAAGCGAGAGAGAGAGAGAGAGAGGGCGGAGAAACAATGATATGGTTTTGAATTAAAAAGTGATTTATTTAGAGTGGCATGTTGCCGTGCTTGCGCCATGGCCTCTCGTCGGACTTCTTCTTGAGAAGCAAAAGATCATCGCAGATGCGTTTGCGGGTGGTGCTTGGCTGAATGACATCGTCAACAAAGCCGCGGTTTGCAGCCACCAGCGGGTTGGCAAAGCGCTCCTGGTAGTTTGCGGTCTCCTCTTCGACATTCTTGCCACGGAAGATGATCTCTACAGCTCCCTTTGCTCCCATGACAGCGATCTCTGCACTTGGGAACGCGTAGTTGGTGTCCCCCTTCAAATGCTGTGTGGCGGACGACAACGTTAGACGCGCTCTTGATCTCTTGAGGACCCGAGTCTAGTTCAGCAGTGTTCACTTACCTTGGAGCTCATCACATCATACGCCCCTCCGTATGCCTTGCGGGTGATCACGCTGATTTTTGGGGCCTATGCATCACAGTCGCGATTCGAAATCGTTTTCCGGTTAGCAAATCATCTTCTCTTGGCGAACAAAGGTTCGCACTTCGCGTGTTCAGCTAACTTACAGTGCACTCTGCGTATGCGTAGAGAAGCTTTGCGCCGTGGCGGATGATACCGTCGTGCTCCTGGTCCTGTGCGTTTTGTAGAACAAACCAAGCAAGAGGGTCAAGAGTTAGTGTCCTAACCAAAATCCGACGCAAGCAAGGGGCCTGGCCTCCTCTCACAACTTACAGTTCCAGGGAGAAATCCAGGCACGTCAACGAAGGTAATAATAGGGATGTTGTAGCAATCGCAGAAGCGGACAAAGCGAGCAGCCTTGACACTGGCGTTGATGTCAAGGCATCCTGCCTTGTCAAGAGGCTGGTTTCCAACGATACCTAAAAGAATAAGGAAAACGAAGGCGTTAGTACCCTTGCGCGTTCCAGAGACAAGCTCGTCATAAACTGCTTGACCCTAACTTACCGACGGTGCGTCCCTCCATGCGGGAGAATCCCACCACAATGTTCTTTGCGTAGTCTTTGTGGATCTCAAAGAACTCTCCGTCATCGACAACCATCTGAATGACAGTCTTCATGTCGTATGGGGTGTTTGGGTCTGCAGGAATGATCATGTCCAGCGCAGGCTCGGCGCGGTCACGAGGATCGGTGCACTCACGCACAGGGATTTCGTCCTTGTTGTTGAGCGGGAGGAAATCAAAGAGCTCGCGAATCATGCGAATGGACTCGATGTCGTTATCGAAGGCCATGTGGGACACACCAGAAGTGGAGCTGTGGGTTTTGGCGCCTCCGAGCTCCTCCTGAGTAACGGTCTCGTTGGTGACCGTCTTTACGACATCAGGGCCGGTGACAAACATGTAAGAAGTGTCACGAACCATGGCAATAAAGTCAGTGAGCGCTGGCGAGTACACGGCACCTCCAGCGCAAGGTCCCATGATGACGGAGATCTGCGGAATGACACCGGAGGCATCGACGTTCCTCTGGAAGACCTCTGCGTACCCAGCGAGGGAATCCACTCCCTCTTGAATGCGGGCACCACCACTGTCGTTGAGTCCAATGACAGGCGCGCCAACCTTCATGGCCATGTCCATGATCTTGCAGATCTTTTCTGCGTGGGTCTCGGAGAGGGATCCTCCCAAGACGGTAAAGTCCTGCGAGAACACAAAAACTGGGCGTCCGTTAATGTACCCGTGGCCGGTGACCACACCGTCGCCGTAGTACTTTTGGTTCGCCATGCCAAAGTCCACGCAACGGTGAAGCTTGAGCATGTCGGTCTCCTGGAAGGATCCTTCATCCAAGAGAAGTGAAAGTCTCTCGCGGGCAGTAAGCTTTCCCTTCTCGTGCTGCTTTTCGATCCTTGCCTGGCCGCCGCCTTCCATTGCGCTCTGCCTTGCATGATCCAACTTTTCCAAAAATTTGGCTTGAAGCGCCGAGCCCGCAGCAGACCTCGTCGAGATCCTGCCATTCCTGAACCCAGCCTTCACCAGGCCAGCCCTGGCCAGGCTTCCATTCAGCTTGGACAGCATGTTTCGATCCTGTGTCCACCACTTGCACATCGTAAGCTCTCACTTTCATTGTCCGCCCCTCACGGCCTATCCCCAACACCCACACTCGGTCGGCCCTTCGCCCACCTCCTCCGCACCCCACGCATTCCGAGCACGGACGGTCCCTCGACGACCTCTTCGGCGCGTTCATTGCACTGCATTCCATTCCATTCCATTCCATCCACGCGCGCACCTCGAGTTGCGCCTCTTGAGAGGAACCAGATCCAGCACCTCTAGTGACCCCTGGACTTACCTTTGCTTTCTTGGACAGACCACGCGGCAAGGACGTGCGTTATGCAATGTGCGTTGTGCGTTGTGCGAGCACGAGATGGATGCCACGGCGTTCAAGTCTATGCGTGACTGAGTGGCGGAGTGCTCTCTCCGTATCTATGTGCGTCTCTGCCTCTCGTCTCTTGTCTCTGCGCTGGTCGGGCTGGTCCGCTCCTGTTCTTTCTATTTGTACAATGTGTACAATGTACTCAGTATACAATACGGATTGTAACAATGATTGATCGATTTTACTTTACAATGATTGTATTTCACTGTATTTCACGCATCCATACATAGATGAACAGATGGATAGATAGATCGATGGATGGATAGATAGAATAGATAGATAGCATTTGAGAAGCGATAACATTTGGGTTATGATGAGCAATACGGAATCGATGGAGCTGCAGCGATAGTGTGCTGCATGGTGCGTTTTGTGTATTGGCGAATTTGACTGATTGTGTGATTGATTTTGATTTTTCTTCGAAAATTGACAGTGAATGCATTGTTCGGTTGACTTGGTTTGACGTGATTTGATTGATTGAAATTCAACAAAACGAGGTCGTGGAATTAGGAAATGGCCTGCACTTGTGGCTTCTTCTGCGGACATGTGCCCGCCCTATCACACATCCTATGACTGCGGCGAATACAAAAGCGCGGCAGAGCCTATGCGGTCCGATAAGACCTGTTACTCTCAATCAGCACGTGATAGAGCGTATAGCCATCCTTGGTAAGGTTGCTTATTAGTGAAATGAGGTAAGAAACGATAATGACGCCAAAAATGGTCGGGGATCTAGTTGGAGAGGGGATTTGACCAAAAGTTGTCACGCCTATAGAGAGAAAGACATAACAATCGAGTAAATATCGAACTTTTACCCGTGCGTAAATAAGTCCTCGTGACGGAAATGTCGCTAAGACGCGGCTATCAAGATGGCCTATGTAGGAAATTTTAAACCATACGGACCACATTATGATATTGTTAAATTGAATTTTCCACAAATATCTTAAAAAAATTGAAAAAAGAACTTCGTCGGAATTCCTTGAGACGTGGGCGTGACAGAAAAGAAACCCCTATGAAACATTACATAGAAAAAAAGTTCATAACAATCGTGTATTGATGTGTAGCAAGATGTGAGATTCCCTTCTATGATTATGCGTGGCGAATCTTACACTGATGTCAAGTCAACGAAAAATGCACTCCCTTGTTCACATCTCTTTAGCTTTCAATTCTCAAACTTCGATTTAAGGTTGGCTGGAGGACGTGGAATGACATTCAACGCGCAATAGCTCGCAGAGCTCTCTTTCAGAGCCTGACACCATAGGGGCTTCCGATTCTCTCTAAAGTGCTAACCGCGAAGGTTGGTTCTTGCAAAAGGCGCGTTTCGGCCCCTGGAACTCGGTTCCCTGAGCGAAAACTTTGCGCAACGAGACTTGATAGTTCCTGCGTCGGCAGGGGTGCAAATCAGATCAAAAATGCGAGTTGGGGCTCTATTTCCCGTGAATGGAGACAAAATTCACTGGGTATTGTGAAACGCGCAGAACCAAAAAATTGATGTTTTTTTTAAACGAACAACTCAAGCATCATTTAGACGTGAACGGAAGAATGCGTATTTGTTCCCTCAGGAGCAAAATGAACCTCAGAGAAGTTTTAAACAAAAATATGGTCTATCTTAGTCAAGCAGTATATACTCCTGCGTGACATGCGGCCTTGTTTAACCCCTGAAGATAGATTCCCCACCCCAAAAATTGTACGTATTTTGTTCACGAATCGAACCTAAGTGATAGTTGATGCGTCAGATTATGTCAGATTTCATTGTCAGATCAAGATAGATTTTTGGAGGATAGCAGGCGGATGATTGCTCGAACGCAGTATCTGCGAGACCGACCACGCATTTGCATCCACCGTCAATTGATCTAAAAAGTGAGCACTGTACACAACTCAATTTGTCGCAGACGAGAGATCAGTTTTTGCAGTTTGCATATTTTGCAGTTCAGAAACGTAATTATTACTAACCTACGCTCAGGTTGGTCCTTTACATGTACTCGCAGGGAGGAAGCAGGGTTGCATGAGTTATGTCTTCAGTGTCAATCGATTTTAAAAGAGGCCATTCTGCATGCGTGGGGCTGACCGGGCTTCTTTCGAGCCAAAGAAAGAAAGAAAGATAGATAGATAGATAGATAGGAAGAAACTCGCGGTTTTTGGTCTTTTCCCTCAGTCTCTGAAGAATTAGCTAGCTAGAGATTGCATCGAGGATTCCAAGTATTCTGAGAGGAACATGCTCAAAAGCTTCCACGTTCAAGGATCTCCCCAACAAGATGCCGGGACCGGCTGGGAATATCTGGGAATTGGTTGTATCTAAATCAATACGTTTGTGCGATCTGTCGTCGTGGAATTATTGCTATGGTCGGACGATCGTGGTGCCATCATCGACGACTCTGTGCATCTGGTAGTCGCGGGTGGGGCTTTTGTAGGCAGATTCCTGACCCGCACAGTCGACTGATGGCGGCAAATTGGCCAGCCGTTCTGACTGTGTCGGTTGTGACAACGCTGCACTGCACTGGCATCGTTTGGCGCACTAATTGTGCCGCTAACACACGGCCTTCGCCGGGTCAATCCCGCTTCCAAGCGCGGATGAGCTCGACCTGAATTCTGCAAGGTTGGCTCTGAAAATTGCCAGGACCATACCTCCACACATTCATAGCCGTTTCGAGCCAGGTTCCACAGGCATAACACAAATGAAATTCAAACCCGCCTTTTTTCGTGTGAGGCCACAAGTTCGCAGCGCAAAAACGAATGCGTATCTGTTTGCCTGATCAAAGTTAAAAGACAACAAGCGAATTTCATTTTGGAATAATGTTCATAAAAGTTCAGCCCCGGAAATGCTATGTCCAGCTCTCGAGCTAGCTAGACTGGAGCAGAAGGGGAAATAATAATAGTTAATGAGACACACTGCAGATGGCATGCCATGCGCGCTGCAGTTGATCGAAAGTTGTGAAAACGCAACCGTTGCTGAGCTTGCTCAGTCGAGCTTGAGCCTTTCATATGTTCTCTTGACAAGCTTCTCGACGTTTTTGACAAAAATTGTTGTTTCCTCGTAAAGCATGCCCTCCCGGATCTCTCTGCGAACGTGGCTGACCCGCTGGCTGGAATGCGTGCTACTGTTCGCAGCCTCCACCCTCGAGCGAATGACCAGCGCTTTACCCGTCTCGGTGCTCTCCCAGGAAGCAAGACATGTGGTGGTATCCCCGCGCTCTGTCTCAGAGTAGAACGGTGTACCGACATGGAAGCTGATCCGCACCGTTCGGCGGTCGTTATTCGAGGTGACCTCAAAGTAGTCACCGTCTTGCACAATGTTTAGGGTCTGCAAAGCGCTGCCGCCGTATTTTTGCGCGAGCTTTTTGTACTTGTCGGAAACTTCTAGCTCCTCCAGGAATCCATGCTCGCCATCAGCATCCGGAGACTGCCAAACCCCGCCGAAAGGGTTGTCGGAGTTGACCCTCTCCTCCATAAACAGGCCCACGCCGATCGACCGTAGCATGTTGGCGATGGACCGCCTGCTCTTGCCCTTGTTCGCCTTCGCCTCGGAGCGCTTTCGCGTGAGCATCTTGGGCATGATCATTGCCTTATCTTGTTTATCCCTCCGCGCATACGAGTCTTTCTTCCTCAGGGGCGGCATCCCGGACGGGTTCTCGCTGCAGTATTGCACTTTGTCTTCGGCGCACGGCAAGGACGCCTCCTTGCTCTCCACTTGGTTGCGCTCCATCTCCGAATGTGTCCTTCCCTATCTCCCTTCCCTCCAATCGGTCGTCGAATCGTCTCCAAACGGCTCGCCGCAAGACGTTTTGAAGTTTTGAATTTGGTGCGGAACTTGGAACCCTTTCTCTCTCTTTCACTCTGTATATGAATGAATTCCTCGGCTCAATCAATCTCGCACGCAGACTCGAACTTTGTCGCCACAGAGACAGAACCAGTTCCCGCGGTCCAGCTGCGCAGCCGCCTTGCGTTTCCTAGTCTCTCTCTCTCTCTCTCTCCACGCGCTCTCCACAGCTCGCAGCCTTTGTTTGTTTCTTTGTTTGTTTCCTTCTTTGTTTCCACTTGCCTGCAACTTTGCAACTTGCCACAAACTCACTGTCAGTTGGCGCGCATTGGACTCTTTTAGCTCCAAAGTTAGCTTCGGCTCAATTGCCCTAGTTTTCCATCAACCAATTAGTCGAGTTTTCTGAATTCTGCTTATTCGAGCAGGCTACTAGTATCGATTATAGTAGGAGTAGTGAGTAGGGAGTAGTGAGTACTGACTGTGAGTACCCTTCTGCTGCTTCTCATTTCCCCAATTTCACTAGTTTCATTTTCCTTTCTTCCTTTCTTCCTTTCTTCTTCCCTCTCACACGCTTCTCTCCCTCTGTTGGCTACGTACCTGTTCTACCCCGCGCTCTAGCCGTTGCCTAGCTTGCCAGCTGCGCACTTCCCCAGGGTGTGCGACCGAGAGAGAGTGTAGTGTAAGCTTTGTTTCTTTGTTTCTTTGATTTCTTCTTTGCTTGTTTCTTTCTTTCTTTCTCTAGCTGCAGTCAAGAAAGGAGACTGTTGTCGTACGCTCTCACTATGGAAGATGACATTTGAAATCGAGCGAGAGGTCTGAGTTCTCTGAATTCTGAATCATTCTAAATTCTGAATTCTGAATTTGGAGTGAGTGAGTGAGTGAGTGAGTGATTGTTTGAGTGAGTGAGTGAGTGAGAGAGAGAGAAGTGAGTGTGTGATTGCCTGTGAGTGTCTACATGTGTCTACTGAACTCTAGCCACTTCTTCGCGACTTCGGGTGTGAGTGAGTGAGTGAGTGAGTGAGCAGGCAAATGTGGTGGTGTACTGTTACACTACTCTCTGTCATAGGCACTCACGGATTGACGGGACTCATGCTTGTTGACATGATGAGCATGAGAAGGGCAGGCAAGGTCGACCCCGAAACAGAAGAGTTCTGCCTGTGAATGAATGCATTTCAAAACGGATTCTCGTTCGATCAATGAACATCTGAACAGAAAACACTGGCAGAGAAAGAAAAGAACGCAAGCACACACAGTTCTGGTACCGGTACTGGGTACTGGAAACTCTGCAGGGCTGAGCATTTGGCATTGGCATTTGGATTGGGATTGGGATTGGGATTGACTGTGAGATTGGATTGGCGTTAGCGCACCTCCGACTGAAACTAGAGCAGCCCTAGTACAGTACTCAAGTACTCGACACTGCCTGTGAGTCAACCAACAGCAGAGACATGCAGAGACAGCAGAGACTCGGATCGATCGAGAGATTGCATGCCCGACGCGTTCCACGTATTCCACGTGTGTCAAATTGGCTTGGCTGGCTACTGACCTGAACAGAGAGGGTGGAAAGAGTTGGTTTGCTGTTCCTTGGCTTGGAGTTCTTGGAGTCCCAAGGTTTCCCAGGTCGCCGCAGGGGTCCCTGAAGTCCAAAGAGTCGATCGAGGCTCTTGCTTTTCGAGTCCTTCAACTTTGACGGCCAGATTCTGCCGGATCAATCTCGCTGCAGCCATCGCGAAGAGCATCCTTCCTCTGCTCGCCAGGCTTTGTAACTCACTGCTTCGGAAGCCTTCATTGAACATCGAACTGCCAATGACATGTGAACCTTTTCTTTTCTTCTTTCGCCCTGATGGATCAGCCTTCCAGCGCTAAACGTAATCGCTTCGATCATTTGTTTCGTTGACGGTGACAGTGACAGTGACAATGGTAGTGCAAAGATGTTTTTGAACTTTTGCACACACCAACCTCGGTGAGTCTCCCACGCCCTAGCTTCACGCTGGCAACACGACTGCACGAGCACTGAGCACTGAGCACTGAGCACTCTGAGCACTAGTACCCCCACACCGAGGACGTGTACGTTGGATTGCATTGGAAATCCTTGGTCTTTTTGAGACTTGCTTCATCGGTTGAGTCAGAAAGAACTCAGGCTTGTTTTGAAAACAAAATAGATAAGAATAGAAAAAAAATTAGAAAAAAGCCAAGAGACTTTGCCAATTTTTTTGTTTTCCTTTTCCCAGATAAGTACAAAAATCTTATCGCTAGTCCCCTCTTACCTTTGCGACTAGCCTCCTGGCGAGTTGGGACTCTCGCTACGTCTCAGCGTAGAGGAAGCCTACGGAGGAATTGTGCCGCCCTTCCATTTTTTCCAATCACACTCTCCCTCCTTTCCGAAATCGAAACGACAATCAGTGTTCATTTCCATTTGAACATGTGCATTGATGACCAGAATTCGCCGAGTCAGAAAAGGAAGTTGTTCTACACGGTGAAATTCTCATCCTAGCTAGCAGCGCTGAGTCAGAACTTCGCATACAAGAGTTGTTTACGAATCCACACTTTGCAAACTAATCGGAAATGAGTTTCCTTCCCAAGCCACGTGTGCGCGATGGCGATGACCGCGGAAACAAAACAAACATTTCAATGATCATTCACTGTCAGCAAAAGCTCGTCTCGCGAGACTTGTATGGCAGTGTGGCGGGCGAGTGGGCCTTGGACAGGTGTCGCGTTGCCATGCCACGTGCAGTTAGTGTAACAGTGTCGTCAAATGGGACGATCCACCTTGCACCATCTCCGAGTCCGCCGTCTCCCCAACTCACATCCCATCCGAGCCGTCTGGTCAATGTGTTCTTTTGCAAAAGACTCTCTACTCTACGAATACTACGAATGCCGGTTTGTTTATGTTTGTTTGCTTGTTTGTCTCTCAGTTCGACTCGGAGTCTGCGGAACAGACGGATCTCTTTGCACAAGTTACTGGCGCGAGCAAGCCGCGCACAAAGATAACCACCCCTTGTTCGTGGACTACCAAAAGTCTGGCCGTTTCCTTCTCTCCAAGCACAATCATCACCATCACTGTCAATCAAACGATCGCAGAGACCAATCTTTCCAACGTCAAGATCGAAAAGATCGACGAAAGACCATCTGCGCTATCTGCGCTAAACCTATCGACGCCAGGAGACCGAATGGGGCTGGGAGAGCTGGAGAGCGCTCATTGAGCTGATCGGGATGAATGATGTGGATGGGATGGGACGGGATGGGCTGCGAATGAAGAGGGGTGTGCGAGGTGCCTTCCTAACGAGCCTGTCATTCAGTAACTTACAGGTAGTACTTGCTCAGTCTCTGAACAAGATCTGGCAAGGTGGCGAGGTGGTGCGGAGACCTCACTACTGGCGCAGTACGAGTGACCAGCTCCCTCTATTTGAACACTCTGACCGCGAGTTTGGCCCACAGATTGCCCGCAGATCGCGCGGGGCGAGGAGGGTCGCGAAACGCGAAGATCCAGATTCACTTGTCGATCTCCTCGCGGAGTCTCCGGACTCATTACGCTTCCATTCAGTGCTGCAGATGAATACGAGCCCGGGAGAGTTCGTCATGTGTCATGTGTGCCATGCAGCGCACACTCCCGCGCCACAAGGCAATCAGCCCCAACTACGTTCGCGTGAAGATGGCTCCACTTTGCGCGAGGCTCGCATCCCACCTTCTTGTTTTTGTTTGAAGGTTTGGTTCAATTGAGCAATCATCAATCAATCAATCAATCAAAGTTCATTGACGTGAAATCAAATCAATGAAAAATTTAGTTCTAAACTAATTTTGAGGGACTAGGTGTCGGTACTATCAGAGTAACAGTACTATCAGAGTAACAGTACCCTACTACTACAGTCCCACTCCTCTTCCTCGCAAGAACCCGAAAAGAACCCAAACCCACTCAAGAACCACTGCATACTCAATCGCCTAACGGGAGGATCGGATAGAACTACCTTACGGTAGCTCTATTCCTCCCCGTAGAATGCAACGTACGAAGATGTACGAAGCAGCAGATTGGAGGTGCCTGCGGTGCCTGCCTATAAGAATCTTATTTTCTTCTTATCAAATGCTAAACTTTCTTATGCAGTAAGATCAAATAAGACAGATTTTTTGTCAAGAAAGTTCTTCAGTCAGGGTGACTCAGGGTGAAGTTTTTTTTGGTAAGAGAATACCCTATGTCATACAAGTACGAGTCTACTCAGTTACTCTCATATCAGTAAGACTAATGCTAGCTGATTGCTTTTGAGGAGATTGCAAGAATTGCAAGTGAGATGTGGACAGGACACCATGAGAGAGGACACCATGAGAGAGGACACCATGAGAGAGGACACCATGAGAGAGGACACCACGAGAGAGGACACCATGAGAGAGGATACCATGAGAGAGGACACCATGAGAGAGGACACCATGAGAGAGGGCATCATGAGTAAAGGTCAAGTAGTTGGTGGCGCCGCTGTAGGTGCTGGCACCGCGATTTCTGCGCAATATGGTGCTGCTGCTGCTGTTCCAACTTTGATGAGCAAACTGGGTACTGTAGTCTCTGGTGTGGGTACCATGCATACTGCAGGTGGGATAACGGCAACTGTTCAGTCCTTTTCTGTTGCGGCCTCTGGTCCTGTCGCCTTTGCAGGCGGTGTTTGTGGTGTTAGTGCCGTTCTTGCTTATCATGGTGTGAAGATGGGTGTGAAGTGGTACAAAAGTTGGCAACATGAAAGGAAGGAGCCGGAGATTATTGGAGGTAAGGAGAGGGTGGACAATGTAAAGGACCAGGATACTATACACAGAGAGCAAAACAACCAGCTGCTAGCCTCGATATAATGACCTACTTTGACTTTTTATTGGAATCTGTCATTCAGTGGATCGGAATTATGTGACTTGACTTGATAATTGTCAAAAAAGTACATATACTACATTGTTGGATTTTTCGTTGGGGTGATTTTCTTAAATCTGTTGGGGAAAGTATTTTGCGAATGATGTTCTGGACAGAATAGTCGGCGAAAGAAAACGCGTTGATGAAAAATATTGCGACTTCGAAGGATGCAATCGTGAAATTCAAACGTCTTGCAAAGGCGGCTGGATTATCAGAATTCAGGTCAAGCAATTGACGACAATTCTTATTTTTCTTATTTTTTGTTATAGCTGGTCACTTCGAACACCACTATAGCCACACGAGATCCCAGACGCCAACTCAGAGGCTCAGACGAAAGACACTGAAACAAGCGGAAAGGGTTCATTAGGTCTCCAGCCTTGGGTTTTACAAGACAAGATGCGAAGCCGGAGAACCACGAAAAAAAAAACGACACGATCGTAGGAACTCGAAGCCGCGAGAAACGACCGCTTTGCCCAATGCATAGCTCACGAGAGTACACTTCCAACTGGATCGTACGTGCTCCTCAAGCATCCTAGAACACGTCGCTATCACATTGAATTACTGAGGTCCCCGGAGTGTCTCCGCGATAGAATCTAAAGCATGTGGAACAAAAGAACAATCGCTATCCAGGTCCCAAACATGCCCAGGATTTCTAACTCGGGTTCTGCAACTTACTGGCGTTTACAAGACCAGGGGCTTTGAAGCCTTGAAAACTGAACATAAGTGAGAAAAGCAGAACAGAAAACAAGAGGTAGTACCTCTACTGCATGGAGACGAATATTCTTACTTCTTCTGTTCCCCGTTCACAAGCAATAAGCGTTGATCTCTGGCGCTCCTGCCAGTCTTTTTTTCCTTTTGTATTAACTCAGAAGAATCCTTTACACTCACTGGACATGTCATGTCAAAAAGTTCATTCAGATCTGTCGGTTTTTGGTTTTTCTTAAGAAAAAATACGCGAAGAGAGAGGGAGTGAGTTGTTAGACCAAAAAACCAGAAAACCAGAAAAGAAGAACACGCCAGCGTGGACTCCAAAAAGAGGGGGAGAAGAAAGAAAAAAAATCGAAACCCAAAGTTAAATTCCTCGAAAGTTCAATCTGTTCAAATTAAATCATTGAAAAATTTGTTTTGACTTCATAGATTCTTCACGCAAGTTTGGGAAAAAAAGGGGTTCGGTTTGCTCGGTGTCATTCCAATCAGGAGTAACAGTACCCTACTACCATAGTCCCACTCTTCCTCGCAAGAACCCGGAAAGAACCCAAACCCACTCATGAACCAGAACCGACACGGGAGTGCGGAACGCATTCCATCATCACTCAGTCTTGAATAATCTTGAAAGCTCTTGAAGATACTTGACGACTCGGCCAGACTCGAGATGACTCGAGCCTCTCGAGCCTCGCTGCACGTAACACTTGGCCAGCGCAATCGGTAAGCGTTCGGTGACGGAGAGTACAGAGAGTACGGAGAGTTTGGTTGTGCGCAGCGAAGACGAGCGGAGAAGAAGGAAAAAGGAAGAAGACGAGAGGAAAAGAAAAAAGAGAAAGCTGTTCTCATAACGCGCAATCGATTGGAGTTGAAAATCTGAGATCAGAGATCAGAGATTAGAGAACAGAAAACAGAAAACAGAGATCAGAGAGAGATGGCGTCAGACGGTCCTATGGAGATTGTGAACGGTGCTCTGGCCAAGGTGAAGGAAACTGTGCAGCCATTCTTGAGGCCTCGAAATGCGCTGGAAGAAGGCGCCGTGACACCTCTCAAACCCGTGGTCTCGTCGTTGATCGAGAACGCCGCTGCTGGCGTGGAGAAAGTGTCTGCCGTGACGGACTTTACTGCCAATGTGGCGAAGGACGGCTCGGGGTTTGTGCGGAAGAGTATCGTTGAGCCTGGAGTTGCAACGGCCCTCACACATCCAGAATATCTTGCGGTTGGAACTGCCACTGCGGGGGCACTGTTGAGGTGGCGCAAGGGGCCTATCAAGATGGTGAAGGGCGGTATCGCTGGCGGCGCTTTGGGCTTGGCTTTCCTCTTCTATGAGTTGAGCTGAGACGGCATGTCTTGTAGAATAGAAACCCACCCCTAAATATCCATCCGTGTACTCGCTGGCTCTCGAGCCGGCTTTTAGTGCCACAATCGTCCTTCTGCGTGCATGCTTGCATGCTTGCGTCGTGAAACCTTCTCGCAAAAGTCAGCTGCGACCCTGGCGTTTGTTCATCTACTTTGGACAAGACTTGTGCATCGAATGAACGCACTCTAAAAACAATATTACTCACCATACCAAAAAGTTGTTGTCGTTAGTTATTCCAACTTTCGCTCGCCCGTGGCCCACTTTCAATTTGACAAATCGTCCACTGTCAAAGTTGTTCTGCGTCTTCATGATCTTCATGCCTGGAAAAAGCAGTACCGAACCCTAACTGATCATTCAGTGCTCGAATAGATCCCTGTTCACTTTAAGATCGAATTAATACCGTTTACGCGATCACTGAACTGTTCTATGTTGATTCTTGTCTTTAATTAAGCATCTCTAAGCATCTTTGAGCACTTTAAGCGCGAACATGCGTTTTTGAGCTCCGCCTCAGGCTACATTGCATTGTTTACATTGTTTACATTGCATAGATTTGCATAGATTGATTGCATTGAATGCATTGGACAGCATTGCAGGGTCGTGTGTGCATAGTGCTCCTACGTCTCATTTGTGTCTCCGCAAGTCATCGTTTTGTTATGTTTTGTTTCGATTTGCTGTGTTTCGCATTGCTTCGTGTTTGCTTGCATTGCATTGTATTGTTTGTTTGTGTTGTGTTGTGTTTTGCATTATATGCACTGCTTTGCGTTCGTTTGCATTGTGTTTGTCTACTCTACATTGCGCGCCCGAGATGCGTCATTTCCACACATCTCACACAATTCTCAAAATCGATCAACCAAAATGAAAAATGAAAAGTGAACATACATTTTGCACACGTCAAATCAGCGTCAACCATCTTCCCCCACGTCCTCATTCTCCTTCCATCCTTCCATCCTTCCGTCCCTATTGCCTCTTGCATCTTGCATCTTGCTTCCCCGCAGCTCTGAGCTTGGTCAAGCAAGGTCCGCAGCGAGTACCGCAGGCATGTCGGAGCGCGGCGAGGACGCGCACGCGTGGAGCGAGCAAGACGTGCTGGAGTTTCTGAGGGAAGCAGCTCTGCTCAGCGCCGTGGACGGGCTCGGACTTGTGAATGGTGCGCAGCTGTGCCGGTTGACCCGCGAGGAATGCGTGCGAGCGGCGAACGGGAACACGAAAGCTGGGGCGCAGCTGTTTGCGGCGATTCAGAGCGCGAAGAAGGGGGCTCTGGTGAAGAGTAAAAGCGCCTTGGCGGATTATGGGGATTATGGGGATGGCGAGGACGACGGGTTTCAGTACCGCCGCATGGAAGAGTACATGTTTGCGGCGGAGCACGACCTGGAGGCGAGCTTGTGCGACGACAGCGATGGACAAGTGTCCGAGGTGGACCCAAGCAAACACGGCTTCCCCCCGCTGTTCGAACGCCCAGGACTCGCCACAATCACTGCTGTGACGATTGTTTTAGGCGGCAGTGCACTGGTGTGCACTGTTCTCAAAGACACCTTGGCCGAACTCGCCGGGTACGACGACTCAGATCAGTTTGTGAAGGCCTATTTACGTTATTCCAGTATACCGATTCTCATGGTGCCTTTCACGTACGCGCACATCTGGGCTGCGCTGTGGATGACTTTTGTAAGTTCGCCAAGTGGGCTCTCCCGCCGATTTTTGCTTCCGCCTCTCTCTCTCTCTCTCTCTCTCTCTCTCTCTGTCATGTATCTCTCTAACGTTTCCTCGGCTTGCAGTATCCAATCAAGTTCTTCGGTTGCTGGCAGATTCCAGGAACAAACGTCGGTTTCCCTATCGGTTGGCAGGGAATCGTACCGTTCAAGTGCGTAAAAATGGCGAAAATGGCCGTCAAGATGCTCACCGAAAAGCTGTTAAAGGTGGACGAAGTGTTCAGCCGGCTCGACCCTGAGGAGTTCGCAAAAGTCCTGGAACCAGAGATATCAAAGCAGATGGCTCAGGTAGTAGACTCCATCGCCAATGAGGAGGCCCCAAGACTGTGGGGGATGCTCCCGAGCAAAGTGAAGGAGCAGATCTTCAAAGAAGCCGCCAAAGAGTCTCCTGCTGTAGTGGACGGTATGGTCAAGGAGCTCCAGACTAGAGTGGAGGAGTGCTTCGACCTGGAAGGCCTTGTGGTCGACATGATGACAAGCGACATGGAGATGAGCAACAACATGTTTATTCAGTGCGCCGACCGCGAGCTTGCCTTCATTAGGAACTCTGGCGCGTGGATGGGGGGCCTTTTTGGGCTTGGTCAGATGGTTATTAGTATTTATTACAAAGACATATGGGTGCTCCCTGTCGTCGGGCTAGTCGCGGGAGCGATCACCAACTGGATTGCCTTGCTGGCCATCTTCAACCCGGTGAACCCAGTGCGTCTCTGCAACGGCCGGATTGTACTGCAGGGCCTCTTCCTCACAAGACAGGCAAAGGTCTCCGCGCTGTACGGCCACATTGTTCAAACAAAAATTTTAACCGCAGAAAACCTCAACAGAGCCTTGATGCAGGGCCCCCGAAGTCACAAGACGAGAGAGATCGCCAAGAAACACATTCGCCAAGCTTTTGAAAAGTCGGTCGCCCCTCTCCGCAGCGGACCTCTCTCGCTGACTTTGCCAGGCTCCGTCCAGACCTCCTTGGACAGAATCGGGGAGGAGATGTCGGAAAAGATGTCGAAGGATATGTATCACATCATGAGGCATGGCGAGTCCTTTATGGACAAGTCGTTCGACCTAGAAAACACCCTGCGAAGGCGCATGCGAGCACTACCACCGAAAGACTTTGAAAGATTGCTGCACCCCATCTTCGAGGAGGACGAGTTCAAGCTAGTCATATGCGGCGGCGCCCTCGGCGCAGTCTTTGGTATCATGCAAGCCAAGCTTATTGGATTCTAATACCGTTCTATTTATCTCAATTTCTTCTGTGTGACTCCACAATCCTTTTCTTCATCCCTGCCCGCATCCTCAAGCGCGCGGCGCCGAGCAAGCTCCAGATCTGGCCGCACATACTTGTACAGTGCAAGGCCTCCGAGTGTCTGCAAGTCTTTCCGCAGCAAACCGTGATAAGTCAGCTTGTCTGCGTACGACTGGTCGCACATCGGGAGCTCGAGCCGCTGTGCCATCTTCTTTCGCACATTCTGCGCAAACACAGCGGGGTCTGCCTGCTCTTCGTCACTGGGGTGATAGACGTCCAAATACGAGACGCGCAGTCGATTCGTCAACTGACACAACATTCTGATGCAGAATACTGGCGTTGAAATGCTCTCGTAAGCCAAGCTAAATCCGCCATCTTCGAGGGGGAACTCAATCACGACGGGCAGTACAGGCTTGGCTGGCAAGAATGCACCTCTGCGAAATTGAAGCAAGCAGCTTCCATTCGAAGTTGTTCCTTCGGGAAACACGAGGAGTGGTTGAACCGCCGTATCTGGCTTTTCTGCCGCCTCTTTCTCAATCGCTCGAACTTTCTCTAGCAACACTTTGGCCGAGCCGCCAAGCTTCGCGTCTGCGTTTCTGTCTACCGTGATGCCACCGAGTTTCATGGCCACTGATCCTATGAACGGCACCTCGAGGCAGGTTGCCTTCATCAAGAACGCCGGACATAGTCGCGACGATGTAAAGTACAGGATTTCCAGCACGGAAACGTGATTCGACACTACGATCAAGGGCCTCTCCTTGCGCAGCTGCTCATACGAAGGCTCGCCGTGCACCTCGATCCTCCAAAATCCCCACACGAAGAGCAGCAAACGCGAAGCCGGCCTCGTCACCCTCAAAATGGCTTCTTTTGACGCGCCAAAGGCCATCATCGCCCTGAGCAACCCCGCGTACCCGCAAACCAGTCCCAGCGACACGGCTAGCCGCACGGGCAGTATCGTTGCACACCCAACCGCGAGCTTTGCCCATCCGAGCGCTCCGAGGTTGCTGTCTCGCCGCTGAAAGGGTTTAGCTTCCATCATTTGCACTTGCGTTTGCGTTTTGCAACTCGGGATCTGCCAGAGCTCCAAGATCCCACCCAGTTTTCCAGTTTTCCTGCTTCTTTGTCCTCTTCCAATCAGACCGTTGTGCACGGCCTTCGAAGACGAAGGTCGAAAGTATCTGCGCTCCTTGCTTTCCTTCATTCATTGAATGAACATTGACTTTGTTGTTCAATGTTCATTCATTCTTGATCAATGAATGACAACATTGAACATTGAACATTGATCAAAGTCTTTCGAGCTCATAAAGATTGAGGTAAGTTAACCATGCAATCATGCACAGTCAATCAAGATCAGACCCTTGAAAGTTGGTACTCGGCGAATGCTGTCGGTATGAATCATATCTCTGCGAATACGATTAATAAAATTTATCCGTTCAGAATATCTCGCTCAGGCTCAATGACACTTATGGATTGTGATGTTCATTCATTGATTGATTTGATCAAGAATGAATGAATGAAAGTGGCGATGGGAATGAAGACGAAGATGAAAGAGTGGAGGAAGATGGGAATAATGATCAAAGTGGTCAAGGAGGATGACTGCTACATGGCGGGTCGAAATCGCTGCCGCTGTTTAGAACTTTTTGGACTCTCGTTCTTTGCAGAACTCAGAAATCAGAATTCAGAAGTCGCGTTTACTTTTCTCTAGTTGCCACGCTCTTCTTTCTCTTATCTATTGGCTTTGACTTTGGCATTAACACGACGAAACGCTTTGAAATGGAAGGGTCCATGCGAATGCGAGAAAAGCAGTCCGCGCCTCGTTGCACAAAGCTGGCGTGTAAACATGTGTAAACCGGCGAGCTAGTCAATTGCTTCTTCCTTCGCACTCACAGCTGCTTTTTAAAGCCCTGCTCACGCTCACGCTCACACTGACCAAGGCCACGGACTGATTATACGCAACATAATCCCGCTTGCAAAGCTATTGCACACAAAGGCGGTGGCCATTTGCTAGTAGCCAGCTCGTGCAATGGTTCAATAAGCTGCTGCTCTCGAGTCTCCGCAGAAACGGAACTAACAGTAGGGCAGGTCACCGCCAACAACAGCCATAACCAATGCACGAGGACTACGAGGACGTAGAATAGCTTGGTTTGGATCGTTCTTTTCTGCCCGCATGCCGGTTGAAACACTCGCTCCACGCTCTTCTTTTCACTCGTCTTGACTCGGCCTGACCAGCGCGCAACCGACGCTTGGCGGCCCGTGCATCCGTGCGATTGGAGGCGGCGACCCAGGTCAGGCGCGCGGACGCGACATGTTGTAGAGTATGTCGAGGGAAGAATCGTCGTGCTGTAGGAGATGCGGCTTCGTGGACTCGAGGCCCAAGACGCCGCAGAGGCCGAAGAGCGCTTGGGCAAGAAACAAGGTACGTTTGTTTGTTTGTTTGTTTGATTGGTTGGTTGGTTGGTTGATTGATTGTCGCGTGGGCGTCGCGACAGGCGTTGGAAACGTGGCAATGCGAAGGAGTGCTGACGTGATGTGACTGTGACTGTGATGAATCGCAGCCGGCATCCCCGAGGACATCGCGAGGGGAAAGGAGCGGCGGCAGCGGGAAGAGCGCGATAGAGCAGAGTGGCAAGCAGCGATGCCGCTCTGACGGAGCTGGCACAAGAAATTGGAATCAGCAGCAGCAGCAGCAACAACAACAACAACAACAGCAGCAGCAACCTCATGGCCGGCCGAGGACAGCGAGCTCTGCGATGCTGTCGCAGTCCAAGTATAACAACTTGTGCTATGGGCGAGCGATGGGTTTCACAGAGAGTTTTCTAGGAGGTATGCAGCGAGACACCTCCCTTGATGCAGCGACACACGAAAAGTATTTAAAAGAGACAGAGGATGCGCGCAAGCGGAGTATTATGCTTGCCCGCATGAATCGTTTGGAGGACTTCCACGGCCGTATGATTCAAGAGATTGGCTACTTGAAACTGAAGGAGGAGAGAGCGGTCATGCGCAAACAAAGGAAGGAGCAAATGCGGAGAGAACAAGAACAGCAGATGCAGACAAGCAACTCGGTGATGATCCAAGCCTTTTTCAGGGGGATTGTCACCCGGAGGAAGTACCACCAGACGCTTGAGGAATACGCCTCGCCGTGCTATTTCGAAACGGACGGCAGGCCGAAGGATCTATCCACACGCTCCACCATGTTTCAGAAGATCTTCCAAGACCACGCCACTACGATTCAAGCCTATTGCCGAGGTTTCTTTGCACACAAGAAACACTTTAAGCGCAAGGGTGCAGCAATTCGCATCCAGCACTTTATTCGAATCAGTTCTCGCCGGCGAGAGAAAGTGAGGTTCCGCAAAGCGCTAGATCGCTTGCAAGCTGCTTGCAGAGGTTACCTTGTTCGCCAAATGCTCAACGACACTGACGAAAACGAGTCGGATCACGACAATGAGGATGGTGCAGACGATCAACTTGATACCGATGCGTTTAGCAGCGAACAATCCAAGGGCCAGGGTCGGTCGGATCGGGAGCGGTCAGCTAGATCAAGGAATGGAAATTTCGCATCCAAATCATTCAAGAAGGGTGGGGCAGACGAGCAGTCCAAACTTCGGAAGAGAAGAGCTCCTAGGCTCTCCAACCCAAATTTGATTCGTGCAAGAGAAGCAAAGTCTGCGCGCAAAAAGGCGGCCATGAGTTTACAAAAAACCTACCGCGGGTTTAAAGCAAGAAGAGGAGGCAAATCTGAGCCGGGATCACCAGCAGGCTCTCGGGGAGCGACTCCAACTCGCTCATCTGAAGACTCGCAAGTGAACTTGCCTTTGTCCACAACGAATGGTTCTCCTCCGAGGTCCGCGCCGAGCTCTTCTGAATTGGCTGCCGCACAATCTCCAATGATTCGAGCACCAACTTCAAGTCGACTGCGCAAGGACGAGCGGCAGCCGGGATCTGCACCGTCCTCGCCGCAGAGGAGAAATAGGCCTCGACCAGGCAAATTGACCGCCCCGAGCAGTCCATCACCGTCCCCAAGGCGACAACCACAGCGACATCAAGAGAAAGAAAAGTCTATTGAGAGTGCGTCTGACAAGGCAGACAGCCTGGCAATAGAAGACATTGCTGATGAAGAATACGAGCAGGATTTTGAGGATGATTTTGAGGAATAGATCGTCCCCGCATAATTGAGCTCAGTACTTGAAAATTACACAGGAATTTGTCATCATAAAAGTGTTTTTCAAATTGATTTCCAAGTTATAACTTTTGGCAATCGCAACCAGTGAATGAGAGGCAATCTACTCTTTCGTCAGTGAGAGATGAGTCTCGTGCGAAGAAGGGGACCATTGCGCCGTATCAAGGGTAGGTAGTCTCCAGGCCAAAGTATGCCAGGGCTCTTCACAAACAAGGAGCACTGAACTTTGTAGTTTGAATTTTTCAATTTGGTTTTAATTAATTAAGGAAAACAAAGTACTTCTGCAAATTTGAAGCTCTCAGCAGTTTGTGCCGCGCTGGATGATACACTCATTCAATTTGTTGAGAATCTCGTCGATATCGTCACCGGTGACATGTGTGCGTTCGCCAATGATCTTGTTTAGGTCTGTGGTGGTCAATTTGAGCTGGTAAAACTTTTGCACCTTCTCCTTGAACTCTCTTCTGGAAAGCGTTGTGACACTTGGGTCGTGGCCTGTGAATTCTTCCCAGACCATTCTATTTGTCATCATTTCCATGGACTTGAAGATCTTTTCGCGGAAGAACACTTTGCCCGCCAGCCTTCGAATTGAGAGAAAATATTCGCTGTCGATAGCCTCGAGCATTTTGCCCATAGCAGCACTGAAAGACGGATCGATATCCGACCGGTGGTAGGTGGCTACTGCATGGACCTTGTGCTGTCCCTTGTCGGTAATCTTGTCCAGCACTCGGCGAGCGGAGCGTTCAAGTTTGTGAAGCGCCACCTCGTCACGGATAGAAATGCCGCTCAGGTCAATATAAACGGTCTTGTTCTCGCGATCAAAGTGGAAACGGCTGTAGAACTTGGAGTTGTCCTTGAAAAAGTCTTCACTGATGGACATTTTCTTGGAAGTGAAAATTCTCAGGTCCATCTCCTTAATCTTGGATCTGTCCACGATAGGCTCGAACTCCATGTGCGCGAGAATGTCCTTGTCGATGTCAATGCCAGGGGCAACCTCGATCAGCTCGAGGCCAGCGTGTGTCAGTCTAAATACGGCGCGCTCTAGAAAAAGAAAGAAAAAAAATAGAAAAAGTCAGCGCCAGAGGTCAACGTTTGGGGCCTTCAGCATTCGACGTTTATTTATACAGCACAAGACTTACCGGTAATGTACACGACGTTCTGAGCGTGTTTTTTGGCCAAAGTCCCGTTGAATGTCACCTGCTTGACTGCTTTTTTGAACATTGGGATTTTACCTTCGCTAACAATCTTTAGCTTGGGCGCGATTGGATCTGTCTGGTCTACCTCGACCTGGAGTCCCTTCTTCATGAAGGTTCCTAAGAAACACACACGTTGCTAGAAAAGGGAAAGAAATCCAGAGCGTATGAAAAGTCAGTGTTCGCACGAGCGCAGTTTCAAATTGACTCACTGGTAGCTTTGCCTCTGGTGCTTCTACTTACTGTTGACTGACTAATGTCGATAAACCCGCCTGGCCCGGTAATACTGTTTGGAGAAAGTTTCGACACGTTGATATTCCCGGCTTCGTCAACTTCGGCGCATCCAAGAAAACAAACGTTCAGACCGCCGCCGTTGTAAAAGTCAAATTGCATATTCATGTCCAACATGGCGCTGGCGTTGGTTGCAGGGCCAAAGTTGTGCCCGCTAGCTCCGATACCGCCAATCATTCCAGCTTCAGTGGTCATGGTAATGCTCGACAAGATGCCTTCCTCCGCGGCTACGTTGGCGACTCCCTCTGGCATACCGATTCCTAGATTCACAATGTCATCAGGGTTGAGCTCCATGGCTGCTCGGCGAGCGATGATTTTCCGAATAGAATCGGGCATTGGCTTCAGTTGCTCAAGGTTTTCACGAAGCTCTCCGGACCAGTACGGGTTATAGTCCATATAGTAGCTCATGGGATGGTCCTCAGGCGGTGACACGACGACGCAGTCCACGAGAGGGCCGGGGACTTTGATATCTCGGAGGCGGAGAGAGCCTTTGGCTGCTAGACGTTCAACTTGAGCAATCACAATGCCACCGGACGCGCGCGCAGAGGTAGCGATTACATTGATATCGGGAGAAATGCTCTCGCGTTCGATTGTGAGGTTGCCGTCGCAGTCGGCTGTAGTGGCTCGAATTATTGCAACGTTGATTGGCACCGGCTTGTATCTTAGGTACTCTTGGTCGTCGATGTGCATGACCTCCACAATATCTTCCGTGGTCACTTCATTGACGCGACCGCCACCGTTTCTGCGTCGTTCGCCAAACCAGAAACCAAAAGCAAACAAATTCATCAGGTCAGGTTGTAAGTTTCCCTCTTTGTCATTCCGTGACACCCATTGCGACTTACCTCGGGTCTACAAAGGTTCCCAGGCCAACTTTGGTGATATGCCCCGGGCTCCCAGCGGCCTTTGCGCGGACCATGCGGGAGATGGAGCCCATCGGCAAGCTGTAGGCTTGAATTTTGTTGGCAAAGATGAGGGGCTGCACGTCCGGCGATTGCCCAAAGTGGCTGGCAATGACCCTGCGCAGCATGCCCTCGTGCCTAAAGTGGTTGGTCCCTCGTTTCCCGAGCGGATCTCCGCACCCGTAAAATATCAGCGTCATGTTTTTCGGGGAGTTCTCCGCGAGGAATCTCTTCTCCAGCTGCTTGAGCACATTCTCCGGCAGCGCCTGGGTCACAAACCCTGAAATGCACACCGTGTCCCCGTCCCTAATCAGCGAAGCGGCGTCTTCAACCGTCACCACCTTGTCCCTGAACCCCTGCACAAGGGACCCTTTCTCCACGTCTTCCTCCGACGAAAACGCCCTCACACACAATCTAGTCGCCTTGCTGTTCGTCCACAGCGCTTTCTGGCGCCTCATCGCGCCCGACACAGTCCTCAACATCTTTTCCTTTTCCTTTTCCTTTTCCTTTTCCTTTTCCTCCTTCTGCTGTTGCTTTTGCTGTTGCTTTTGCTGTTGCGACACAAACGCCGCACGTGTCAAGCCTCTCAGAAGCTCGCGAGTTTCTCAGCTCGAACCGTTCGTTGTCTGTAAACCGATGTATGTATGTCTGTCAATGTGCGCCTCTTGCGCGTTGTGAGTGCGTTGTGTACGTTTGGGAACTGCTGCGTTTGGAGCGTTTGTTTGGGCAGCTCTTCACTTTCATTTCACTTTCATCGCTTTCACTGATTCATTGATTCGCTCATTCACTCATTGATACTTTCACTTTCACATCTTTCACTTCTTTCACATCTCTCATTCTTCAGTGAACTCTGTAAACGAAAAATATCCATCGCTGGGACTACCATTTTGGTTAATTGTGGGCATAGTCCCTCGGGGGTGTTCATTTGCGTGATTTGCACAGAGGGTGTTTGAATAGTGGATGGCTAAGGGAAATGGTAGTAGCGCGACCGGCAGTGAGGGGTGTGAGGGGCACGTTGAGGAATGCGGAGGTCGTAGACGCAGCTAATGGTGTGGCGTAGAGTGCACCCTGGAGCGCCCGAGCTCTCCCGCAACTTGCGCTGACCTTTAATTGAGTTTGTTCGTTTTGTTCGTTGGCGATCACTGTCCGAAAACCTCACAAGGTCAGATCAGATCTATCAATCACTCAGTCACTCAATCACTGTCAATCACTCAATCACTCAATCAATCAATCAATCAATCACTCAATCACTCAATCAATCAATGGAGCGATGGAACGGTTTCGGTAATCAAAGGCTCTAAAATCGATCACTTCACTCGCTTCACCTTTTGCCAAGATTTGCCAAGTTGGCAATGCTCGTACTGAGTATCGGTTAGTAAGCTCATTTGGGGGAGCAACCAGCAACCTGGACGACTTCTTGGCGCGCCGTTCCGCGTGTTCCGCCGTCGCGATGTGCTGCGCAGTGCATCGGTTCGGGCAGTCGTTGCAACTCGCGAAGAGCGCGTCGCACTGGCGTCTTTTAAGCTGGAACTAAATTGCTAATTGCGCTTGGTGGTGTGTGTCTCTGTGTGTGTTTGTCCTCTGGTCGCTCCTTCCATCACTTTCATTCAACACATGAGCATATGATCGTGTGATCATGGCATGGCATGGCAGATGGCAAATGGCAATTGGCAATTGGCAGTGCAAGTTCTGCGCGTGCTTGCGTCTTTGCAACTTGCTCTCGCTTTCCGCATTTTTAGTGCCGCCAAGTCCTCACGCACGAAACATCAACACATCAACACATCAACATCAACATCAACAGAATAAGAAAATATTGAACAGTGAGAGGCTCTTCGACGCTTTTGTATACCTTCGCACATGTAGTACGTACGTTCCAGCGTTCCCGCATGTTCCCGCGGTTTCGTGCGGGCAATGCTCGCCAGTCATTGTCCTGTTTCCGAGCTGCGGGACCGCTGCGTCAACATTGGTATCGGCAGAGGCGGTCCTTGCTGTGAACGGGCCCAAATCGAAACAGAACAAACAAACACACAAACAACAAACAAATTCAAGAAAGTGTGTGTGTGTATGTGTGCGGCCACTGTTCTCGCGCAACGTTCTCCAGCGCAGGGTCCCGCATCGCAGAGCAGTTCCCTCGTCGCAGAGCAGATCCGGGTTCCCTGCAAGCCGAGACGTGTTCTCTCTCTCTTTCTGTCTCTGTCTGTCTCTGTCTGTCTCGCATAAGCGGGCGGTTGATGGGAGACGCACGCTGGGACTGGCGATTTTGGATGAGGCGGACTAGATGGGAGAAGATGGTGATGGTTTTACGGACGCTGGAGTTGGCGATGAAGATGAGGACGAGGATGAGGATGAGGATGACAAGTGCTCCGAGGAGCTGGGCACAGCGGAATTGATCGGCAGCGAGGACGACGCGGATGATGGCGACGATGAAATGGCGATGCTGGTGAGGAAAAGCTCCGCCAAGGCGGGCTCGGAGATGGGATTGAATGGCTATACTCGGCAGCGGTTTTGGGCTGTGTATATTGCCGGGCTTGGTATTCACATGGGCGTGAATACGCTGCAAGGCGCAGTGGGGTACCTCAAAATGCGATATGGAAACGAGAGCTTTCTGTGGATGAACATCGCCATCTACTTTCCGATGCTCCCGGTAATGTTCCTGTCGAGAAAGTTCAAGTTCGGGCCAAGACTGGAGAGATGGTCACCAAATTCGGTTTTCACAAGCTCATGGACAGTAGTGCATTGCTTTCTCGCGAGCGCGGGGCTGCTTTGGCTACTCCCGCTCGTCTTTCGCTCGTTACATATGGTCGTCTTTGTCTCGCTATTGGTGGGAAGCCTGAATGCATTTCAATACAGCGCGCTGTTTGTGATAGTGATGCAGGTGCAGTCTGGTGGTTGGTTCGAAATGGCCTTGTCCTTCGGATTTCAAGCGTCCTGCTTTCTGGTACTTTTTGCGAAAGAATCCACAGGATTCACTCCGTCGGCCTCGGATGGCAGCCTGGGTTGGTATTCGTTGATTTGCTCATCACTTATGCTCCTTACAACAGCCGGTGTTTTGTATTTTTGCACTGACGCCGAAAGAACAACGGAATCCTTGCAAGGCCATGCTAAGGCAATGGTCCCTCTTTCAGAATCAGAAACAAGGGGGATGGACGAAGCAGCAAAAAGCGGCTCGTTCAAGCTCACCCGGGAATTGTCGGAAAAGGTGTGGCCCTGCGCGCTCTCGATTCTCTTCACAATATTTGGCTCACTTGTTGTGTTCCCCTTTTACTCATACGTGCCATCTACAGCTTCCGACGCTCACGGCCGCGCAGAGTACGCTGTTCTGCTCTTTTACGCAAAATCAATCTCTGACACTTTGGCAAGGCCGTTAACTGTCAGCTACCGCTTTTTTCGGAAGCGAGAAATACTCTGCGCGGTATCACTTGTGCGACTTGTGCTCTGTGTGCCATACTTTTTCATGTACACTTTTGTGCCTGGTTTCTTTTTGCGCAACGACACGGGATTCGCGATCTTCATAAGCCTATTCTCCGCGACAAGCGGGCTTTTTATAACTTGCGCATATCAACTAGCCTCGGAGCTGACGAGCTCCCCTGAAGAGGCCAAACTCGTGTCCTCTTATTTGAACAGCTGCTTCCAATTTGGAGCCTTTACTGCTCTTGCGTGCGTCCTAGCTTTGCACTTCATCACTGGTGTGTGAGCAGCAACGGACCACTCAATTGCACCATCAATCCTGAATGTTTTCCAATTCACAGCGATTATTACAGCAACGAAACTTTTCGTGGGTTTTCCATGCTGGCAAAATAAAAACATACAAATTTTCAACCCATCAACCAAGTTACAACAACTTTCCACTACCTTATCAGTTTCCGCTAATTGCCTTCATTAGAGAATAAAATCGAACATACGTTGTTCCTTACGAACGTGATTCGGGGGCCAATTTCGCGGACTCTGTCGCGAACGAATGTCCAGGTTGGCACATGCGAGATCTGCTGCGAGATGAGAGAGAGAGAGAGAACGTTGCGATCGATCGCACTGTGAGCGTTGAAATCGCGTCGATAGTGGCACTGGCACTGGCACTGGCGCACGATCGTTCGTTTTGCTGCTAAACAACGACAAGGAGGTTGCGGAAGAGCCGGATTTTGCAGAGATCCTGTAAACCGTCGGTGAGCAGAAAGATTGCGGTGGGCAGGTCTTGGCGAACGAAGCAGGCGAGAAAATGAAGTACACGGTGTTCTTGGGGCTGATGATGGTGATGCTAGGGCTCGCAGAAGGCGGCAAGAGGAAGCGGCGAAAGGGAAATAGTGATGAAAAGTTCTTTAGTTCAGGAGCTACACCAGCTGGGTCCACCGTCTGGAAAGCCGAGGCGAAAGGGGTGATTTACACCGATGTGGACACTAGCCACCTCAAGTTCGATCGCGTGCCGACGTACTATTGCTCAGTGATGGCAGACTCCAGGAAGCAGTTCTTGCCAGTCAACGTGACCGTAGACCGGATGACTGCTCTGACACCGCTTGTGAATGTGACCGGAAAAAATATTCCAGTGAAACCTACCACCACCGGCTTTCGAGTTCGATTGCGCTACAAGCCAGAGATGGAGAAAGACTTGACTGATTCCGTCGCGCGTCTTGGTGGATGGAGAGTTCGTTGGACCGCCATCTCTGAAGGCCATAGCATTATCAACAGCGCCCGTGACGAGGTGCAAAACCCAAAGTACGATACTGGCATTGACGAGAAGCCTGTGAGCCAGAGCCTCGGGTACGTAAAGTTGCTCGAGTCTTTTGTCAAAGAGCAGCCTGCCCTCGTCCAAGCCATAATGGGCGTAGAATACGAGCTTCCTGCTAGTAAGCGGCCAAAGAAGAAAGAGCCGAAGGAGGCTAAAGAGCAGAAGAAGAAGAAAGAGGAGGAGGAGGGCGAGAAGGCCAAGGAGGAGGCTTCCGAGGATAGCAACGCCAGAGAGGGCGAGGCGCCAGAAAGCGAAACGCCAGGAGATGCCGAGCAAGCAGAGGCTTAGATTAACTGCAAAGGACTAAATTTTCGGTATCTTTTCATGTTGCCATAAATATACTACACATCAGTTTTCACATCTTTTGTTGAAAAAAAGCTGCGAGTTTCAACTCTTCATCATCATCAGAACCGCTCCAACGATCGCGAAACAGACATTTCAATCGAATCTTATATAAAACAGTTAAAAAAAGAAAAGTGAAGGACGGGGCTTTGTGAAAGACAAGGAATAGGTTTGGAGAACGTGCAATCTCTAGTCTATCAAAATTTAACAATTTGCAAACGGTGGAAAGAAAGAGCGCCGGAAAAGCAGCTCATGCAAGACAGTGATCAAAGAGAGCGTCGTTGGCGCAGGAGCCATCAAAGCGGGTGCGGCAATCTGACCCGCACCAAATACAAAGCTTCCTTCGGCTTTTTGATCTCCGGCATGACTTCTTGCTCCTCAAAAGAGTGCACCCAGGAACATAATTATCACATGACGGAGGGGTGCTTGTGCAGCCAGATAAGCGGAAAAACGCTCCCTCGTGGGACTCCAAGGTGAGCGAAGCTGAGTCGGCGAGCGTTGTTGTCGTCCCAGTCCAAAGGTCCTTCGCCTGGCACGAAAGTCCTTCTCCGCTGCTAATATCAGGGAGAAGGTGCAAAATGCTCTCGGAGTCGTATTTTTGCAATGCATCAAAGGTCACTGAGACTGATGCGGTGTTCGAATTGCCGCTATTGAGAACCAATACTGCCAACTCATTGTCTGGGAGGCGCTTGGCCCAGACTGTAAAGCCACTTTGCGAGTATACAAAATGGCCCCCATCATCTACGTATTGTTGATTGACTTGAATTGCGTCTTCGTTCTTGAAAATTGCCAACACGTCATCTTCTATCGTCCGAAGATCAGTCCCAATAATCAGAGGAGAAGAAAGGATGCACCAGAGCGAAAAGTGGGCCTTATTTTCAACTGCATTGAGGCCCGTATTTCCCACGTCCAAAGAGTCTAAATGAAGCCAGTGCCCAGGACCAGCCAAGTGCTCGATACCTCGAGTCGCAAGTGCGTTGAACATGATCGAGCCCCAGTCTGCGACCCGAACTCCATCCAAGCCATCTTGGTTAAACGTGTACTTGCCAATATCGCGAGAAATACGCCAGAGATGTGCAGTGTCTGGGCACCAACTCTCAATTTTGTTCTTCTTGGGAGACACTAGCTTGTTGTTTTTTGTGCGACTCATGCACCCCACACGGCAGTTTTCAAGGATGATGCCAGTGTCTCTGATGCGATCGCTCCAGTCCAGCATGACCGCCTTTTTGCTCTTTCCATTGTCCTTGCCGCAGTTGTCCACTTTGAAGTAATCGACTCCCCATTCGTGAATCCGCTCAAAATCCTGCTCCTCGTAACCTTGGCTCATTGGCTGCATCTTTTTGTTGTTGCAGCAGCACGCAGTTTTGCGCGCGGACGTGTACCATCCAAGCTTCAGATCCTTTTCATGGACGTAATCGCTCAGAGCCTTCACTCCTGACGGAAACTTGGTCGTGGGCTCCACCCAATGTCCTGAGTCATTTCGGTACACGATACCGTTTTCATAATCCCCGTTCCACCAAACGCCGTCGACGTTGAGATAGTCGTAACCCAATTCAGCGAGGCCAAGGCTCACGAGAAGATCTGCAGTCTCGTAAAGGTCGGTCTCATTGTACTCGCGAAAGAGAGCATTGTATGTGCTCCAACCTCCCATGGGTCTCTGGTGTCTGCCATCGTCAAGCGCCGAAACATGTGGAGATGTCGCAACAAATGCTGCCAACGTGGCCGAGAGCGCGCGCATGATGTGCATTAACTATTTCCGCCGATTGCGTGCAAAGCGACCAAGACGATCAATCGCCACCCTCGACCAAAAAGTCCAAAAGCCCAAAATATCAAAGTGTCAAATCGAATGAATGAGTGAATGAGTAAGGAAGGTTCGGGTTTTGCGGGGAGTAGACTTTTCCAGCTGCCACCTGTATATTGCAAATTTCGGATCGACCCTACCTGTTACAAACACTCACTCCCAAGCCCAAACTGTTTTTTGCCAAGCCGGTCACGGTCTCGACTTGCGCAACGAACACATGGTTCTCTCTCTCTTTTTAAGGGATCGCTCCAAGCTCCGCTAGTGAAGGTCGGCCAGGCGAGTGATGATTGGACGGATGGATGGATGGACGGTCGTCCGTTGTAATGCGTGCCCGTAAACTTCCTAACTGATTGACTTACAGTGTGAGTGCACCATGAATGATTGACACAAAACTAACCCATCCCAATACTTTCGCACCGTTGGCGCTGCCCGTCACCTTTCTCTCTTTGAACGAGAAGACAGATCCCGCCGGCCGTTTATTGAAGATGATTCGAATCGAATTGTCCAGACAACTTCTTCAACTTATTCTTTGTTTCTCTCTTCCATCAAGTATGAACGAAGCCTTTTTGGTTGCAAATGCACATCCCAAAGTTTTCGGCTCGGGGAGGTGGTCGATTCGAATATGGCGAAACTCTCCCCCCTGCCTATTTCCTCCTTAGCAGCCTTGCGGACGTTCGTTGGGCGCACACTGCGAAACGTCAGCGGCCGAGAAAAGCTCGTAGCATTTCAGGTTAGAGACTTTAGAGACCTATGTGGATACGACCGCGACTTGTGACTAGGCTGTGACTACTAGTAGAGGCTGAGCGACGAGAAGAAAGAGGAAATGAGGGGAAGGATGGTAAAAAAGATAAGCTTCTAGTTCGACTTGGCCCACAACCAATGAAAATGTGTTCGGTTCAGCGAGGACGAAAGATGGTCCAGGTGCTGCACATGGCTTTGCCGGAGTGTTTGCGTCCATTTACTTCATTTACTTTTTTTTGGTTAGAGCGGCAATCAACATAACACCAAGAGCGACGCCACCTGCTGCCACAATTGGGTTTCGCTCAAAGAAGGACAAACCAAAATCGTTTCCACTTGCCTGAGATTTGCCTGCTTTACCTACCTTCTTCTCGCTAAGCGCAGCGACACCAGGAAGGACCTTCCCTTCCAAAAGCTCCAAACTGGCACCGCCTCCGGTAGACACGTGCGAGACCTTGTCTTCAGTGTCAAAATACTCTGGGGTGCAGCAAGTTGCGGTATCTCCACCTCCGATGATGGTGAGTGCACCATTCTTGGTGGCATCAACGACAGCATCCATCACAGCCTACAGCGATAACAACCAAGTCACAACCAGATGTGCAAAACACAAAGTTGTCAGCTCCGTCTTTTGACGTTCCCTCCAGGTGACAGACAAAGCAAACAATAAAATCATCCACGTACCTTGGTGCCGTTGGCAAAGTTTGGAAACTCAAAGACTCCCATAGGTCCGTTCCAAACGACG
Source organism: Parietichytrium sp. I65-24A (assembly GCA_012862575.1). Lineage (NCBI taxonomy): Eukaryota > Bigyra > Thraustochytrida > Thraustochytriidae > Parietichytrium > Parietichytrium sp. I65-24A. The sequence continues at coordinate 79,451 of BLSF01000037.1, forward strand.
AGCTTGGCGCGCTTGACCGCCTCAGCGAAGAGCTTCTGGCTCTCCGGGCCCACATCAAGACCCATCCAGGATGCCTCAATGCCTTCCTCTTGAGTGGCTACTTTGTGGTTGGCATCCTTTTTGAAGCCGTCAGCAACCACAAAGTCCACAGGAAGATGGATCTTGACGTTCTTGGACTTTGCCTTCTCAACGATGTCCTTTACGATTCCAGCGCCTTTTTCGTCATAGAGGGATCCACCGATCTCCATATTGTCAAGGACCTTCTTGAAAGTAAACGCCATTCCTCCGCCAATAATCATCTCGTCAACCTTGTCTAATAGACTCATGATGAGCTGGATCTTGTCCTCCACCTTTGCGCCTCCCAAGATGCTGAGGAATGGACGGCTCGGGTTTTCCAGAGCCTTCGCGAAGTAGTCGAGCTCCTTCTTCATGCAGAAACCAGCAGCGCGGTCCTCGAGACTCACTCCAACCATCGAGGAGTGCGCGCGATGCGCGGTTCCGAAAGCGTCATTCACGTAGACGTCGCCAAGTTTGGTCAGAGACTCGCGGAATGACTTGACCTTCTCAGCGTCAGCCTTGGTCTTGTTGCCCTGTTCGTCCACTCCTTTGCCTTCCTCTTCAATGTGGAATCGCAAGTTTTCCAAAAGGATGATGGATCCTGGCGCAGGGTCAGCGCAGGCCTGCTCAGTTTCTGCTCCGACGCAATCTGGAAGAAACTTGACTGGCTTGCTCATGATCTTCTCGAGTCTCTCCGCCACCGGCTTGAGCGAGAATTTTGGCACGACCTTGCCATCAGGGCGACCGAGGTGTGACATGAGCACCACCGCTTTGGCGCCATTGTCCAGAGCATACTTGATGGACGGGATCGCAGCGAGAATTCTCTGGTCATTCGAGATCTCCTTGGTCTCCTTGTTGAACGGCACGTTGAAGTCCACGCGCATGAGCACGCGTTTTCCCTTCACGTCCACCTGGTCAACACTCAGCTTGTTGGAGAGGCTCATTTTCCTGCTTCGCAATCCTTTTTGCTACCTTCGCCGCCGTAAATGAATGTATTTTGCCCTCTTGTCTTCCTCTTCTTCGCAGTCTTGGGCTCGGGTGCTTTCGAGGCTGTGATCAAAACTTTGCCACGTCGTCTTCTTTAGATGGACATGCGTCTTTACTCTAACCAGTCTAACCAGCTGGTTTCGTGCGTGTTTCTCGATCTGAAATATCTTGCGCGGATTTTCGGCAGAGTCTGTGAGTAGCGCCCTCGATATTCGTCCTGGCACTCCGCTATATTCCCTACTGCCGAGGGTATGGCGTGGGAGGAGGAAAAAATTGCGGAGTCTGCGAGGGACATTCATAGATAGATCTGTTGAGTTGACTGATTAGTACTACACTGATTACCTGTGATCTTGAAGAAGCACCATTGCATACCATTGCTCTCGCTAGCTAGAGCAGGACAAGGATGTTTTGGATGAAAGAACGGATGAATGGGAGAAACGAAAAACAAAAGATTTTAAACTCAGGAGAAAACAACTGCAAGCTATGTTTGTTTTTGGAGAGATAATTATTATTTACTTGTTCTTCCACTGCAAATACTGAGGATCGCCGAGCTTGCGAGGATGGACTTTCATCTTGATAGCGAACATGATGGCCAGAAACAGGCAGATAGCTCCCACGGTCATGTACGCGATGCCTAGGATGTCGTTCTTTCCCCCGAGCGGCGAGGTGGTTCCGAGGACAACCGCTTTACTTCCGGAAATGGTGGATACCAAAAAGTTGGAGACGATGGTGAACTTGACTTTGTCACCCTGCTTGAACCCGCCGTCTGGAGCAAGTAGCTTGCCGTAGAGTTTGCGGAAGACTGGAAGGCCGGCGGTACGCATCCAGACCACAAAAGACTCATCGCGAACTCCGTTGGTGCTTTCGGTGTTGTTTTCCTCAGACTGAGGTGGGCGCTGGATACCTCCAGCGGAAACCCAGACATCGTCATTCTGGCACATTGCGCATCCCTCGCCGAAGAACTGGTTTTTTCCAGCAAAGTTGGTGCTGACAAAGTTTGTCCACGCCGCTTCACCAAAACGCTGTGCACCTTGCTCGTTGACGTACGAGGTGTAGTTCATGCACTCGGATGGAGATTGCGAAAGGTCCGGGGTGCCGTCCGACAGAGGCGGGTAGCAAAGAAATTGATCGTAGGTCTGCCACAGATACTGGTACTGAAAGTAGCGCGTTGGGCAAAGATTGTCACCAGCGTCTGCCACATCGAGATTGCAAGTCTGGGCAACAGGGTTCTTGTACTTGTTGTCCAAATCGGAGGACCACGCGATTCCAGTCTGGTTGATGCTGAGACTCGTGGTCACGTTGTTCTGTGCGACACCACCTGCAAACGTTATTGCGTCACCGGACGCTGGGGTGTAAGTGTTGAGCGCAATTTCGTCGTTAAAGTAGCTCAAAGCAATGAGACCGCAAGGGTAGAAGATGCGAGAAAATGAAGGCGCGGCAGACACGTTCGTTGAAAAGCTCTGTGGAGGGTCGCACGAGGTCTCCAACGTGTTGTCCGAGAGCGTGTTAAGCGGGTTGATGTCGGTATTTCCATCCAACTGATTCTCGGACACAGACTTGACGTAACGCCTGTGATTCTGGTAAAAGTTGTCGATCTGGTAGTACACGTAAACCGTGTCCGACGAGTCGATATCCCTGTCGAAGGTGATCTCCACGGTGCAGTCGTTGAAGTTCGCACTGCCACTTTTAATGTTCTTGTATCCCTGGTTCATCGATGTGATCTGGCAGGCCGATGGCACTGAGGCTGCCACCAAGCTGCTGTCATAGCTGTCGTACGTCACCGTGGCCTCAAAGAGGTCGTCTGAGAGCTTCCAGAGGAACGCGCCCACCGGCACGAACACGATTCCAATGACGATAAACGTCCCAATCACCCACGCCGGGGTTAAAATCGGCTGCCAAGCATCTAATTTCTGCTGCTTGAACTTTGTATTCTCGGGACGATTCGACTGCGCCTGTTCCCCGTCCTTCACGTCTGCTTTCGACATTCCTCCTCTCCTCGAGCACTTTGCAGCCCCGGTAACCCTTATGCGGTCGGATAAGACTTTAACTAAGGCCCTCCCTCTCTGCGCTGCTCGTGTGGTGAATGTTTCGTGCGTGCGAGTACCTTTTACGCGTCCTCTTCTCCGCGAACTAACAACAAATCAGGCACTGCAGAATTTCACCAAGTCTTTACCGCGCGGGGTCTGGCACTCTAACTCCTCACATAATCGGCCTTCGGTTGCAAACTGCCCTTTTTAGTTAGGAGTTGGAGTAGTACAGTTACCGCCGCCCCATGAGGTCCTGTGCTCCTCTCATCCGCGGGATAGTATTATGAATGGGTGAATGGTATATCTTAGGTCCGCAATTTACAAGAACCAGGGCTCAATTGTCTCTGAAGTAAATAAGGTTTGAGCTATGAAAGGCTGGTAAGACCGTGTTGTCCATTAGGAGAATTCGGAAGATTGGGCTGACAAATGAGGATTATTAAGGATTTAAGTAGCACACCATAGAGTACGCGTGTGATGAATGGAGCAATTGGCCGTTGCGTCTCACTAAAGTCGTTTAACACAGAAAAATATCTCTTCTCTCCCCATACTAACCCCTGCCCCAGCTAAGCTTAATCGCTCTCACCGTGTAGGTATTAACAGACAAAATCCTTCGGATACTGTCACGTATGCTTGTGAACGTTGCACATTTGTGTTCGTTTTGTTCTTGCCGCCAGACTCGGAAGTAGTAGAGCTGAGTGGGAAGAAGCAGTTTCTTCGGCTTGTAAAACTCCAAAATCCACTAGTTCAGTCATATAAGATTCAGTCCATCAGAGCGGAGACGGAACCGCGTTTTTAAAAAGCCTGTGCATGACTGCGTAAGCGCATAAATGCGTAAATGCATAACTTTGCTACAGAAGAAAGAAAAACAAAACAAAAGAAAGTGCGACGAAGCTGACGCGGGGCTAATCATTATCTACTATTTGCGCTAATAGCCATCTTCAGGGCGGACGGGCTCTTACTACAATGCATAAGCGAGCCAGTTCTACCGTGCAGGTATATGATGCTATGCGAATCGTTGGAAATGTTGGACCTCAGTCCGCCAGATGCTAAGCCCAGTCCGCCATTGGCAGGTCATTGCGCAAAACAATTGGTTCCTGGTTCCCGGTTCCCGGTTCTTGAGTGGATAAAACGCGGTTCCAGTCGGTGCCTCGGCGAATTTGTTTCGCCGAATCAATGTCCGCTGTGCAATTTTTTTGCCGAGCGGAACGATTCTGCCAACCTCACAGCAGTCACAGCAGCCCAAACCTTTTCACTTTTCATCACTGTCATGAATGTTATTGCGGCGCAAATGCTCCGTGATGTTTTATGTGTTTCGTTTTCAGTGTAACTATTCAACCAAAAACTTGAGTTGAAGAAAACAATATTAGATTTATAGAGGCTCAACCATTTGACAGAAATGTGCCTTCTCGTTCACCTGAAGGGGATAAAGACCGAACACAAAAAGCACTAATCACCAGTATTCGTATTTAGTTTTTGCCTTTCGCAAGCTTTTACATTCAGTGCTCTCTACTTTCTCTTCATTCTTTCGTTCAAGTTTTTTTCTTTTTTCACTTCACTGCACTTGACACAAGCGAGCTCTTGTTATTACAAAACTCGGCAAGAAAACTAACCATGAACAATGACTCGTACTACCCTAGCTGATCCAACAACACTGGGTCTGTTAATTGAGTTTAGAGCCAAACGCAGAGATATACACTTCATAAGCATCGAAACTGTCCATCTTACTCAGCGGAATAGTCCCTTCCCTAGCCATCGCAGTACCGTTGGAGCCTATTATCACCCACATAGCCATTCCAGCTAAGAGCGCGAAAGCTACAGACCAGTGACTAACAGAGAACAGTAGCCGCGCACCATTAAAACCTAATCCTAACTCCAACTATTCAGCACTTACCACTGGAATAGCGTTCTTTAAACCACACCTCCCCATCCACACTTTTCGCACCCAAGAGCAATCCATGTCCGCGAGTACTCTCTGGCATACGCAAGTCCACCTCAACGGATAGGAACAACACCTCGCGGCTCTACTCGGGCTGTCTAATGGAACCATATACCAGCTAGGGCCAGCACTTCAGGTACACACATATACATCCATACGTCCATACGTCCATACGTCCATACGTGCATACACACGCATAACGCCGTCGTTTGGAGAGGTCAAGTGCGAGGCTGACACGTGGCAAGTGTGTTTGAGGAAAGAATCGCAGTAGAAATCTCAAAGTGTGGCAGTAGTTTTGGAGAGAAAAAGTGCGAAGAAGAAGCTTAGTGCTGGTGAAATGAATTCGGCAAGACTGCAGGGACGGAGATGGACGTCCGTGTTGGCGGTGTTGCTGCTCTTTTGGGTTGTCTTTTTCTTCCGATGGCTCATGCCTCTGCATGTGGGTATGACGGGGAGAGAGGCGCTGGAAGTGGTTGGAACGGAATGGAAGCAAGATGGAGAGGTAATATCAGTTGAGGAGGCTTCAACGCGCAACTGGCTTACGGATGAAGAACAAGAGGAAGGGGAAGAGGAAGAAGAAGAAGAAGGCTTCGTAGAACAAGTACAATTCCCGGCCATGAACGCGCTGGCGCATAAATGGCCTCGGGAGGGTCCTTCGCTGCTTGAAGCTCTCGCGCTTGGGTCCTTCGTCCGTGCTGATCCTGCTGAGAGCTGGTCGCATATGCACTGGCAGCCGACATCTGCCCGAGCCGGGGAACTATTTCAGCAGATGGCTGGCTCTCGCCAAATTCTCCTCGAGTGTCTGCGCAACAAGAGGATTTTCATGTACGGAACGTCGTTTACCCGAGCAATATATTTTGAGATTGCCAAGCTTTTGAGAAATTCGCAGGAGCTTCCCGTCATGGACATCTTTATTCCTTCTAGCGAAACGCCGCTCGGAAGAGGTGAAAAAGAGTGTCAAGGCAGGAAACCGTTACCGGGAGCTTCGGATGGAATCATCTACTGCACACTCGCGAATCGTGCCTCACAAGGATGCAACCTTCCTGGACCTGCAGGGCATGATATTGAGAAATGCGGTTTCCCAGGAAATCACACAATTTACAATTCAGAGTTCAACATCACGTTGACGTACCAGTTCAAGACGTATATCAGCACACCGCATGCTGATAGAGCTGTTCTCGACTTTCTTGCGCGTGAACCGCCGTATGATCTGATGATTCTCGGGTCTGCGGAATGGGGAAGGAACAAATATCTCGGAGAGGCGTCCACTTACGAGATTCAAGCGAAAGAGTTTGTCGACCCTTTATTCCGCTTTTTCAAAAACCGAAAGATTTTCGTGTATGACAAAGGGTACAACACTTCGACGGAAAAGCTGTACCAATACATTCTCTCACTTCAAGCACAAGACCCAAGTATTGAGATCTTCTCGATGAGAGGCGTCGCAAAAGGGGGTTCAGGGATGGAGCTTGGGCATGGGTTCGCTGGTCCTCCAACTGAAGTTGCTGCTCGGAGCTCAATAATAGCAACATGCCTCAAGCACAATTAGCGCGCTTGCCTGTTCTGCTCGTGTAGCGTTTGCAGAGTTCTGTGTTCTATACCCCGTTGGCGCTCTAGTAGCTAGAGGTGCGCCTCCCAATGTCTAAAAATCGGGACTAACACTTCAATTTTGTTGGGTCTGGAAACTAACAATAGAGATTTGTAGTAGTTTTAAAAAAATTCTGTTGAGATATTTATCACTTTCGCGGCTTCTTGATCCGCTTTGCTTGCTTGGCAGCTTTCGCGGCCTTGCTCGTGTTCTTCACGCCAGGAGCAACAATTTTTACGTTGCCTTGAATTGTCCTAACGACCTCGTTGTCTGGCATTGAGAAAATCAAGTCTTGCTCAACTTTGGACGCATTTGGTTGCTTGCACAGCACCTCTTGTGCTTGCTTACCAGCGCGGCCTTTCTTCAAAGCTCCAGGCACAAGCTTGACCCGATATTTGTAGCCTAGAGTAGACGGCGGCGGCCCGCACACCGGCAGCGCGTACAAGATGCCGTCATCCGGTTGTGGGTTGAATGTGAACGATTTGAGATTGAGCTCGTCATCAAAAGTTTCGTCATCCTCCTCACTTTGCTTGACTTTCGGCTGCCGAACGTGCGGCTTTTTGGCTTTGTTTGGGTTCTCGTGCGAGGGTGTCTGAGCATCAGTCTCGCTCGCGCTTTCGTCGTGGGCGTCTCTTTCCCCTGCGCTATTGCCATCGTCGTCCTCGTCTTCAATCTTGTGTCCGAGAGCCATCATCGCCAGTTTCCTATCCTCCTCAGTCTGGTCTTGGTACTTCTTTTTCATTTTCTTCATCTTTCCTCGCTTTCCGCGCGGAAGAGGGGCGTTCTTTTGCTTGGCACTCTGCGGTGCGGCTCCTTCTTTGCGAGCATCCTTGCCCTTGCCCTTTTCGCGGCGATTCTGTGTCTCCGACTGCCGCTGGTCTGCTACTGGCTTATGCGAACGGGGCCGTTCTAGGGCATCGGGATCTACATCGGACGCATCATCCTTGGTGTGGCTTGTTTCCAGATCACTTGTGCTTGGCGGTGGACCGGGGGGAGGAGCCGCAATGGGCTCAGCCTCATCTCCAAGTTTGTCGCCTCCTTTCTGTATACCTTCGTTGGCGCCATCATCTTCCATTCCTTTCACGTCGCCCTCATTGCTGCCGTTGACCACCACATTGTCTTCCTCCTCCTCGCTCGCCCCACCGACGTCGTCTACACTCTCATTCTCGCCCCCTTCGTCCCCATCGTCTTCTCCTGCGTTCTTGCCATCCTCGGTTTCACCGTCCTCCTGAGTTTGGCCGAGACCTTCACTTTGTGCACGCCAGTCTATTTTGCGGTTGTCGTACGACTCTTGGGTTTCGTCCAGCTTGAACAAGATGCCAAAGGTGAGCTCTAGTCGGCAAGGTGGAAGGTAGTTTTTCTTTCCCCTGATCATAAAACTACCAGTCGAAAGATACTCTCCAGTCGGGGCAGTCTTGGAAACTTGGTCTGCGTTGACCCACCAAGCACTGGTAATTATCTTCGCATTCCAAGCGGAGGATTGGCACATGGTCATCTGCCCAGCTTGACGCAAGGACTCTGGAGGGATCGCCACCCCGGGTCGCGGGCTACGCACAACACAGGAGGATGCACCGTGAACATCGGCATGTACGTAAATATCACCATGTGATTTCCGCAAAAATCGCTTCACAATCAGCTCGTTCTGCTGTGCGTCACGGCCGCTAATCACCAAAAAGCCTTCGCTTGTTATGAACCAGTTGAACTTCTCAAACCAATTCACCTTTCTCTGCAATTTGACGAGAGTACGATTCCTTTCGTGCTTTTCGAGATCGCGTTTAAATTTCCGCTCTGCGTCCTCGAGGACTTTGGCAGATGCCTCAAGTGTTCGCTCTGCCTTGCTCACAGCCTGCTTCTTGTTCGAGTAAAGCGCAGAGATGTTTGCAAAGGCGGACTGATTGATGTCCACAGTTGCCAACACCGTTTGCGGGCCCTTCTTTTTTGCCTCGTCAACGTACTCCGCGGGGAGCGGAAGGCGCAAAACAAGTTCGTTTGTCTCCAGTTTGGTAGTCTCGATGAGCATGGCGATTGGGTTCCGCTTCGCCTTCTCCGCCAAAATGAGCTGATCCAAATCTTCCCAAGACATTCCGCTTGCGACAGCGGAGCGGACAATGAGAATCGCGCGGTCTACGTTTTCCAAGTCATTTGCAATTGCCTCTGCGCCTTGCTCCTTTTTGAGGATATCCCCCTGGAGCATCTCTACGCGACGTTCTTGATCCTGGCGGATCGACTCCACCTTCTTGGCAGCTTGCTTGCGGTGAGCAATTGCAGATTTTTCCTCGCGCTGTGCTTCAATCTTTGAAAAGTATTCGTCGACAGCGTCATTGAATGACTCAAACTCCAAGTGTTTAGAGTCCTTGAACTGCTCCAGCAGGACTGGGTCAAAGCGCTCGAAAAATACCGAGCTCGTGTCGTTGATTGTGGCGTCCTTGATCTCAGATGACTTTTCAAGCACCAAAAAGCCCAATTTGGCACTTGCATCGTCGATCTTCTCGTACAAAGCTCGGGGGTTCGACGAGAGCGACTCTGCGACTGCTCGAATTTTCGCCGCGTCTTCGATGAATTCTTCTGTGATCTTCTGACTGGGCTGCACACCAGCGAGTAAGAGGCAGTGTTCGATGACGTCCGGCCCGAGGATGTTTACGACACTACTACGAATGGAAAGCGAGTTTTTTAGTGAAGGCACGCCGCCAGCTTGCTTCTTCCTCCGCGCCGGCTGAGCGTCGGCAGGCTCCTGATCCTCGGCTTGATTCAACACTGCCCGAAGATGGTCAGCCAACGCGCGCTCTGACACCTGCACTGAGTCGCTGCCATCTACGTCCGCCTCGGCTTCGGAAGGTGCATCGCCCTGCCCTTTCCTGATCGCCTCCAGGTAATTTTCGCCCACGGCGAATCGAACTTCGTCGTCTTTGAACACACGGATGAGAGAGAGAACCTTGTACGTGTAGTCAGTGAGCACGACGTTTCCCTGCGCATACATCTCCAGCAAGATGTGGTACTGGCTCTCCTCTTTATCATAGAGCCCGAAACAAAAGTCCACCACACGGTCTTGGCCGAGCTGCTTGATCGAGATGAGCCGTTTCGAGCGAATGTGTTTGCGCAACTTCATCGAGAACCCGCTTGGGATGTCCGCCTTCTCTTTGTGAAACTTTGTGGCATGAAAGCGAACTCCAGATTCGATCACCACCAACTCCTTGTCCTTTCCCGGCGCAGTCAGCTTGAGCAGGAATGTTTTCGAGTCCACATCGTACACATTGTTCACCCAGTACCCGCTCAGCTTGTTGTTCAGCTCCAGAGACACTCGCCTGATGTCCAGCTTGCTAAATTTGTTCTTCGGCATCTTTCCTTCTCTCCTTCTCTCCTCCAAAACTAGCTACCTATCTATATATATATGTATCTTTCCGAGCTTCTTTCTCTCCTCCTCCCACAAAAGAAAGGCAATAAAAAAGAGAGTTTGTATTCGGGGTCTGCGACTCGGCACACCAGCCAAGCGGGGAGCTAGTCGTTACAAGCCAGCGGCCGTTTCTAGGCGTTCGGGCGTTCGGGCGTTTCGCGAATGAGTCCTCGTGAACCAAAGAAGCGTGACTGCATTGCTCTTCTGGAAGGAGCTCGTTGGTTTTTGCAAGTACGAGCTGGTGGATGGGGAAAAACCCTGGAGCGGCTGCGGAACGTGACCGGAACGTGCCGGGAATGGGTGGAAACGGGTTCTAGTCTCCGCTAACGGTAAGAGTACTACGTTGAAAGCAACTTTTTGATTGACACTGTGAGAGTGAGGTTTTTGTGTGAATGTGAATGTGAATTTCAGTTTTTTGAGTTTGTTGATTGAATCGATTGAACAGAAGTTTAGGTAGTCTTCAGGACTCGGTCGAGGCGTTTCGGCGTCGGCGGTATGATGTTTTTTTTGCACAAATTGGCAGATCTATAAAATCTAACGAGCGAATCGTCGATTGACTAGATATGGTACGGTAGGTGGAACGTTGTTTTGCAAGGGGGCCGAAATGATAATGATAATGATAATCCCGAGCCAATCGAGGGACATTGACTCGTCGATTCAGGGCAGCTTGGCGATCAGAGCTCCGCAACACCAGGGGTCTCCGTCGACTGGCTGCTCGTGAGCATTTCAGTGAGTTGCCGCAGCTGCTTGTCATAATTGGACCTCGTCACCGCTAGCTCCTCGCCCATTGAAGTTTTCACTTGCAAAAGCTGGCGCTCAAGCTCGGTGGCCTCCTTTTGAAGCCGAGTTCGTTCACTTTGCAGCCATTCCTCTTGCGCCTGAGCACTCTCCAGCACGGCTGCCCGTTGTTGAGCCAGCGACTCGGCAGCTGCAATTCGCTCTGCAAAGTGATCCAGCTCGGCAGGCAGGTCGGAGGGCAAAAAACGGAACTCTGTGCTCTCCGGGCGCAAGGTCTCCAAAGCTGCTGTGATGCTCTCTGAAAGCGACTGGGACTGGGTGTTGAGGACGACGAACTTGCTCTTGATGCTGGCCCCCCCTTGCGTATTTAAAGACGTATGTTCGTAGTTGGTGACTGGGTGCTCCTCTGCCTGATGGTCGGGCACAGGCGAACGCTTTTCCTCGCAAGTGAGTCGGAGCTCAAGTTGCTTGATGTGTTTTTCCTTCGCCGTGAGCTGGGACCGGGCCTGAGCATAACTCGCCTCGAGGGCCTCTAGCTTTGATGTCTGCTCTGCGCAGTACGTCTCCAGAGCCGCAAAAGACTTTTCGAGGCCGTCACTCTGCTGTTTGGAAGCCCGGGTATTCGCAGCAGACACAGCATGGATGTGCTGCATGAAGGCCCGAGCCTGTTTCCGCGATGGCGTATCCACTTGAACGCCTCTCAGGAAGGTGAGATATTCGTGCAAACTCTTGGCGAGAGAACTGAAGCGCTCTGCCATGCCGTCGCAACACCGTGTGACCAAAGCAACGAACGAGGGCGGATGCTGGTCACTCGCCTCATCTTCACGTTCCGTCGCGTTCTGCCCCTTGCTCCGCAGTGCGCTGGCACATTCGGAGAGTTGATGCACAGCTTCCTCCAGCCTGATTGGTTCGGAGGCAAGGGCTTGCTTAAGCGCCAACGACGGGCCTCTTGTGGCACCGAAGGCCTTTTTCAAGAGCTGCACGTCGGGACTCGCCACCTCGTTCGAGTCCAACGAATCCAGAAAAGCAACGAAGGCTTTGCCGACCAGCTCCACCTCGGAGCGCATCTTGCGCACCGCGCGATTGGCGGAGTGTCCCGCTCCCGCTACGGAGGACGAGGCAACGGGTCTGCAAATGCGGCCGGAATCGGCGAATGCATGGAAGGATCCGAGCGCCGATTGCAGAGAAGAGCACAGCGAAGTGAGCGAAGATGTAATATGCGCAGGTAAGCTGTTCTGTTTGCATTCTCCAAGAAAGACAAACCAAGACGAGTTGATGCCTCCGAGCTCCTGCGTGACAGAGTCCTCGAGCTCCGTGCGCTGCTGGTGCTTCAATGCACTCTGCGGCACCGTAGCGTGTGCTTTCACAACATCCACATCCGCGGTGTCGTCAAAGGGAACCTTGTTGGCAAATTTCTCCCTCAGCGCGGCCACGTCCGATTCCCGCAATTGCTGCACGTATTTGAGCTGCTCAGTCTTGTGCTTGAGCTTCCGACTGAGTTCCTGCACGAGTGCAGTTTTCGCGCCCAGCTGCGTTTTGAGTTCCGCAATCTCCTTCTTCGCGAAACCCAGCTCACTCTTCGCCGCTTCCGTCTCCTCCGCGAAGCGCTCCATTTCGCCCAGCGCCTGGTCCGCCTTAGCCTTTAGCTTAGCGATCTCCTGAGCGTGGATCTTGCGCTGCACATGTCCGTCTTCGCGCAGTTTCCCCGCGGTCTTGACCTGCTCCTGCAGCTGCTCTTCCGCCAGCCGCACGTGCTCCTGGAGCCTGGCAATCTCGGCCGTGCTGCCGTCAGCTGACGACAGCAGCGTGTTGAACATGCTGCCGCCCGTGATGTTGATGCTCGCGGTCTGGCGCTCCATGTGCAGCTGCTGCCGCAGCTGCGTGACACTAGCGCCCAGGCGGGACTTGTCCGCGGTGAGGTCGTCCACCTGCTGCCGCAGAGACCGCAGCTCGCCGTCCAGCCGACGCAGAGAGTCCTTGGACTGAGAGTTGGCCTCGCGCTCGGAGAGAAGAGCGCGCTTTAGAGCGCTGCGCTCCTGACGAAGCTTGTCCTCCATCGCACCATGCGATAATGAGAGACACCTCGCAGAAATTAGCAAGTTACCACCGACTTTGCCGTCTTTCTCCTCCTCTCTTTTCTTTTCTTTTTTATTTCTGTTTGTCTGTTTGTCTGTTTCTCTGTTTGCCTGTTTGTCTGTTTCTCTGTTTGCCTGTTTGTCTGTTTTCTGTTTGTCTGTGTGTCTTTCTCTCTCTGTTTGCTTGCCTGTCTTTGTGGGTGTGGGTGTGGGTGAGGTGATTGCGTACCCCACGCGGTCTCACTGTGTGGGGGAGAGAGAGAAGGAGAGGAAGAGAAGGAAGGGGAGAAAAATGTCCAAGGGAAAACGACGAAAAGAGAGAAGAGAGAAAAGAAGAGAGAAAAGAGATCGAAAATGAGAGAGAGTTTCTATCTACTAAAGAATAGGCTGAGTAGAGTACCGGTACCCTTGCATAGTGATTGAGTAGCCTGAAACAAGGATTGTACTCGAGTAATTATAACTAATAAGTAGGTGTCCTCGGATAGGAGGTCTATCAAAGGTTACTAAAATGTCGCTAGAGCTAGATTAAAGCTGGCTCTAGAGATAGAGCTACCCACAGGTGGGATGGGTGGCTATGGTATCAATAACACCTATTCGTAAATATAAGAGGAGCACGATCTAAGGCGTTTCCCGTATCTGACACTAGTCCCACTTCAAATTTTCTCCATTACTTTTTTGAATTTGGCTAATTTGGCCATTAGAGAAGAAAAGAAAAGAAAAAAGAAAAGAAAAAAAAGAGGGGAATAGATCTTGGTGCTAATTCAGTGCGGAGAGAGGCCTTAACATAAATTAACATAGACTGTGTTGCGCATCGCGCACCCCTCTTCCCCTTCCCTTTCCCTTCCCTGCGAGTACCCCTGTCCGCCATGTACCGGCCCCTGGACGCGGCCGCGTTCAACGGAGGGTCCCGTTCCGCGTGGCTGTCCCTCGGGCTGTGGGGCGCGCGCCCAGCGGATGGGTTCTCGGCCGGAGAACCGGGCGCGGAACCGGGTGTCCCCGGCGCGTACGCCCAGGCGTGCCGCAGCATGACGCTGAGCGTGGGACGCGTGGCGCGGGTGGGACGCGGGAGCAGCGTGGTTGAAGTTGGCTGCGGGTGCGGCGAGGCGCTGGCGGTTTGGGCGCAAGACTTTGGCTTCCAGCGCGTCCTCGCGCTGAACATCACGCCGCAGGAGTGCGCGCAGGCGTCCGCGCGCGCCGCGAGTCTTAGCGGGCAGATAGACGCGCGGGTAGAGTGCGCGGACGCCCTGGCGGCCGTGAAGCTGCTCGCGGACGACGGCGGCTTGAGCGCGTACCAGGCCGTGCTCGCCGTCGACGCGCTCTACCACATCGAGACTCGTGCTGAACTCCTGGCCGCGCTGCGTCGCGGCTGGCCTCGGGGAGGCTCCCGGCGCGTGCTGGCGGCCGTGGACGTGTTCGGTGCGGTAGCGGATCCTAGCGCGCCGCGTAGGGCCGCGCTGCGGTTGCTGGGGTGGGCGGGCGGCCTGCCGGTGCACAACTTGCTGTACCCGGCGCGGAACCTTCTCGAGGCGGCGCGCGTTCCCGGAACGCGCCTGGAGCACTGCGAGGACGTGACGCGCCGCGTGCTGCGGCCGTTTGCGGTGCATATGATCACGGAAGCGGCGCGGGCGGCCAGGGCGTGCCACGTGAGGAGGGCTGCCACGCTGGCGGCGGCGGCGCTCTTCATGTGGGCGCTGGATGCCTCGGGTCTGGTACAAGTCGCGCTCTACGCCGTCGCGTTCGAGTGAGTGAGTGACTGAGTCAACCTTTCGCGTGAGACTGACTGACTGCCAACTGATCTGTTGCGCGGACATGTGTGCTGGCTGTGTGGAGAGTGGAGAGAGGAGACTCTATGCGGCTGCGCAGAGCGGCGGAATGGCTGGCTGTTGGGAGAACCAAATGTTGCCAGGAGATCGGAATCATCACACAGCTGGACTGGGTTTGTTTGTTTGTTTGTTTGTTGGTCGGCTGGTTGGTGTGTTTCTCAGTAGATCGTCTTTCTTTCGTCGTGCTTACTTACAACAACGACGCGAACGAAGACCAATTCTGTACATGAAGAAACAAGACGGAGGGGAAAAGCACCACACGCCACTCCAACCCAATCCACCCACCCACCCACCCACCCACCCACCCACCAACCAACTGTCGGGGAGAAACAAAAACAAATATGACAACACACGAAAAGAAAGAACCTTTACAGCAGCAGCAGCAGCAGCAGCTACAACCTTGAAAAGTGTTTCCATAATAATCATGACAAAATACGGTCAGTCACACCAGCGCGGCCTGCTTGGGCGGCCTAGCGCGCGCCATGAGATACTCTGACAGTCGGCGGCACTGCCAATGCTCGCGGCACGAGGGGTGCGCTTTCAGTTCAATCTTCCTGAGCCGCACCTGTTTGAGCGTGGCGATTTTCAGCCCGGCCGCCTGCACGCGCAGGTGGTTGAGGAGCGAGACCAGAGGCAGCTGAACATCTCCCGATCCGAGAAATTGCTCGCACACGAACAGGAGCGCGGCCTCGTACACGCTGCCGTGGTCCACGTAGTCGGAACTGGTAATGTGCGCAGGCGAGGTGGCATTGGCATTGGCGGCGGCGGGTCTGTTGTCGCCCATGTACGACGTGCAGTTGCTGGGTCGCCGCGACATGGCGCAGTCCGCGACGTCTGGCTGCGACGCGTCACAGCCGGCCACTGAGGCGGCGTAGCGGCTGCGGCGCAGGCCCCCGGTGGCGGCAATGCGTTCCGCATGGGCCTTCTCCTGCGCGGCGTGCGCGGCCGTGGTCGCGTTGGTCCAGATGTTCTCGCGGACCACGGGCGACCGAGCGTTCTGCTGCTGCGCGCGGAGGTCCTCCGCCTCCTTGGCCTTGTGCGCGACCACGAGACGGTGCAGGTTCTGCACCTGCCACTGCAGCTCCAGCTTCTGCATCTTGGTCAGTTTCAGCGCCGCGCGACGGTGGTGCTCGGCCTGCGGCTTTTTCGAACCGCGTTGCTGGGGGTGCTGGGTGTGTTGTGAGGCGGCGGGAGCGGACAGGTCGCCGCGCGGAGTGGCGGTCTCGAGAGAAGCGCGCAGGAACTTTTGTTTGGGAGATCCGTCGTCGAGAAGCAAAGGCGGCTGCTTCTGGGCCCTCAGTGCGGCCACCGTGTGCCTCGCAAAGCTCTGCTGTGCCTTGGCCTTGTCGTCGCAGGCGGCTTGCGCAGAGTTGAACGTAGCGGCGGCCAGGCTACCGTACAGATCGTCTTGCTTCCAGACCTGGATTCTGTCGATGCGGCGCCTGGTGAGCTGCGCCTGAAGGTCTTGGCTCATGCTCTTCTTGGTAGACTCGAAGCCTTGTCGCCACGTCGCCAGAGTCCGCTCGAACACAGCCTCGGGGGACTGTCGCGGCTTACCTTGCGATTCCGGCCGCCGGGAGACCGACGTTGATTGGCTCTGGGGCCTCGAAGGCTGCGCCCCCGCGGCACCGTGGATCTCCATGGCGATGTAGGCTTGCGCTGCGAGAGGGTTGTCCAAATCCACACCCTCGCTCGGCTCGGTCTTCAGCTC
Source organism: Parietichytrium sp. I65-24A (assembly GCA_012862575.1). NCBI lineage: Eukaryota > Bigyra > Thraustochytrida > Thraustochytriidae > Parietichytrium > Parietichytrium sp. I65-24A. Next base: position 95,781 of record BLSF01000037.1, read on the forward strand.
GTTCTTCGGCTCGGCCTTGGACTCTGTTTTGCTCTTTTGCCGCTGCAGGCTCTCGCTTCGCAAAAGCGCCTTTCGGGACGTTGCCTCTTTCCTCCGCGCAGAGGGCGAAATAGCCCTTGTCGCGGGCTGTTTCGGGATGGCGAATTGCATATCCATATCCCTGAATTTGGAGCTGAGCTTTTGCACGTAGTCCACGCGCTTGTTGGTCGCAAGAAACTTGGCAGCAAATGCTGCCGCGCTCTTCCCTGCCGGGGCGCCGCCCTTGCTCTCCTCCTCGTCGTCCTCGTCTTGGTCGTCAAGAGCGTTCAATTCGATTTCTTCGAGTATGTTCGCGCCAGGCGCGGTTAGGTAGGTTGGCGGCGTATCGAGAATGTGGCTACGCCTTCGCAGTCTGGAATCCAATGTGCTTGTCGTCTTGTATGAAGTCTCCATCTGCTCCCACTCCTCTTTGGGCGATAAGGCTTGCTGCTCGGACAGCTGCGACACCAAGGGGACGAGGTTCACGTCAAGCTCGTCAGGCTCCTCGAGATAGCTCCGCATTGTCCGCGTTCCGGTTTGAATCATCTGTATCTTTTCGTCCGATGTCTGGATCTCTTTTGTTGGGAAGCAATTCTTGTAATGCCGAGGCTTGGGACGCGTCTTAGGGTCCAAGTTATCTTCGGCCTCAGACAAAAGCTGCGCCAAAACATTTCTGTAGTCTACCATCGCCTTTGTCTCTCTGCCGCCCTTGTGCATCATTTCCGCCCCAGAAATGTCTTGCGAACGCCTTTCTCCAACGGCATCGCCGGGCGAAGCTCGAATCGTTTTGTCATTCTCTTTCCTCCTGCTCCTTCTGGACATGCTTCGGATTGGCGACGCAGGAGCATCAGGGTTCACACGTTTCTCAGACTCCCGCTCCCTGTGGCGCTCGACTTTGCGCTGCGCAACTTGGTCCACTAATTCGCAGTGCATGGAAAACTGTCCACCAAGAGGCACATATGGCTTCCCCCGCGGGCTGAAACACCCCGAAACTGCTGCGCCTTTACTCTCCCGTGCTGCTTTTCCAGCTGGCGAAGTTGATCGACCTGCCACATGGTGATGATGATGATGATGATGATGGTGATGGCTTTCGCGGTCCTCAGCCCCCTCCATGGGGTCATTTGCTTGTTCCGATGACTTGTACCTTTACAAAGCGAGAAAATTAAATTCCCATAAAAAAGCCCATTTTTCATCAAACAATTTGGATAGAATGTCAGCGATCAAGTCAGGGGCCCATTAAGCGCCAACCGGCAAGCATCTCACTTACAAAGAGGCCAAATACGCGTTGGAAGACTGCAGCTCAACCATCTTCTGCCTAGATTTGCGCATCGCCGCAGTAAGTCGTGCATTTTCCCCGTCTGCAAACGCGCACCCAGTCAGTCAGCCACGCCGCGGTCGATCATCATTTCGTCAGTCACAAAAGTCCATTGCCGCCATGTCCCGCCACCCCGCCAGCCACGAAACATGTCTCCCAGAAGAACAAAAACAAAAAAGAAAGGGCACACCAACCAACAACTAACAACAACAACAACAACTCACCGATGTTGGACGCGAACGTGATGTGGCGCACCCCATCGCCGTCAATGCTTATGACGCCTTCGTGCGCCATTATCATCTGCTACTTTGTTCATTCGCACTTGCAGCTACCTTCCCCGCCGCACGCCACTTGCGCCGGTCCGCGTCTTCGTCTTCGTCTCGCACAAAGAGTGACGGAGAGATCCGTTTTGTGTGTGGGGAACGCATTTTCTGCGCTCATTTTCGCTGAGCTAGTACGCTCGCTTAAAGATGCTTAAAGTGGATAATGCAGAAGGATTAAGATCTCGATACCGAAATGGGGTGGTGGGTTTGCGGAACGGCTTAGATGTGGAAGTAGCGCGGCAATGATTGGTCTCGTTTGCTTTGCTTTGCTTTGGTTTTGGTTTGGTTTGATTTGATCTGCTTTGATTTGATTTGATTTGCTTTAAAACGGCGGGTGTCACTCCTTTTAGCTATGTCCCTGCCGGAGCGCTCGGATCATCGCTGAAGGCTTCTTGTGTGGGAATTGCAGTGAAACGAGCGGTTTGGTTTCACGACTATATAGACTCGCGTTCTTCGCGCGGAAGAAGGACGAAAGTTGATGGGGAATGTTCGAGTTAAAAATGTGTTACATTTATACGGAAGGATAGTTTAAATAGTGTGTTGTACATGGGTTTTGGGTTCTCATGAGACCAGTGAGAATTCCCAATACTGATGGTGAAAAGCAAAGGTGGCCGTCGCTGTGCCTTCGAAGCTCCAGCGGTTTTGCCATTTATGCTTTGTACATGATACAGTGCAGACGAGATCTGCGGAGACTACTACTATACTGGGCTCTGTGGCCAAGTGAAAAAAGAAAAAGGTTACAAATCGAACCAACCCAAAAAGACTGTTGAAGAGGCAAAGCCCGGTCAGTATCCCGGGTCAGAGTAAGCTGGCGAGGCTGGGGCAGAACCGTTTGTGCAAGTATGAAGATCAGAACCCCGAAAAGGCGAGCCAAACGCCCACATTCCGGTTTTCGTGCACTCTCGTCGGCTGTCCCTTCGTTTGGCACAAGGCGAGTAGCGCTGGAATCGAGACTCCTTGCTGTCAAAGTACCTGGCGAGTCCGGCGATCTTGAATTGCTCCTCCAGAGACAGCGGTTCGGAGGCTTCCGATTCTTCATCGTCAGCATCTGCGCATTTCTGCTCTTTGATATTGATTTCCATGGACAATTGCGCGTGTGGGCGTTTGCGACCCGTTTTGAATGTCTTTTGGGCGTCTTCCCTTATCCCGAGTGTGGACATTGATGCCACAAGCGTGTTTTGTAGCTCTGAAGGAGCGCCGACTCGAGCGTTCCCTAGCCCATGAAGGGCGCTCGTGAGCGAGTCTCTGAAAGAGAGCACCTTTTCTCTCAACCAGAGCGAGTCTGATGACAATGGCTCCCAGTCGCCATCAACAAGTTGGAGCCACTTGCGCTCCAGCGAGAAGTGCAGGCCACTCACGCTCTTGACCGTCTGAATGACCTTGACATGCTGGCTCGATGCCTCCTGAACCAGAGACGAGGAAGATGGACAAACGTTGTATAAAAGCCTTCTGCAGGCGACCTGAAACGCGGCAAGTATATTTGCAAAGCCAGCTTCTTGGTCCCCCGTCAAGAAGGTCACTGAGCCTTGCTCGACGAGATCGCCTCCGCGGTTTGATTGCTGCAGGGACGCAAAAAACATACCGGCTGCTTTGAAGGTTGCTCGAGGAGCATGGTGCCGCTCCATTATATTGCAACTTTTTGCCACGGCTCGCGGCGCGCGACGAGCGACGAGCTCGTTCTGCAACCTACTACACTCGTCCTGCTGCAAGCCCTCTTCGTGGCATTCGTTCGATACCGCCTCGTATCTTGTCGCGCTGTGTCGTGTCGTGTCGTGTCGTGTCGTCAAGTCGAAGTAGTACTCGCCAAAGTTCGAGTTGCGAGGCTCTGTCTGCCCGAGGTGGTTGTTTCGATCTCTGCTTTGCTATGCCGAGAATGGCTCGGAAATTGAGCCCACTGGCGAGAGAAGAAGAGGAAGAAGAGGAAGTAGAAGCCACCGTTGCGGTTGCGTCGAGTGTGAGATTGAGTTGGCTACCTGGTACGAAGTACGGAGTACGAGCATCTATTCGGAACAGAGGTTTACCAAACGTCTGTTCTGCGGTTCTGAGTACACAAAGGCCAACGATTAGTTTTGCCTCGAGAAACTCAAGACAATGGGGGAAATAAATTGAAAGAAGACGCAAAGCCTTTTGGCTGCCAAATTGACTTGCAGACTGTGCTGAAAGCTATTCTTTCTCGCTCCACCCACTGCCTCCCTCACTCGCCCCCTCCTTCCTCTCTCTCTCTCTCTCTTTATCTCTCACTGCGCATGTGGAACGAGCAATCAGTCGCTGACGACGACACTGGCCAAGCAAGCACCTTACCGATATGTCACAACGTTCTGTTTGCCGTTAGTCGGCAGCCTTTCAGAGTGAAGTTCCAGCCACACTATTTTCAGCTCCCCACGTTCCACTTTCCACTTTCCACTTCTCACTTTCCACTGTACTGGTACACATTCTCTTTTTTCTTCTCCCGCTTTCTTGATCAATTCCATTCACTGTCAATTCAATTCAGTCGATGTTCCAATCAAGTCGTCAAAAGCGAGTCTCCCTCGCAAAGTTCAAAGTATCTTAAAATCTGTTGTCTTTGTCCTGTTCTTGACCGACCTGCTATGACCTGCTTTTGGGCAGCGAAGAGGAAAAGAGGAAGATGGCTGAATTAGAGTTTACGCGTTAGATCATTCGCATCCGGCCAGGAGAGAGAGAGAGAGAGAGAGAGAGAGAAAGAAAGAAAGAATGAATGAATGATTGAATGAGGTGCTAGTTTCCTTCTCAGTCAGTCAACTGAGCATACATTCACCTGAACTACTTGAACAAGCTCCTCAAGCGAGATGCCGTGAGAGGCTAGCATGAGAGGGTGGCGCATGAGGGGGTGGCGCGGGAGGGGGAAAGGAGAAAGAAAGAAAGAAAAGAAAGAAAAGAAGGAAGGAAGATGGCGATGGCAGAAGGGGGAAAACAGCTTCCGTGAAGACGCCTCTCAGTCAATAAGTGGGTCAGGTACACGTAGCATGTGGCTATCTCCCGGTGTTCTTGAAGCGACCGTCTTTTACATGCCTGATCCCTCTCGCCATTCGCCTCTTTTCTGTTGTCTGTTGTCTGTTGTCTGTTTTCTGTTTTCTGTTGTCTGCAGTGGTGATGATGATGGTGATGAAGAAGGGCCAACGCGCTGCAGTTTGCTTGCCAACGAACGAAGGGAGTGCGGCATGTTAGAGTACTCACTCAGTACTGGCGGCTGAGTGTTTTAAGGCCATCATCGCACAACTACAAACGAGTCCAAAGCGTCGAGACTTTGTACATTCATAGGTTCACATTCCCGCGGAGAGCGAGGGTGGGTTTCGTCGTCGAGGGTAGCGCTTTGTGTAGATTGCGAAGGGGCTGCGCCGAGGCAAGCGGAAAAGATACCTTGGCACGACCTCGAAAAGCTTCAAATTGGACTTTGAGCGGACCTAGAGGCGCTTTTTTGGGCATGAGCTTTGCCGTGAAGCTGCCGTGAACCGAGATTTTCTCGCGGCCAGCCCGCCTCAGATACGCTTCGTCACTGCTGTCACTGCGCCACATGGTGATCTTGCGGCTACTGCGGCTACTGCGGCTGCCTGAAAGTGTGAAACCATCCTGGGCTGTTTACCAACCAAACCTCTTCCTCTTCTTCCTCTTTGCCATTCTTTGCCTTCGTAAGCAACCTTCCGAGTATCTCCGAGTCGAGTGTGTGTGTCTGTGCACAAGAGACACAAGAGCCACTTTCCGTTCGCATATCGTCAAGGTTGCGGCAACAGGAAGCGATTGCGGCCACAAACTAGCGAAAGATTGATTTCTTTTTACATTTTCACGAACGTAAAAAGTAATCCTTTGACGTTCAGTTTTCTTTCTTTTCTTACATTTCGCCAAGTCTTTCTCTGTTTCACTGTTACACCGACGACAACTGACGACAACGACGGTAACTGATGAATGAACGGCGGACAACCAAACATCTTTTGCTTTTTCCCAATGTCCATTTGAATGGAATGTTATGAACAGTGAAACACAATGTTCAATGTTGAAATAATCAATCAACTTTTTTTAAAAATGTTCAAAATGTGGAATATGTGTTCAGCTGTCTGGTCAATTTTCCTGCCAGTTCCGAATTTCGAGAGTGGTCGATTCCTTGTGGGACGCTTTCCCTATCTTTCCCTATCTTTCCCTTTCTATCCTTCCTTCCTTTCCCGCCAATAGAACTATACTAATGGATAGTTATATGACCCTATGCTACTGCTACTCTGTACGGGCTGCGAAGCCAGTTTGGAGACTGATCCAAAAGCCTTCCCTCGTGGGCACTACGATCACGGCACGTATTTCTATCGTTTGAGCTAAACTATTCCTACGTTCGCTGGGGACTCGTACGGCACTAGGACCGAGTCGTTCTCGGCTATTGTGCAGTAGCACTCGATTGTTTGTCCTACTTTGCCACGTAGCATCGGCATAATCCAACAGTGATTTATAACGAAAAGCCTACATGGACTTCGGTTGCTCGCTAGTCTCCCGCCTACGATTTCAGGTGAGGACGGGGTGCTAGGACACTCTCAGCCGCTTCACAAGCCCTACCTTTGCCGAGAATACGACCTAACCGAGCAACCTCAACCCTAACCAGACGGACGTCGTATTCATTGCGTACAATCTATATGCGAAATTGTATCTGCGTAGTTTTCGATACGATTTTATGTGGTCCCTGCAGTCCCTGCGCTAGCTCGAGTTTACGCTCGTGCGTTCGTCCTCGCCGCGTACTGAGTACTCACAGTTACACAAAGAGCAACATAAGCAAACTGGGCAAAAAAGGCGTTAAAAAAAGGTCAAATAATTGAGTGAGCAAAAGTTGTAAAAAGGAAAAGAGGAAGAGGAAAAGAGGTGCACTCTCAAGTTGAAAAGATGAGCGCTTTCAGGTTTATGCGAAAGGCCACAGTGCACATTGCCTCTTTCGAAAAGTCCTCGGCGCAGACGAAGGAGATCTTTAGAAGGGCGCGCGCTGCGGCTTCCAAGAGCTCTGCGTTCGAATTGAACGTGTTCACAATCGATCCTCCGAGGAATTTGACGGTGGACCAGGTGAAGAACGGCGCTTCGTCCAAGGTGGTTTTCGAGTTTAATGACGGCAGCAAGTGGGAAGTCACTCCTGGTGAGCGCGCAGAGGACGTGCTGAGAAGGCTCGTTGGTCATGCGGTGCAGAACGGCATTCCTGAGAAATAAATGCATGCGACGGGCGACGGGGACTTGGATATATTTTCTGTTTGTGGTGACATGACGTGGTAAAAGAATCCGCTCTTTTACTTTCAATTGACAGTGTGAGAGAGAGAGAGAGCCACACAAGTTCGCGGCTTTGTTTTGTGAATAGGCAAATTATTGGCGCAATTTGGGAGCTGTAGAGCCCACCAAACCAAGCGAGAAGAATAAAGTACGGAGAAAAGAACGGTAAAAAGTAAAAGAATGTCATCTCGAGCCGCGCGATTGTTTTGGTTTATAAATAAAAAAAAAATAAAAATTACTAAAAAGTTTCCATCTTTTACCACACCTCGTGCTAATTGGGTATCGGCTTTTGTTTTGTTCCTCTCTTGTAGAACAAAAAGGGAATGAAAGAGAATGCAAAATGCTCACACAAATTGTTCATGAATGAAGGAAAGAAAAAGAAACTAGTGAACAAGCGATGGCTGTGACCGTCGAGACGCATCCAAAGCGCAAAAAGAAAACTCATTCGTTGTTTTTTAATTAAAATCTTTGTTGGAGAAAAGCTAGCTCTAGGAAAGAAAAGGTGAAACAAGTTGCAAAGCTAAATCAATCACAATTCAAGCGTCGTTCGCAGCGACGTTGGAAGCAGTTTCGGGCCTCATCGCGAAAGCCTGCGCGCACAAGAGGGGACAGTTGGAAACAAGACCTCGATACAGTTGAATCTGAGTGGTGTTGATAAACACCATTTTGGTTTGGTTGGTTTGGTTTGCCATGTGCGCACGCGACCAGCGCGACGCGGCAAAAGTTGGAAGGGCCCAAGGAGCCTCGCCACGATCTTTTCCGCCACAGGAAGAAGAAGACTGAGGAAAGGTTTTTCCATTTAAGAGCGCTCTCCACGGATGCGGCGAGCGAGCTGGATGTCCTTTGGCATGATGGTGACACGCTTGGCGTGGATAGCGCACAAGTTGGTGTCCTCAAAGAGGCCGACGAGGTATGCCTCAGAAGCCTCCTGGAGCGCAAGGATAGCGGATCCCTGGAAGCGGAGATCGGTCTTGAACTCCTGCGCGATCTCGCGAACGAGGCGCTGAAATGGGAGCTTGCGGATGAGGAGCTCGGTGGACTTCTGGTATCTGCGGATCTCACGGAGAGCCACGGTACCTGGGCGGTACCTGTGTGGCTTCTTGACTCCTCCAGAGGATGGCGCGGACTTGCGAGCAGCCTTGGTTGCGAGCTGCTTACGTGGAGCCTTTCCTCCGGTGGACTTACGAGCGGTCTGCTTGGTACGTGCCATCTTTCTTTCTTTCTCTCCTTTGCTTGTCTGTCTTGACTTTGCTTTTGCTGTTGCTTGCTTTCGTTTGGTGATTGCTGCCTCTCCCTGTCAGCCCTCCCGAAAACCTTTTCGGAACATTTCGGCGTCACATCAAGTCCGCGACACTAGCCCTCGAAAGACCCTGTGCAGCGCCGTTGAAAATTTCCTCTCTCCCCCGAAATTCAAAAATTTTTTCCCCCCGAAATTTTCCCCCGCAGCTTTTCGCGCCAAAGTTCGCGGGCGCCCTCCTCGGTTCACGCTCGAGGGGGAAAAATCCCGGGGGGGAAAAAAAGTCATTCAAATCCCGGCCTCCTCGGTGCACACTGTGCGCGATCGCGGACTTGGTGAAAAAGCCGCCTCCTTCCGCAGCACCGCAGCGGCGTAGTCCTACGGCAGGGGCCTATGAGCGCGTAGTCCTCGGAGGCGAATTCAAACCCAAAGTTTGCTAAATTCTTCTAAAGTTTGCTCTGCGGGAAGCAAGTGCAGATTGCATAGAGAGATAAAGAAAGAGAGCAGTCACCAAACTACAGCGAGAAGCAAGAGTGGAAGAAGAAGCGACGAGAAAAGAAAGCAACAAGAAAGCAAAATGTCTGGACGCGGCAAGGGAGGCAAGGGATTGGGCAAAGGAGGTGCCAAGCGCCATCGCAAGGTGCTGCGCGATAACATCCAGGGAATCACCAAGCCTGCGATCCGCCGTCTGGCGCGTCGTGGTGGTGTGAAGCGCATCTCCGGTCTCATCTACGAAGAGACTCGCGGCGTGCTCAAGGTCTTCTTGGAGAACGTCATTCGCGATGCGGTCACCTACACTGAGCACGCTCGCCGCAAGACCGTCACCGCAATGGATGTCGTCTACGCGCTCAAGCGCCAGGGCCGCACCCTGTACGGCTTTGGTGGATAAATACATTGTCCGCTGCGCCGAGCGGGATGGGGAGTTGGGGGTCTTGCGTTTACGTTTACATTTACATGTACGTTCACGTTACGCGCCTGCATTGGCGTTCGCAAGTGCTTCGGCGAGATAGCCTCCTCTCTCCTTCTCTTCCGCTCGAGCGACTCGGGGGGCACCGATGGCGTGGTGTCTCGCGCGGCTGGTGGGGCTCTTGATCGCGTTCGAGCCGCAAAGGCTTTGGTGGCTGGACTCTTACAGGGGAGAATTGCTGCGAGTGCAAGCTGGCGCTGCGTGGGTCGCGTGCGCCCTTGTTCGCGGCTTTTCTCATGGAGGCCGGCCTCCGACGCTTTTGCGGCGAGGATCGCGCTCAGGACGACTCTTACCAGCCGGGTGGGTCAACCGCGTGTCGTGGCGCTCCGAGCGCCGAGAGAAGAGGAGGAAAGGATGCGGCTGTTCACGAGCAATTGCGAGGCCAAATCCCCTCCCGAATCTTGGAAAAAGAAACAAACAATTCACACAACCAAAATGGTGTTATTCAACACCACTCTTTACCATCGTCGAAGGATCTTGTATCACCTCTTTATATAAAATAGCTTTCTCGCAAGTGCCCTTGCTGGCGTTTGCGATGAAGACCAACCACACACAAGTATAGCATAGATGAACTAAAAACAGCCGTGAGCGCTGCAAACAATTTCTTCTCCGCTTTTGACGCTGCCGACTGATGAATGAAAGATCAACTGAGCTGTTTCAATTTTGATTCTTGTAGAATTTTAGACAAAGTAAGTACTTGCTCAGGACCTGTGTGTGCTGTGCCTCCTTCGGTCGACGGCGATGATGTCCAACGCGGTAAACGGAAGAGCTAGCTCTCAACGCTTCTTGTACTTCCGAGAGAAACACGCTGGGGGCGGTGAGCTCACATTCAACGAAAGGTATGGAGAGTTTTAGTCTTCATGTCAGTTAATATATTCTCAGATTGGGGCACGGGTGCTCGCGATAGCGTTAATATTCGATGAGCTTGGAGCCGTCCGCTTTGCACCGCACTCCCTGCCGCTTCTGGTCCCTGCCGTACCTGAACCTGAGCAACTCGCACGATGGGCTTAGCTCCACCCAATGGGTCTGATTGCACTGGTTCGCCAGTACCTCGTCCACATCGGTCCTCGGGCAGTGCGCCACGTCGCAACCCCAAAACTGCCCGTCTGTGCCTCGTGCAATGTGGTTCGACAAACAAACGCCGAGCTCCCACTCCTGTCGCAGCGCAACGCAGGCTTCCCTGTCGGCCCTCCTCTCCCCGATGTTGGCGCAAAGTGCCGCCGTGTCCACCGCACCATTGTCCGCATAAAAGTGCAGCGCTTTCGCCAGCGAGCAATACCTGCGGCACGTGTTGTACGCCGTGAACAGATTGATCCTTTCCTCCGTCGTCAGCAGATTGCTCGCGCTCGCCATTACACCCGCGTCCAGCTCCACAACCGCGTCTATCCTCCCCGTCTCCGCGTCGTTCACGCTGCCAACTTTGCCAACTCCGCCAGCCAGCCGCGCGACGTCCGCACGAGCGTCTCGCACGGAAAACACATAAGCCCCCAGCAAAGTCATCACCGCCAGCGCCAGCGTGAACATCGCGCCAAACGGCCTCCTGCCCAGCAGCTCCATGGTCGCGGCAACTGGGAACGACAGACGCAGATGAAAGGATGGTGCCAAGCCTTCTCGTCGTCGTCGTCGTCGTATGGCCGCACGTCAGACACGACAGACACGACAGAGCGTGCTGGGTGGGCTGAATGTCGTATCGCGACCAACTCCAGGTACTCGTCGAGGACTTGACGGTTGCGTGTGCGTACTACTGTATCCGGGTGAGGTTCCAGCAGATGTGAGAGAAAATTGGGTTCCCAACACGTGACTGTCGCCGAGGACACTGGTGGCGGATGCATTCAAAGTAGCGGGAAGAGATGTGTCCGCGCTCGTCGAAGGGCAATCTTGAGCGACCCTAACGATGAGCGGAACCGGGGGAAAAATAGAGAAATCTGCAAGAGAATGCATGGCACAGCTCGAGAATGACAAATTTCTGTTCGACGACGCCGAGTTAGATCGTGAAATTGCGCGCAGGCGTTGCGAGTTACCGCGTTGCGGCAGCTGCACTCGGAGAGCGTGAAGCTGTTTCGCATCCCATGATCCATGATCCACAATCCACGAATGAACACGAACTAGTTTGCCATTGAATGTACACCCGCACGCCAAACCTTCGCAGTGTCCGGGTAGTCCGGGACCAAAAGGACCGAGGGAACCAAAGGCTTTCTAACTGTCGCCAAGTCCCTCGAGCCCTGCGACCAAGTTTCTCACGGATGTGACATTATTTACTCGTTTGTTCATTCTTCATTCATAATTGATCATTCATGGCTTGTGTATCATGTATACCGAGCCCGGTCCGTGACATTGTTGCCAAGGACTGCGTTTGTGTTTGCTTGCTTGCTCTTTTTTTCCTTGACCAGAAAGTCAACCGGCCCGCGCACACCATCTCAAATTAGAATTTAGGTGACAGGTCTTGTTCGTTATTTTGTACGAGTTGAGGCAGCAAAGCCAGAACCGAACCCCAAATTCAACAGATTCCAGAGACCAATTCTGCAAACTGCAACCTATGCTTTTCGAATACGCTATTTTCATTTTGTCTTCAACTTTCAAGCGATGAACAACGCTTTCCCATTCCAAATTGAAATCGAAATCGAAATTGACAGTGAAAACAAACAACAACACCAACAGCTATCCAATCCGAACATATCCGAACTTACAGTTAGCCTCTAAGACATCCCAGCGCACACTACCACTTATCCATCCACTACCATTTACCCCTTCCTACCGCGCCAGCACTACTCCCGCCACCAGCGAAACCTCTAGCCGCTGCCACTATAACCCCTACACTCTCTGTGGGTACCTTCTTCCCTCCATAGGACTACCTAACCCTATTACACTACGGCTCATTAACGCGTGCTACTAACGAAGCGCACTGGGCCAAGTTCCACTTCGCACACACTCTCCTCATCTCGGGCAGGGTGCTACCTTTCCAGCTAGACGCGGGATAGGACCGGAGATGGCGTGAGAGAGGGACGAAAAAGAGAGAGAGAGAGAGAGAGGGAAAGGAGCGCGTGAATCGCAGAATTTTGGGGGGCACGGAGAGTTGCCGCGAGCAAGAGCAGGGTGTCCGCGCTGGCGGTTAGGCTAGGTTTGCCGAGATTAGGCCTAACGGTGTCGCAGGTACTAGTAGTCTCACGGGAGGAGGAACAAGGAGCAAGGAGCAAAAAAGCAGTTGGACGTCTCTCTTTTATTTATTTACAGTTTATAAAGGGGCTTGGCGCGCGCTGTGCAGTGCGGTCGGCGGTGGGTCGATTTATTGATGGTCTAAGAAGAAGAAGAAGAACAACAACAATAATTTCGCTCGGGAAATTGTTTATTGAAACGTGAAGAGGAAATAGCCTGTCGCGAAATAAGACTCCAGTGGACTCTGTTGAGCTGCGAGCTGGGCGCATAAGATAGGTGATTGTGCTCGCGTTGACTTGGCGACAACATTGAGATGGATAGACCCAGGTCTCTGTCGAGATCGCCGAGGTCGCTGAAAGGGCTTTCGGGCGTGCAGTTGAATCACGTGCTTGAGCTGGTACCATGCATGGTCTCGTGGCTCCGCGATGAAGTGAAAGAGGCCGGGGATCTGTTTCAGCAAGAGGGCGAGCCGGAGGACTCTCTGTTGGTTTTGATGGAGCTTCTGGACGTGCTCAACTCGGAAGGGGACCCGAGCATGGCGCACATCCGTAGTGTGCTATCCAATTACACCCCGGACGCAGTTGCCAAGGGTGTTCGCAAAGTGATCATTGAAGCTCGACCGCCACTTATTCCCGAGCACTGCGCTCGCGCTGTTGTGGAGCGCCTTGACGACCTCAATGCGTGCCAGACAAGCAGGGACTGCGCAAACGTGCTTGGGCCATTTCTTGACGAGCTGCCGCGAAAGCATTACTACGCTCTTGCCGAGCTTTGCGCGCTGTGGAGGGACACGTGCACGAACCCAACGGAGCTCGCCTGCGACTGCGGGCCTGCGTTGTTTTGCTCTAGCATCAGCAACTTCTCCGGCGAAGACGACGCTGAAGAGGCGGAGCTGCTAGCGTCGGCGAGCGTGGTGATGGACTTGCTTATTCAGGACTCAGAGCTAGTCTTTGGCCGTATGGCGACCCCTTCTCGGCGAGCGGCCCTTGGCGAGCGAAAGCGGGACTACTTTGCAAACCAGGCGCTTCGAAAGCGGAGTGCAGCTGCGCATGAGGCGCAGCACGACGACATGACCGAACCTCCGCCTCCACCTGCGGATGAGCACCCGAGTGCAGAAGGGTCGCGGGCGTCCAAGAGTCGCGGGGGCTCGTCTGGATCTGCTCGCCCGAGAGGCGCTGCGAACGACCAGGTTCTCTCTCTTTCCGCAATGGAGTCTTCTGCGAGACTTCAGCATCTTGTCCGGACCCTCACTTGGAACAATGAGACTGCCAAAGCAGAAAGGGCGTTTCTTTTATTTGAAAATTATGACTTCTTGCAAATTGCAAAGGGCGTCTTCACGAGGGCGCCAAAAATGATGCCGGCAGTATGGAAAATCGAGCTCGAGGAAATGGTAGAGGCTGGGGTGGAGGATCTGTCCTGGTTCACTGCGGGGGCTAGCAAAGGACGAAGTGATCGCGAAGCAGCGACCATCGCGGGACGACGGCGAGCGTCTTCTCAGGGCAGGTCTTCTATCAGACTGTTGTCGGCCCCTGCGCCCCCAGCGCCTCCGAAAGACCGAAGCGCTGTTGACTGTATTATCGACGAGATTATCGACACCGAACACTCGTATTGTGATTGTCTCTTGGAGGTCCTTGGCTTTGGTAAGCATATTCGGAACATTGCTCTTGGCCACAAGGGGGACGACGCGAAGAATCGCTTGGGTCTCACGCTCTCTCAAGTGGACATTGTGTTTGGGTTTCAGCTCAAGAATGTGGTGGATCTTAGCAAGCGCTTTCTCAGTCTTCTTGACGTTATCGATGTTGTTCGTGACGAGCCGCGCGATCCCATGGGTCGCGCTGGTTTTGTCTCTGATGCCATGACGGCTGTTTTGGAAGAGATGCACGTGTACTTGCCGTATGTGAGCTATCACAAGGTGATGCACAAAATCATCAAAGCAGCTACCGTGGCGGTGCATAAGAAGGTGTCTGGCAAACGAATGCCCAGTTTGAAAGGTACTTCAGCCGCGGAAAAGTACAAGGGGACTTTTGACGAGATTTGGACCAACATCTCCATGTCGAGCCGGAAGCTGAATGGACAGGCTCTACTGAGCGTGCTGATTATGCCTGTCCAGCGGCCGCCACGCTACGGTTTGTTGTTTCGCGACTTGCTCAAGAAATTGCCGGATAGCCACCCGGCCTACGACAAGGTACTGGAAGTGGCTCAACAAGTCGAAGATATGACGGACGAGATCAACACCGCCCTCAAGCAGCACGAGAAGCTCGCTTCTGTTTTCGGCGAGGAAGACCTTCTTCCGAGCGGCTCGCAGCGTACTTTGCCACGCTCTGGCTCGTCCAAAGACCTCAAAATGAAGAATATCTACGAGATGGCGTTGTGAGTAGAGAGCCGTCTCGGACCGCCACAAATGATTACTATTTTTCTTATACCTTTTTCTTTCCGCGTTGCCGTTGTTGTTGTTGTCGTTGTTGTTGTTGTCCTCTTTCAGCCCCACCTCTCACTCCTCTGGACGGATACCCTCTTCGAACACTGGGCTCTTTTCTTCCACAGCTCGGCGAGGGAAACCATTTCAAGCAGCGAGTAGGACAATTCGCATTCTCTCGCTACTCTCGCTCACAAATTCCGCATCGTATTGGCGGCACTCGATTGATCCTTTTCGTGCGTGGCATACATTTCTGTGCATCGCACAGGCTCTAAATCATTCGTCAGTTCCTCTGCCCATCCCAACTCCATTGCTGCACGACCCTCATGGGACCATTGCCAGGAGGTGGTGAAAACTTGATTGTACAAAAACCCTGCATCCAAATTTTTGCCTACAGGTCCTATTAACTAGCTATTACTGGTACTCTAGTTCAAATTAACGCCCACAGCGTGGCGTACGCAGGTTAGTTCGACGGATTGCTCGCAGATTTTGGAAACAGCGACGCGAGCGAACACGTGCGTTTGGTTCATTCATTGAACAGTGAACAGTGAAAAATGAACACTAGCGAAAGAATGGAATGACTCGCCTCCCTTTCGAGATTTTTTTGCAGTTTTAAAAAATGAAAGTAAAATTTGTTCGCCTTGTTTGGGTCTTCACAAGGCAGTTCGGTTTGAAAACACGAAATTACACACAAGTAGCGTTCTAATTCTGGAAAGCAAGTTTGCCCACCTCGACATTCCTCGCATTTTGCATGGAAAGTGAGTCATGCTAACGAGTCCTCCGGCTCCTCCTGCTCTGGCCGTCCTTCTCTTCTCCCCTCTTCAAATTTTCTCATCAATCGTCAATCATCAATCATCAACCGTGGCGTCCTGAAGGGAGAAGATCTTGACTACCTGTAAGGAACAGCTTTGTTCTCCTTCGAAAAGTCAAAACCAGCCAAGTGAGTCGAACTTTCAAGTGGCCCCATTGCAGTCAACTCTAATTTTTAAAGTTCAACTTTTTCCAATCAAACGAACTTTGAGTGTGGATTTGCTCTATCATCTGGGCTTCCAACTCGTTTGACTCTCAAGTCTGTAAGTTTACTCTCGAGTAAACCAAACCAAACAACTAAGACAAGACAAGCTGCCTCATACACAGTACATCACAGTACCAGTGGTACTGTGAGTAGCGCATTACGATGCGTTTGAGTGAGGGTGGTGGTGTGAACAGGATGGAGCTCCTCTAGTAATCGGATAGGAATCGCCACCTCTTCCTTCAAAACTAATTATTTTGCGAACACTACTTTCAGGGATTAAATTTTCCTATTGCTGGGCAACACGAACAACGTCCTTCTTGAATACCGTTCCAGGTAAGCAGTCCTTGATGAAAATACATACTCCGACGCTAATGTGTCTGGAGTAGCGCGAGTTAGCATTGTCCCTCCTTGGGCTTACTATCCCCTATCTGTCCATTAGTGCGATGCATCCATGGGCAGTATCTAGTTGGAATAAGAATATATAGGGTAAATGGATAGGACTCTGGTCGTCACGTTGCTCGTTTCTCCGTCAGACAAGCAGTCAGCCAACACTATGCAATGCTATTATTTAACGTAGATCAGCCTATAGAATCAGCCGCCAGAGATGGCCATTTTCATCTGCCAGTGCCTACCCCAAACTGTATACCCTACTAAGCCACTGCTCATCTCCGCTATCTCACTCTCTCCCTCCCCCTCCCTACGCACCGCTACCATTAGCTGTTAAGTACTCTAGAATTCGGGCTCGCCTACGCGTCCTTCAACCACCTCTCTAGTCCCCTTCACACACTGCTCACACAGAGAAGAGTGAAAAGCTAGCCAGCCCAGCCGTAGCTACCTCTACCATCGATAGAACGCTCTCACCCACCGGTCTTACCACCACAGCTACAGCATCGCATAGCAATCAGCCCTAACATTGCTATACGCTCCTACGCTCCGTCGGTTCTGTGCGCCGTAAGGAGCGTTACGCGCCAACTATTCCACTACCAGATTGGCTTAACAGACCCTACTACCGAGGGTAACATATGAACAAACAAAGAAACAAACAAAAAAACGAACACACCACTCTCTCTCTCTCTCTCTGTCTCTCTCTCTCTCTCTCTCTCTCTTTCCTTCTTTCCTTCTCTCTCACTTTCCTCTCGCTCCACACAACAGCGAGAGCTACCTGACCTGCGCGCACAGCAAGCGAGGCACGCACACACACACAGACACACACACACAGAGAGAGAGAGAGAAGGCGGGAGAGGGAAGGAGGTAGGTGTGGGGAGCGAGCGGGTGCGGAGCTGTTGAGTGTGGGGACAGGAGGAGGAAGGGAGGAAGGGAGGGAGGGAAGGTCGAGCGTGTTGAGGGGTGGAGTAAGTGGGTATAGGTGCGAGGAAAGATGGGGTGCGGGGGAAGCAAGCAGGAGGAGATGATCTCCGACGAGGAGTCGGTGTTTGACTTTCTGTCGACGAATGCGTTCTTCAAAGGGCTGAGCCCGCAGCAGATCTCGAACGCGGTGTCCAAGTTCACAGTGGTCAAGTTCAACGCCGGAGATAAGGTCATCTCGCAGGGCGAGGTGTCGGACGCGCTGTACTGCGTCGCGCTGGGAGCCGTGGATTTCATCGCGGAGGGAGAAGATGGGTCAACCAAGAAGCTGCGGACGATGGGGCGGCATGAATTCTTTGGGGAATTTGGGCTCATTCACAGCACTCCGAGGACGGTGAGCGTGGTGGCGGTGACGGATGTGGTGCTGCTGCAGCTGACCCGCGTTGTGTACGAAAAGTTCAAGACGGATTCTTGCATGAAGAACCTGTCGCGCTGGGTGAATGCCACGGCTTCTTCCATCGTGGCGAGCGGGCTTAAGGAGATTGGCTTTTTGTCAGACCTCTCGGACAAGCAGCTCAACTTGATCGGTCGGCTCTTCAAATGTGAGGTGATTCCCCCAGGCACGATCATTGCCAAGGAAGGCGAGATTGGCGATCGCTTTTACATCTTGTCGCGCGGGCAATTGGTGCTCACCACTCGGGACGAGCTGGGATTGTACGTTGAGCTCACCCGCCTCCAGAGAGGGAGCACATTCGGCGAGCTTTCGTTGCTCAAGGACCAGCCTCGTAACGCGACCATCACAACGCTCGAGGAGTGCGTGCTGTTCAGCCTCGGTCGCGAGGAGTTTGGCTACTTTATGAAGTCTCTTCCAAAGCTCGGAGAAGTTATCGAACGGAGCGTAAACGAGCGTGCGACCGTGAATGTGATTGCGGAGAAGATATCTGTGTTCAAATCACTGAGCAAGCGAAAGCAGCATCTGCTCGCAGAAGTATGCACAATGCATCGCCATGAAGCAGGGGAAGTGATCTTGAAGGAAGGTGGAATGGAGCCCCGCAAGTTCTTTATTTTGACACGTGGAAAGGTTGGCGTGTATCTCGGAAAGGAGCTGGTACGCACGCTCAATCCGGGCTCGTACTTTGGAGAGGTCGGCCTCGTGTCGGAGTCTCCGCACACTGCCACCGTCAAAGTTACGGATGATTCCGACGCATACCTACTCGAGTGCTCTCAGGACGACTTTCGCGCGCTCTTTGTAGGCGAGCCGGGAATTCTTGCCGAGATTTCTCTCAGAGTTCTGGGTACGCGCGCCCCTCTTGAGGACATTCTTCGCCATCACCTGGGCAGGGAATATTTTCAAAAGCACGTCGAAAAAGAGTTTGCAAAGGAAAATATTGAATTCTGGAACGCTGTGGAGAGGCTAGAGTCTATCAGTCGCCGCAGGGTGCGGAAATCTGTTCTCGGAGCGCTGAGCGTGAGTGCTGACACGGTCAAGTCAAAGAAGGACGAGATGCTCAAGAAAAATGCCATGGAGATTTATCGTACGTTTATTGCAGACGATGCACCGAGCCAGGTAAATCTTCCCGGCACCATTCTTGCCGAGATTAAGAAGCAGATCGAAGCAGACGAGTTTGACTTTTACATGTTCAACGACGCCAAGCACGAAATTTTTTCGCTCATGTCTAAGGACAGTTTCTCACGATTCCAAGCATCTCAGGAGTATTACAGATTCCTGACACGAATCGGAGTCTACGAGCAAAGCCGAGGACCCGCGAGCTCCACAGATTCTGAGGAGGCAGAAGAATGAGCCCGTCGCGGCGAGTAGAATCATCTACCATTCTAATTATACACAGTCATTTGTGCAGTCCCGTGCGGTTGATTCGCGCAGAGCGGGTGCAAGCGTGCCCCGCGAGCTTTGATGACCATAGAAAAACAAAAACAAAAAAGCAAAAGTAGCTTTGCACGAATGGCTGCCTCGCAAAAGGTTGGGAAGAGGGCGCACGCTCTTTGTTTGGTTTTTGGGACCTTGTCTCAGAAGCACTTTCTCCGTTTTTCGTACAATGAAGGTTTCTACTCGATTCCAACCAGAAATAAGATATATATTTTGTCGATGTAGCGAGCGCAGGCAAAATTACGGTACCGGCACGCGAATATTCGAATATCTGTACCCCATGACATACATCAATCAGATCTTAACCTAATCTGTCTTCATCTTCTTCTCCCCTTCACCCAAAAGAGTATCCTCCCCATCATTCGGAACCCACTCGACCGATTCATCTCCATGGAAAAAATAAATAAATAAATAAACTCTTTCTTAGTTTCACCGCTCGTCCACAAGGAAACCATTCTCCTTTTCGGTCGGCGAAACTCAAGTTTGAAGCAATGGAATCTCATCATGATGTCATGTCAAAATTGTTCTCTGTCTCAACAATGTTCAAAGTAAGTAAGAAAACAAACCCAAAAAAAAGGAAGAAAAGAGGCAAAAATCCGCGGAAAAGGGAAATTTAAATCCTGCCCACCCTACCGTCTTCCCACTCAAAACAATAGCACCCAGTGGAAATAAATCGCAACCGCCCACTTCCCAGTCTCGTCTTGTCCCCTTTTTGCGCACCGCAAAGTGTCCTCGCCGCCACTCTCGCAGGGGACCTGCTCACGACGCGTCCCATCTTAACCATATCGCTATCCTTCCTTTACTACCTGCGGGAGGACCTTTGTTCTGGCAAGCGGCCTGCCACTCTCGCCCATCCAAAGAATCCACAGATTCCAGAGATTCCAGAGAAAAAAAAAACGAAAAAAAAAGTTGGCGGGAAAGGAATAGCTCCGGGGACGTCCGCAAGAGAAACTGTTGGTTCGTTACTGCGGGGGACAGGGGACAGGGGACAGGGGACGGGGACAGATCTCTTACGCCCAGCTGGGGTGGCGGGCGGGAGTGGGTGGTGGTGCCAACACACAGTGTGGTGACACGGTGTACTTGCTGGGGACGGGGACGGGTTTCGGAGCGTATGTAGAAGAGTTGGAAAAAGGGAAAGAAGGAAAGATAGATTGATAGATTGATAGATAGCGCAGGAGATATTTGTCCGGGGGCAAAGGCAGAGATAATTGTGAAGCAAGAAGGCCGTTCTGGATCGAAGAATCAGTCTAGTTTTGGATCGAACAAAGGTTGGTTTTGGTTTCTGTTTTCTGGGGTTTGTTTGGAGCTGGCGTGAAGAAAGGAGGGTCCGCATGGCCGCCGACTCGGACTCCGCCATGGAGGACAAAGCTGCAAAGACCGCCGGGGAAGATGAGGGAGAGAAGATGCAAGGTGTGCTCGTGTCTCAAGAGTACCTGCGCTCGATGTTTCTGCGATCCGAGGATCCGCTCAAGTTGGTAGATGAGATTCAAAAGGACCATGCGCCCAAATTGGAAGCTTGCGAGCCAGTGATGGGGCTTCTAGAGGTGGCAGGGTTCAAGAGATTCAACTTGTACCGAGCCTTGTACGAGAACTTGAAAGACGCGCTCATCCGAGAGGTGCGGATGGCGCCACGCGAGTCGATGTCCAGACTCTTGCTCGAATCGCTGCCATTTTTGGAGTTTCAGCCGCTCGCAAACGTTCCTATCACAATTCTTGGGGCAGTTCCAAACCCGCCAAACGCTGTATTAGAACGGCTAAGCCAAATGGACCACCAGGTGTTTGATAAGCTCCCGCGCCACGTTCGTCAGCAGGTTTGGGAGCGGTTTCCCGACACGTTCCAGGCGCACGTGGATGGACTGATTGAAAAATATTTGACCGACAGCTCTGCAGTGACTTGGGCGGAGGAAATGCACCCTGACACACAGTACCCTCCTCCTCACAAACGTCGCCAACGCAACGCGCCGTTGCAGGAAATAGTCAACTCGGTGGGATCCTCATCGAGGCTGTACCGCTACTTTGTGGACGAGGTTCGGGAGCGTTTCGCAAAGACGCAAAATGTGCGGTACTGTGCGCTGCGTGCGGACATTTTGATGGCCATGCACGACCTGGCGGCATATTCCATCCTGAAATCCGAGCCTTGTCACGATTTCGCCTTCCACCTTGACTCGTTCGTGAAGCAGATTTTTACATGTACAGCGCAGGGAGCAATGGACATGAAGACTGCACAGCGGGAAAAACCAGTTGTTAACGAGCTTCTGAAGTTGATGAACGCGCAGTATAAACCAGACCTTATCTCGGCCTTTGCGGGGCCGGACGAACGCGCGAGTAGCCAGGGAAGAGGATCAATGTTCGGTGGTGCAGCCGCGGGCAGTAGCAAGAGCGGAGGCGGTGGGGGCGCAAGCCGTAATCGAAACCGTTCTTCCGCGCCCACAGAGAAGAAAACGATGGACTTGACCACCGTGCTCTTGGACGCACTAAGGAAGATCAAAGGGCTGGACCGGGACCGTCTCTTCTGGCTTCCCGTCATCGAAAGCTATCCCCACCTCGAGAGTCAATACCTGTCGGTGATTAAAACTCCTATGGATCTGCAAACAATAGAGGAGAAGATCCGCAAGGCCAAGTACAAAACGGTGGAGGACATGCGCTCTGATTTGCACTTGATTGCTCAAAATGCCCGGCTGTTTAATGGTGAAGGGAATCAGATTACCAAGACTGCAGAGCGCCTCATGAGAGGCAAGGCTCAGACGTACTTGAACAAGGCCAACTCCCTTCTTGAACACGCACGCATGGAGGAAAGACAGGCAGAAGAGAGGCGGAAGGCGGAACTGGAGGCGAAGAAGCAGGAGGCTGCCAACGGTGGTGACAATGAGGGCGATCAGGACACTCAAGAGCCTTCGGAGCCCGTGCTTTCCCCGGAAGAAGCGCGGAGGAAGAGAGAGGAGGAAGAGGAAGAGCAGCGCATCAAGGAGTGGAACGACGAGGTTGAGCGTCTCACCTATCAAGAGTCACGGATGCGTTACTCCCGTGTTTTGAGCGACGCCGCAATGATTTTGCACAGCGGGTTTACCGTTAATGCTCTCTCAAACACTCTCTGGTATCTCATCGGGGAGGAGATCATCAAGCGTGAAGTACTTCCTAGGGACGCGGCCCTGACCAGGAATATTGCATGGTTGCTTGAGGTAGGAAGTCAGGCACACGAAATGACCTCTTCGGCACAGCGCGGGGGCGCAGTTACGTTAAAAGAGCTTTCGCCGCTCTTTGAGAAGCAGGTGTTGCCAGTACTTGCAAGTATGCTCCTGGACTCGTCTGACTACGGAGCTGCGGGCGGGACAGCGGAAGTGGAGCCAATGAATCCGGAGCTATTAAATTGGTGTAAAGAAGATTGGCTCACACGGAATAGCATCTTGCATCTTTTTTGCAACATGATCTGCAGGCGTGACATGGCCATTGTAAGGCCGCTCTTTGAGCTCGTAAAGGACCTTCACAGTGCTGCGACGGACCATCCTGCGTTTCTCCATTCCTTAGTGACTAGCTTTTACATTTCGTCCACGAGCGGCAAGCAGCAGAAGGACACCGGCCCGGCATCCGGAAGCAGCAAGTATTCTTCGAAGCGCTCGCCGATGCATTCAGTCAGCGGGCCTGGGGCCCACTTGCCGTCAATCCCGGTAGAGTTTTTGGTCGAGGTCATGAAGGGGCTCTTTCTGCCTGCGGTTTTGCGCACGTCTTCTTTGAGCACTCCGCCATTCAAAACAGAAAGACAACACTCGCATTTTAGCCGGCTGGTGAACCTGGAGATTTGCCAGCACGGCATCTCTCAGACAGAGCTGTTAAAATTTCTTCGCGCCGCAATCTTGTCCCTCGCCGGTCTAAACAAAGACGATGATCCTTTGCAGGTCTTGGGCTCACCAGAGTTGAAGGACGTCATTTACAAGCGGTACTGTGACCAGTCCTTTTATCGCGCCCAAAAGCAATACGAGAAGGTTTTCAGAAAATTCCCGACGTTTCGAACCCAGTGCGGCTTACCGCCCCTCATGCTTGGACAGCGCGGGCCTGGGCTGCCTTCCCCTTCACCTTCGCCATCTCCAATGATCACGCCTTCGCCATCTCCGTCCCCAATCGCACCGTCACCTTATACTGTTACCTCACCAGGTGTAGACAACGTGTACACTTCGCCACAGAAGCGAGCGCTGGAGCAAGCGCTCGAGTCAGGAGGGCAAGATGTTGACGACCCTTTCAAGCGTCAGAGAGGCATGGACTCGTGAATCTTGCTCCAGACGAGGACACATACACACACACACACTCTCTCTCTCTCGGCCGCAAAGAAGGAAGGAGCACAGGACGACAAGCGTGAAAAGCGCAAGTATGCATTTCCGAAAGCATTTTAACTGAATTATTTTAATTTCACTCAAAAGATCATTATTTCAACTTTCTTGTGGCTAGCACTCTAGCAACCCTGCCTTTCATTTCATTTTCTCAGCCAGTTCACCTCTGCTGCTTGTACTGGAGAAATTGACGGAGCGTGTGGGTGCAGCCTGAGCTCTGCGGTCCCGTCACCGCCATGGGTGATCACCAGGGTGTTTGGCTCAGATGAGTCAAGCTTGATGGATTTGCACGACTCCAAAGTGTGGCGGACAGAGTTCTCAATACCCCTCAGATGCGGTGGAGGCATCATCATGGTTGACATTGCCCCGCCGGAAGCAGCGTGCGGTGGGTCTGTGTCGATCTTGACACTAATTTGGTTCCCCACGTGTGCGGACAAGCGTCCACTTGACACATTGACGTTGAATGGCACGACATGTTGCTGACCGTTAACATCGGAATACGAGTGCGCCCACTCTCCTTCGACGGTTTCTCTTTCGCCGCCAGTCTGAGGCTCGAAAGCCTCGACCGGGGGAGCTTCGCCAAACTTAATTGTCACACTGGACTCTCCTTGGCTGAAAGAGACGACTGGATAGAGAGGTCCGCCAAGGTCCACCTCGCCATCGATCCCGTGGATCTCAAACGCCTTGCCGAGGCCCTTGCCGTTGACGGCAAAATGCATTACAAGGGTTGACCCGTTGAGCACTTGGGCCCTGATTGCGATCTTGTCACCCTTCTTCGGGCTCGGGCCGACCCTCGACCGCATGAGGGCGCCACCATCGCTCAAGTTGCCTCCGAAGAAGAATCCCTTGCATTTCCAGCCTGCGCCAAAGTGCGCCTCGGAGCCGAGCCCGACAAAAATCTGTTTACCCTCATTCACCTCCATCTCCACAAAGAAAGGTCCTGCGCTCTTGGCGCTCACCCCTGGGCCCCCTTTCCAGAGCGCATTGAACTTTGTCGACTGTGTCGCCGGGTTCAAGCTGCGCACAGTGTTCCCTTCCGCCGCGAGGTTGTTGCTCGAGTCGAGCACCCACTGCCCGCTGCTCGTCTTGCCTTCAGAGTTGCCCATTTCGCGACCCAAAACCAAACCAAACCAAACCAAGGCACAATCGCAGCGCCACCTAACGAGAAGAGCCTTTCAAGCCTTTCTTTCAAACCTTTCTTTCAAACCTTCCCAGCTGTGCAGACGCCGTGCAAAAACTGTGCTCACTCTTCTCACTCTCTTTGTTCCTTTGTTTTGTGTCTCTCGCGCTCTGATGTTGTCCAAGGAGTCCAAGGAGCGAGCGCACGGCATTTTCTAAATTAGATGTATGCAGGACTGTGTTTACCTATTACTTACTCTACCAAATGGTGGCGGAGAGTTGGTAGTGAGTGAACTTGGGTGAGTATCAGTGCAGTATCTTTCGTGACTGTCTTACTCATCATCTAAATTCTAAATTCTAATTTTTATCAGTGGAGTTTTTCTGGATTCTGAACTCTGTTCAAGTTGCCAATGCCTCGAGTCACTCAAGTGCCACTTTGCCAGGCTTTACTTTCCATACTTTGCCAACTTCTGTAACATTCTGTAACTACGATCTCGATGTCTCTCTGAACTCATTCCCGTCTCTGGAGGTACAGGTGGGTACTAGTGCTATGAGTATACCTCTTCAAGTAATCGCTTGTTGATGCTGGATTAAGTGCAGCCTAGAACCTCCTATACGTCTTGCTATCCAGTCGGTAATCATGCGCCGCGGTAGAAATATGCCAGTCCCCTATAGTCTCGTCCTAGTAGCCGTATATGGCTCTTATGCATTTGCTTAGCTAGGTGACAATGCAAATGCATGTTCAGACTGAACCCAGCTTGAAGAAGAAGAAGAAGAAGCAACTCTGCGAGGAGGTGATTGGATCAAATTGATCGAGGAGCGCTTTTAAACTATTACAATGTTCACGAAATAAATAAATAAAAAGCCAAGATGATGGCCTGGCCTGCAAGTAGAGTTCTTCAAGCATGCCGGGGAGTATTCATGTCGCCTTGGAGATCAGCAAACGGCAATGACGTTACGGAACTCAAGGAAGACTGTCTTTGCAACACATTGCATGACACGAAGCGTTGGCGATACTTACTGTCTTCCAAAAAGCGGTGGCGACGCACGACTAACGAGAATGCCTTTCCCGGTCAATACAAAAAGTCGACGATGATCTCGGCGATTGGTTCTGGTGCCGAGACTTGGGTTCTGTCCAGGCACCAGTTGGCCACCGCCTCTTTCATGCGCTCCCGGCGCACCCGCCAAGAGACGAAGTCGTCCCATTGATGTATGTTGTGCTCGGAAAAGACCTCCGAGACCTGGATTCGTCCAGAGGTGAGGAGGAAGGAAGTGACCTCGTGCATCCTAAATGCGAGCACCACTTGCAGCAGGTCCGGGGCCACCGTGGGGAAAAGACGCTCATCCGCCAGTAGAGCGCGCACAATTTCAGCCGAGCCAAACTCGACCGCCAGGCACACCGCCTCCATCTTGGTCCGCTCGGCAATCAGCGGTCCCAGCGCAAGCAGATCCTTCACGACCTGCACCGCGCCGGTCTTGGCCGCAACAGGCAGAGCCACACCGAGCGACGGCGAGCGCCTCACCCTCTCGTCTGCGAGCAACGCCTTGGCCACAGCCGAGCGGCGCTGCATGACCGCAAACCTCAAAGCATAGTGATCCGCGGCGCAAGGATCCGATTCGCCTTGCTCGAGGAGATACAGGACCACATCCACGTGCCCGCGCTCGGCCGCTTCGCGCAGCGCCAGGCTCTCGTGCGCGTTGACCTCCACCCACGCATCGTGCTCCCCGTGCTCCCAAGTGCTCCCAAGTGCGTCTTGCCTGCTGCTTGGCGAGCGACGCAGCACCTCGCGCATGGCCGCCAAGCTGCCGCTGCGGGCGGCGGTGTTGAACGCTGCCTGCAGCGTCTTTCGAGGCACCAAACCTGCCATCTCTCGCGCCGCCGCCGCTTGGTTCCACCGGCACGCCTGCACCAAAGCCGTTACCGGGCCGTCCTCGTCCTCGTCCTCGTCCTCGTCCTCGTCCTCGCCGCCGTTACGACGACCGTTACCGCCTTGTGCGTCCTGCGCTTCGAGCAACCGACGCAGCCGACGCAGCGAGGACACGTCCCCGCTGGCGCCGGCCGAGGCCCACTCCCTCCCCTTCCGAGGACCTAGCATCCCGCGGCAGGGGACACTCTTTCCGCGGACGCTAGTGCCAGCCCCACACTCTCCTCTCTACACTCTGCGTGCGTCCCGTCCTCGCGCACACCTCGCACACCTCGCACGGCGTATGCTGCGCGCACCTCTCTCTTGGGCTCTCTCAAGCTTTCAAGCTCTCAAGCTCTCAAGCTCTCAAGCTCTCAAGCTCTTGGGCTCTTGAGCTCTTGGACTCTTTGAGCTGTTGGGCTGTTGGGGTGTTGGGGTGTTGGGCTCGGCGGAGACAAAGGGAGTGCAGAGTGGAGAGAGTGGAGAGAGTGCGGAGAGTGCGCAGTGCGGCGCTGCCATCGTGGCGACGCACAAGCAGAGGCACAAGCACGAGCACAAGCACACACATTCACATAGAGAGAGAGAGAGAGAGAGAGAGAGGAGGAGGCAGTACAAAGGAGTTTAGTTTTTAGTTGGAGAGGTGTAATTGTTGTTGTTGTGGTGTGGGTGTTGGTGTGGGTGTGGTTGTTGTGTGGGTGTGGGGAAGGAGGGAGGGAGGGAGGGAGGGAGGGAAAGATGAGGGCTGGGAAGCTGCGCGGGCTGTGCGTGAAGGGCGTGGAGCGCACGATGTTTGACACGGCCAAGACGCAGCGGGTGGCGCTGCTTCTGGGGTACGTGGGAACCGGGTTCCGAGGGAGCCAGCTGAATCCTAGCACGGCGCGGGGCGAGACGGTGGAGGAAGCGGTGATGGACGCCCTTCTGAAGGCCGGCGGGATGCGCCCAGAAGCTTTCCTGGACCCGAAAGCGCTGAATTGGACAAGGAGCAGTCGAACAGATAAGAGCGCACATGCTTTGCTCAACTTAATTAGCACTGATGTATCAATACTAAGCACGCACGAGTGGTCGCGCGACCCGTACGGAGTGGATTTGGCGGAGCTATTGAACGAACATTTGCCGGATGCCGTTCGGGTGTTTTCTGTGCAGCGAGTCCCGAAGACGTTTCAGGCTCGCGTGTTTTGCAAATCGCGCACGTATGACTATTACTTTCCTGCTTGGATCCTCGGTGGCGACGGGTCCGAAGCTCAGACGCTAGAAAAATTAAAGCAGCTTCAACAAGCTTTGCAAATGTACGTGGGGCGCCGGGCGTTCCACAACTACACCAAGAGGGCAATTTACCAGCCTTACAAAGGCGGCAGGAGCGGACTCTCTGACCCAGACGAGGTCTTCTACTTTGAGTCGCCGAGCACCAAGCGGAGGTCCCTCGTTAGCTGGAAGCCAAACCCCAACACTTTTGACAGAATTGTCCCGTCGCACTACCGAACGGTCATTTCAGCGAGCTGCCACGGGCCGTGCGTGACAGGCCCAGGCTCTCCCAGCTTGCCTCTCGTTCGAGTGCAAATCCAAGGGGAATCTTTTGTCTTTAACCAAGTTCGGCACATGGTGGGCGCCGCAGTTGCGTTGGTTCGCGGAAAACTGCCATTAGAATTCATGGAACTCACCATGGCCCCACCCGCTCGAATGAATCTTCCTTTGGTTCCAGCAGAGACCCTGGTCCTAGCGGACTCGATGTTCAACCTGCCACCTCGATCAGCGTTCGATTCAACCCTGAGGCTTGACAAGGTCACGAAGGAACGTCAAGCCTCGTTTGCTCACAAAACGTTGAACAATGTCTTGCATCGTGCTTCAGAGAAAAACCTGTGGAGCCCGGTCACCCAACGCTTTGACGAGCAGTTTCTTCCCCGGTTGCGAGACGAAGAAGAAATGAACCGCGCTCTCCTGGTGTATCGCAATTGGAGGCGGAGTTTGGAAGTTGAAATGCCTAACTCTGAGATGGCTGGTTAGGTTTCGCAGCTATAAATGTAAAACGTGTATCAAAGAAAAAGAGAGTCCAGTCTATCTAACCAAAAGCATGTCTTTTTCATTCGTTCGAAAGGTGTGCCGAGAACAAGCCCAACAACACGTTGCCAAAAACGAGTGCCTCATCTTCTCCTCTGCGTCCTTCTCTCGTTTACAGTTCAGTTCAAGGCGCGCTTTAAAATGCAGTTTCATGCCCCCAGTCTCTCGCCACATTTAAATGAGTCCACAATCAGCAAGCTCGTCTTGTTTGCTTGCCATCACTTGCCTCCCATCCGCCCTGTCTTTCATGAAACCAGGGAAGCATGTCCCTCAAGGAATCGGTGCGGGTGTGCCTCACCTTTTCTCGTCCACACGATTCGAGCGTTGGCGTTGTGTAACTCATTTGTTTCTTTGGGAGACGAAAGAAAGAAATGCTTACCTCTCTGGAACTGCAAGCGAAGTGTCACTCACACGTTCGTGAGAATCAAAAGTCACTCGCTCGCATTCGTTCTCGCCTCGGCCTCTCAACAACAGCCTTGCTCCATTCGACTTTTTCAAATTTAGCAGTTTTCTTCAAGGCAAAATGATGCTTCTTCATTTCACTAAACAAGAACAACAAAAGCCAAGATACGAAGATGAAAACTTATGATTTCCTTCTTTCGGGCGAGAACAACGCAGGCGAAGCGCACTCTCTTGCGTGCGATTTCGCGTTTTTCTTGGTACTCGTACCCAACAACCCATGACCTTTATCAGTACAACATTCTCACAGCCAGTCGAAAACTTGGCGGCGCAGTAGGGCTCCGTGGCTTTTAACAGTGATGATAGATGGGGCATATGCCCACGTGACAGTTACCACAGAAATTCCCTCCCAGTCAACACACCCGCTTTCGCTGCTATTTCTATTCACTTGTTTATCTCTCGAATAATCAGGAAAAAAGTAGAATTTAAATTGTGGGTGGCTGTGTACTGTAGCGAATGAGTGCTAGTAGTACAGTCGCGCACGTGTTGCAGCATTATGCAGGTAACTATCATTTAGTCTACAAGGCACATCTGGAGGAGAAGGTAACTTTCTTTACAGTTAGTTAAACTCTAAATTTTATCTGAGTTATAATAACTCCACATAAGTACTACTGATACCCAGAACAATACTTTTCCTTTCGAGCAACCACTCATTTAAACGGCGAATCGAGAAAACTGCGCGCCAGATCACCATCGCCTCGCCGCCCGGTTCCAGTGAATTGCAAAGCAAACTCCTAGCGGCGCACTCTTTGACAAAACCGCTCACTCTCCTTGCCTCCTCCCGCTCGAAACGCCACAGATCTCCTTCGAATCAGAGATTCTGAGAGAGAGCTTCGTGAGGATTTCACGGTCAATCGAGAAGGAGGAAGGAAGCGGGTGGGAAAAGGAAGGAAGGAAGAAAAGGGGGGAAAAGCCTAGGACATGGACACTCATTCTATTTCCACGAGGAAGGGTAACCTGTGGTGCCAACATTCTTCATCAGGAAGTCTCACTCGGTGTCGGGGATTGTGAGAGGGGCCGGGGCGGAGAAGATGACGGAGATGGCGGCGTCAGGTACTCCGAGTACTGCGTGGCTACTGAGTGCGGAGTAGTGTGGCTGCTCGCGTTGTGCATCCCTCCGCGCCCCTCGCGATGCCCTCAAGGCGAAAGTTGCCCCACGCCGGGAGCCACTCACTGCTCGTCGCCGAATTGTACGATATTGACTGTGAGGGAGGATAAGGATGCACAGTTGGCGCACCGCCCCGTGCTACTTGCACTTTGGGAGCGAGTGAAATTCTTAACTTGGATCGAGAATCCTGAATTGAGAGATTTCATTTCATTTTATTCTATTTCATTTTATTACTTCAAGCTCAGAAAAATAATAAAAAATTGAAAATTTCTTTTCAGAGAAAGAAGTTTACGGCGGTTCTATTCCTTTCCATAGAACTGAACATGCAAGTAAAGCGCCTCACGTTATTTAATTTACGCTATACTCGCTCAGGGATCAGCTAACATTGCAAAAAATGTGAATAAGTTCATTCATTGTTAAGAGAATTCCGAAACATTTTTCATCTCAATTGTTCATGAAAAGAAACGTTGCACAATTCATTTTCATTTTAAAAAAAATTGTCTTGTACTTTCGAAGTGGAGATCAAAATTCGTTTGTTGTTTGAAGAGTGCGACTTACCATCTCCTTTCTCCCTGGCCTGTGGCTTGCAGTAGGTAAACGATAAGATCTTCGCAAGTGTTGGTGTCAACCACGTCCATGTTGCGAGGGCTATGCATGTTCATAGCAGGAGCGTTACGATAGTGGCGTGAATGTTACGTTTCCAGAGGTTCCAAGCTCATGTATTTTCTTCAAATCAAGGTAGGAGATATTGTGCCTTTGGTCTTCACAATCCTACCAATGGTGGCAAGTCACCGCACTCTTCGATCACTGTGTTTGCACAGTTTGTCTGGACAGTTGTCGACCGAATAACGCTCCCCGAATACTGCAGTATCAGAGGCGCGCCGACTGGCTGGAAGAAGCATGTGCCTAGGTCGACGCTGTAAACACCGGCTAAGTGGTGCGCAGGTAGATTGTTGATTGTTGATCGTTGATCGTCAATTGACCTTGTCTGTTTGTGCTTCTTTATCTGAATTGACTATTCTGTGTTCGTAGTTAGGAGTGTATGTTGCGCCTTTTGTGCCACAAGCCTGCCCTATGCGTCCCATGTGTGGGGGGGGGGACAAAATCTGAATTCTGAATTTTGCGCAATTTTTTTTTTCTCCTTTACCTGAAGAAAAAAAAATTCTGTTGTCTTTCTTTTTTGTTTTTTCGCAGCTTATGGATCAAACTGCGGCGTGGGTTTTGGCCATAGCCTTTCGCGACAACGAGGACGAATCTTTTCCAGGATTCAGAACTCCGAATTGAGAATTATTTCGAAATCAGCAGAAGAGGGGGCGAAATTCTGTTTAATTCTAATTACAAAAATTGAAAACGCAAAACTTGCAAACAAACAACCGAACACAGCTTTTAGCTAGCTAGTATACTCTGGTGCTAGTGCCTACGGTTAAAGAATTGATTTCCTGATGTCGGAGGGGGATCTCTTTGGTGCTTGTCAAGGAGGAAAGACGTGACTGTGGTTTCCAATCTCTTTTCACTTGTAGAGTTCTTTCTGAACTAGGATTAGGACCGTCACAAATCATCTCTTTCCCAGAACTTGACACGGTTGAGTTGTAGCCTTTGAGCCATCCAACCGCTACTAATCACAACACACCGGCCACGAAAACACAACAATCGATCCAAAGGAGAGAGAAAAAGAAAAGAAAGTTGTTGAGAAATTCACCAAACTGACATTTCGAGCCAAAACAGAGAGACGACGGATCGATCGTTTGTTGGGTTTGGCAAGAAATTCTATTTTGCACACTGTTCTTAAGCATCCCGAAAGTGAGCAAAAAATTCATCCCTACTGTTTTACATATTTATTAGCTCTATAACATGATCTCGAGGGAGAGCGCGAAACTTAAGGGGCTCTTCAGGATCTAGCTATTTCCAGCTCCCTAAGAGTACTAACTTTAGTTACAGGCAAAGCGTAGGATAGCTAAATAAGCTTTCAAAACGAACCAAATAGCCTACGAATAGCGTTATATCTCCATTAGTCGGAGATCATTTCTGCCTTCCGAGAGAGGGCTCCCACCCTTCTGACGTTGAGGGAAGCTTTGAAAGGAGAAGGTATAAAAGCTGCGAATTGTGGGTTAGCATAGTGACCACAGCTAGTTAGTGAAGCAAGACCATGCGGATTATCTAGTGTAAATGTTGAACCACAGAACAGTCAAGATGTATCTGTGGTAGGCACGAAAATCAATTTTTGTTCTGCTCTTCAAAATTGTAGATGAGAGCCCTAAGCAGACACCTAGGGCCGAGGTGAGGAAATCCAAACAAAATGTTGTTCGATTTCAATGTTGCTGTGAGGGAGATTCTGTGTGAAACACGTAAGTTGACACATTTTGAAACTTTTTTTTGGGTGTTGAAGACTGACTCATCACACCGTCATTCGTGTTGAAGGTCACAACAACACGCGCCTCGACTCTTGACCTCAAAATACTTTGTGTAAGGCATTGGCCCTCACAGTCTTTTTATAAATTTGCTCTTTCGCTTATAACTCACCAAAATACGCCGATGCAACCAATCTCTCTGGAAATAGCACACCCCCATTGCTGTGAATACTATTCAGCTCTACCGGTTCTCCCAGGGAAAAAAAGTCAAGAGCTGATGTTCGTTGACTTTGTCAGAGTACGGTAGAAAATTTTCATCGACTGTGAACGAGAAAAAAGAAGAAGAAGAAGAAGAAGAGCAAGATCACGAAATGATTTAGACCTATTGTCACCGTTAGCAAGCCACTACAACCCAATCAAACGCACGAGCTACCGTATAAGGTGGTGGGTTTAGTGGGGGCATTACACTTATCTACCGTCAACGCGTAAAACAAAGTCTCTCACGAGGTGGTGGGGTAGGCGGCGCACGAAATCAAACCCGCCTACAGTCGGAAAACAACTACCGTATGAGTAGAAGTACCACTAGTTCACACAACTATGCTCTGAGCGAGAGGGACCACACAGTGAATGGCAATTATTTCATTCCTTCTTTTCTTTTCAATCAAAACAATCGAAATCGAAATTGAAATTGAAATCAAATTTGAAATTGAAAAACCAACCAAATTGAAAAGTTGGAAACGCACGGTCAGACGACACCATTCGGTGAGCTGATTGGGTTCTCTCGGGGATTCTCGCTCCGTCAGCTTCACTTGAACCAGGTATCTTTCGTTTCTTCTTCGCCGTCCGTTCTCGCCAAGGAATGCACCAACTTGCCCTTCTTCGTCCTGAGGCCAAGTACTCGGCGCTAACGAACTGAGTCTAACGGCGCTCAGCTGAGGTGCCACTGCCTACCTGCCCATCTCCATCGTATAATTCTGAAAATCAAAATTCAAAAGATGACCGAGTCAGTGGGCATGTGTGCGCTTCTTCTTCTTCTCTTCTCTCTCGCTTCAGAACATGTGACTGCGAGTTCATATAGTTCAGAAAGCAATTCTGAAAAATAAATTTGCAAACTCGTGGAGAGTGTAAATTGTGAGAACTTTGTTTGCCACCGCGCCCGAAGTTGACCATCGCGACAGACTCACTCGCTCACTATCTCACTCGCTCCAGTTCATCCCCTCGCCGTTGCGCGTCGGCATGAAACTCTGTTGTTGGTATCTCTGCAACCTTGAAACAACATTCAACCCGCCTTGATCGCGGGGCCTCAGCGTGCGCTGGGCGATGCTTACTTGGACCGTCTCGAGCCGAACGACTGGGAGAAGGAATCGTTCATGATTCGAAAAAAGAAAGAAAACACTTGGAGACCGGCCGTGTCCTGCGTTTTTGCGTTGCGCTGACTTGCCTTGCAATGCAAGAGTTTATCTCGCTTCGCTGGTCGTGGCTCTGCGCCGAACGACTCAAGAGTCTTCACACTGCGTCCCTCACACAGCGGTGGCACCCTCACATCTCTTGTACTCAGTACCATACCTGCGAACGTGTTGGGAGGGAGGGGCACACTTTTTTCTTTCTCGTTTTCTCCTCCCGTAGCTGGCGCTATTGTACCCGGTAACGTATCGGCCACTACCCACCCTGTACGAATGCGAGCCCATTCCACACAGAATTCACACTGTGCGATTGCGTAATGCTCGCTAATACCAATTCGAAACTTGGTCGATTTCGTGTCCCCCTTCATTTTTAGTAGTGCGCTACCTATGCTTTTCAACTAGGAGATCGGGCAATGCGTTGTGTATAAAGGAAATCTCTACTAGTCTAAATTTGACGAACATACAGTAGGGAGTATTTTAGTGCAAGAATTATCGTTTTCCGCAAGTAGATATACCCCTTCCCTCTTCCGGCAATCCCTGACTTGTTGATTTACAAAGACTGATGACAAGACATTCACTCTGCATCCACGATAAATGGAAGCGCCCGTCGACTGAAGCGCCCTCGAAATATGCTTGAGAGAGGGAAAGAGAAAGACGTGCGAGCACAAGATGTGATCATTTTCGATACGCTGGTGAAGGGCTTCCAGTCTTTTCGAGAACATACCTGGAGGGTTTCACTCTTCTCCCGCTTGTCTCGTGCTCTTCAACTGGACTTGCCATCCGGAGTAAAACCCTCTCACAGTGATCAGGTGTGGCCAACAACAAAGGCAGGAAAAGTTGACAACTTTTCTTCTCAAAATGAAGACAAATTGAATGGGTCTCTGCGTCCTTTCTGTAAATCCTGCGCCTCTAGCGCTCTTGATAGTCGACTCTACACTCGATCTGTCTGTGTCTTTACCTTTTTGGGACTTTTTTCTCGCATGGTCTAGGAGGGGGGGAGGCGAAAGATTTCCTTCAACTCCATCCCTTCCACTCTGTCTGTACCTAATACCCCTCTACTGAGACCACCTGCGACGCCAGCCCCCTTCCCTCTCCCGTGCCCCCAGTACGAGAGATGGAATTGAGTCTCCACTTTATTCGTTGATACGCCCCTCTACACTACAGGTGGACGCGGAGGAGGCAGGCAGCGGCTCAAAAGAGTTGAGTGGTGGTGTTTCTTTTCAGATTGAACTTTTTGGTCACCTCGGGACTCCGGGAACTTCACACATCCGCACTATCCATGATTCCATGATGATGAAACTTTTCGAACATGTCAATGATTTCTGTCAACTTTTGAAACCACTCCACACCCGCCTAATCACCACTATCTTAAACATTAGATGACTATTTTCCTCAAACACAAGTTCGTGGGTTGCATATCCCAGAGCAGTTCGCCTACCAACAAAACTATATATTTAAAGGTCTAGTATCAGTTCATCACGTGAAACACTTCCCATGTGTTGAAACTTGGGACCCTAAACAATTTCTTTTATTGCCGACCCTAATCACTGATAGCACTCTCATGGAGGAATTCACAAACTGGGAGGCTCTACTGATATTCCTAAGAAGCGAAAAAAGTATGGCACAACTTATCCATTCCGGGAGAATGTAGGAGGAAGGCTGCGACATCCGGGAGAAGGCAGAAGGGATGTGCAGTGGGAGAAAGAAGGAACCAAAAAACCGGCAGAGAAATACAGCCGTCAAAATGTAGGCGGGCAGCAGACCAAGGAAATTCTCACAGGTCTCGAATATCTTCAGTTGAAATTCGGCGGGCTACGCTTTCCTAATCGCGACAATAGCAACACTATTCCTCCCTTGGCATGTTTTTGCGCGTTTTCCACCTAGTTCACACGCTAGCAGCCTTACTGGATTCATCGTCCGAAATTCATGCATGTGTTTCGACTCGGTGAACCCATGAGAAATCTTCGCCTTCTGCGAAATTTAGGCCCGGACGAAATTCTTCGTGGCTGCGGCGCACACTAGCAGTGCTGGTATGCCCGCAGTAGCACAGCGCAGCGCTCTGGTGCGGATTTGGTGAACCGCGAGTGAGTCTCTCGCCAAGATTTCTTGTCCTTGGTAATGCCTACTGAAAGTGGTAGCTGGGCCGATCAATCCAACGTTCATTTTTTCGTTGTCTTTTTTTCTTTTCCCAGGTTTGATGCCTCCCGCGGTTCTTTTTGTTTTCCCCCTTTTACTTGTTCTGCGAAACTTGTCGAAAAACGGAATTTCAGACATTTTCAGATTTCTTGCCCGACGAGAGATTTCGCGATCCACCTTCGCAGCTATAGCTCTTTAGCGGAAACACAAGCCTGTCAGAACGTCAACTTCGCAGACTTCTCATAGGTCATCTCGCATCGGCCAACGAGGCGAAGGGTCCTGCCACGAATTTCGAGTGCTATTCATTTGCCCAACAGTGTCCTGGCAAAGACTGAAGGGGAAGCAAGATATCTTCTCGTTTTCAGAGACTCTCGATGGGGTTACACTAAATTATATAGCAACTTTTCTCGAAACTTCAAGATTTCCTTCATGGTTTCAATTCATTGATTCCCAATTTCGCCCTCTCACGATTTTCAGGCACCGATTTTTGTGCCCCCGCCACAGCAAGTAGAGAGTGTATACCACGATCATTAAGACACCAAAGATTGCCGCCAGCGCAAGGTGGCGCAATTTCGACTGTTTCGACTCAAAAGATGAGAAATCTATTTTTTCGTTGGTGAAGGTTGTGACGAAATTCTCGTGTCAACTCGAAATTAGGCTCAAGTTGTCCAGGCTGTCGTATGGTGAACGCTAAGATCACTGAAGGTTGGGGAATCAAAATTTCGTTGGAACAAATTCAACTCCATGGAGGAGCGATGGATTTCCCACACTTCATTGAACACTACCAAACCGCCTAGGAAAAGCGCGCGAGAAACTTGTCGCTCCGAATTTTCGTTGGATTTTCGACGCAGGATTGACGAATTTCACATTTAGAGGGAACGATGATGAATCTCTAAAAGGAAAAGAAGAACATCGCTGCTGATTTCGTCGACCCACGAAATTCGTCTGAGCTGCGACTCTCTCTGGTGCGTGATTGACGACACGACCCACGAAAACCGAGCTTCAGCTCTACCACCTGCCACCTTAAACCCTACGCCTCGGGCTCCTCGATCAGAATTTCGTCTGAGCTTCACCACATTTGGGAACGCGGGCGAGCCATGCGCATTGCGAATTTCGAGGTTGTCGTTTCCAAGAAATCTTTGCGCGAGGAAAAAAAAAGGAAAGAAAAGAAAAAGGGAAGGAGATCTTCTTGCAACGACAGTCGAAATTTCGCGGGCAGTAAGTCCTGCTTAAAGGTACGCCTAAGCATTCAACCGAAGATTTTCGGGTGCGACGACATCAACAGAGGAGGGTGTGGGAAATCCATCCATGGAAATTTGGTGGAGCGAAAAAACATGGGAAACAAAACAGACAAGAAAACAGAAGAAACGCCTTCTTCTTCTCCCAGTGATTTTCGTGATTTTCGTGGTCCTCCTCCCCCGTGCTGTCTTTCCCCAATTCGTCAACTTCTTGACTCTTACCAGTCTGTTTATCGATTGGTTAGCATCCGAAAACGGGAATCAAAACAGAATTTCGAGGGCTCAAAAAACGTTTTCTCGTGGTTTGTTTTTTGGCCAAAGATTTCTAAACTCTAATGTCAATCTTTGGTTTTGATTCCCAGTTTCTCAGCCCGCGTCCAAATTTTGCAAAGGCGTCTTTCCTTGTCTTCTCATCACCATCCCCAATACCAAACCGTATTTCACTCCTAGGCTCCGCCCACGAAATTCGGCCTTTGCTAAATTTTCACAGATTGTCTCCTAAACGTTTTCCCGAAACCGGGTCGATTTTCACACATGCGCAAATTTCTCATCCCATGTTTTCGGTACTCCTATCATTGACTACTCTTTTCCCCTAAAACAATCACACATCACAACTTTCTTCCAGTATTGTCACGCGGTGGCGACATCCTCTTCTGCGAAAAATCGTTGCAACACCCCCTCCTATAGAATCAACTATCACTCTTCCAGGCGTCGACACTCAAGTAAAACGGGTGCAACGCGTAGCTATACAATAGGCCCTCCTAAATGCGACAGGAATCCCGGGTTTGAACCCCTCCGGACACCCCTTTTTCCGTAGCAGCCATATAGCAATTGCGAACAGCGGCGTGCATGACGAAATCTGCCCGCGAGAAACGAGTAGGCTTACTGAGAACGTAGATACATCTATGTAAAGCGGCGTTGTCGAAATCTTTGCTAAATTTCCAAATTCCGAAAGAAATGGGAAAAGAAAAGAGGAATGAAAAAAACAGAAGAAAATTGGAATTTGAAAGCGGCAGGCTGTCCTATAATTATAGCTAAAACGTACGTAATCCATCCCGCTCCTGAATCTGTGAAAATCGTGATTTCTTGCGAGGCAGAGAGACACTATTGTTTAGTCTAACCGTTATCACAACTGCACCCTTTCTCCGAAATTTTCGATGAGATCGCAGGAGGAGAAAATAGTCGACTCAGAGATTTCTTGCTCCCATTCCAATCCAAAAAAAGCAGATGGACTTCCCGCTGAGAACTTGGGAGCAAACGATAGGACCTCCCTACTCCATTTCCTGAGACTCAGCCAGTCAGGCACAACCAAGGTAGTGTTCACTACAGTTCCCGAAATGTGGGGCAACGAGTTTGCGCTGATAATACCAACTACGAGACGGATAGGCGAGCCCCTCAACCACAAGAAAGTCAGATCATGGTTCAGCGCGCGACATCGGAGGGTGGTAGTACCGGCTGGCTGTCTTCTATGGAACGTTTTTTGTCAGGCTGTCTAGATTTCCTTCCCCGAGACCTTTTTCTTTGGAGAACAAGACCAATGCACAATTCAGATTTTTCTCACGTGTTCTCCCCTGCGAACCATGGTCCGGACGTCTATTTTACTTTTTTTTTGACCGTGGCTATTCATCACATCTAGGTCTGGTTAGCAT
The DNA here is from genome assembly GCA_012862575.1 of Parietichytrium sp. I65-24A. NCBI lineage: Eukaryota > Bigyra > Thraustochytrida > Thraustochytriidae > Parietichytrium > Parietichytrium sp. I65-24A. The sequence goes on from BLSF01000037.1 coordinate 134,400, forward strand.
TAACTGCTATACACACATTGCTCGAGACTCGTCAGAATTTGTTCAAGTCCCGAAAACGGAGCATTCTACCGTGTTTGGCTATGTCAGAGTAACCGCACCAGTAGAATTCGGAGAGGAGCCAATCCGTCTGATTCGATCCATCTAATAGTAATGGTAGTAATCAAGTCTTGTAGCCCACACATGCAACGCTGCATAAAGAAGTCTAGGTGAAAAGCGTATCATATCTGTAACAGTTTAATGACAAGGAGTGAGAATGAAGTTCGCCCCAACTTTGTGAGGCGCTGTTGGCACGCCCGTTTCAACATTCTCCTCCGTTCTATGTCAAATGCAAAACCCCGCCTCCCGATCATGTGAGGAAAACTTGTCGCTCTTCGGGAAGATGAAAGAGGAAGAGATGGTAATAGAAAGCGCTATCTGCTATCTCGCGATAGGCTGGCCGTCTCGAAGTGTGAGCGGGGTGTATGTGAGGAGCGCCAAGTTGGGAGTTCTGGGAGGAGGCAAGTACGGGGTTGGGAGAAAGAAGGGATGTGAGGAGATTCTTCAAAGGAGGCGGGAGAAGGCGGAGTTGTGAGGAGCGAGTCGTGGGAGAACAGAGAGATACCGTCAGGCAGAGGGTCTCTCGAATGTTGTGAGGGCGAACAATGTGAGGGACCGCTCTTGTGAGGGGGCATCTGCCGGGAAGAGGTAGTAGGAGGGGCCCCGACGCCGCTCTCACAGAATTCTCCTATTGCCAATTAGTCAAAAGACTAGCCAGTCTCCCTCTGTTGGAAGCGCGGGGCTTACCGCTCGAGTATCAAAGTGCTAGCGGCCCAATTGAAATGCATGGGGGTTGGGCAACTTGGCGGCACGAAAGCGAGTTTAATCAAACCCCAAACTCAGCTTGAGCAAGCAAAACTCAAACAAGAGCAAAACGCAGAGCAAAGCCAAGTCGCTGTGTAGCGAAGACGGAGATCAGATCAAGCGGCAAAGTCAAAACAGCCCGGCACACGACCCCAAGACGGCGAGCACGTGACCTAACGAGTGACACAGTACATTTGCACAAACCCCAATTGTGCGCACGTAACACAACAACCATGGACGGCTTCGACTTCAACATCGATATGGACTTCCTGGAAATTCCTGCCGGAACTAAGGACTATGTTGGCCTCGAGAAGGTCGACCACGACGGCGAGCTGGAGGACTTCTTGAGCGAAGTCTTCGTGGACCAGGCAGAGAGCACACAGTCATTTTACCCTTTGGATCAGCACAACGACTGCGAGACACCGCGCTCGGACGTGAGCTGCGATGTGTCCTCCCCTGCATTGGCTCCTGCGGTCGACATGCAGCATATGCCAACCATCCCAGAGCTCCCACCAGCTGCAATCAGCTTCGACTCATCATCTGAGGCAGCCTCGCAGCCAAAGTATTACGCCCTCAAGAGCACAGAGTTCTACGAGATGCCAGCGCCAGTGCAGCAGCCAACCATGGCTGCACCAGTGTACGCTGCTCCAATGGACCAGCAGCAGATGCCTTCCACCCCTGTGCAGAGCTACCCAATGTGCGGGTCTCCTTCCATGGTCAAGATGGAGAACGAGGAGGAGGACGACGATGACTCGAGCGTGTGCGGTCGCAAGATCTACTACAGGCGCTCATGGACTCCAGAGGAGGACCAGATGCTCATCAAGCTTGTTGAGCAGCACGGACCTCAGCACTGGTCCAAGCTCGCAGCCTTCATCCCTGGCAAGACCGGCAACCAGCTCAGCCAGCGCTGGTGCAAGGCTCTTGACCCAAACATCAAGAAGGGCAAGTGGAGCGCCGAGGAGGACGAAGCCCTCCGCAACGCTGTCGCCAAAATCGGCACCAAGTGGAAGGCCATCTCCAAGTTCATCCCAGGCCGCACTGGAAAGCAGTGCCGTGACAGATACACTGCTCGCCTCAACCCACAGCTCAAGACCTGCAGGTGGACTCCTCAGGAGGAGGCAGTGGCTCTTCGCGCATACCGCGCATACGGCAACAGGTGGGCGACCATTCAGAAGCTGCTCCCACATCGCTCGTGGTACACCATTAAATGGAAGATCGAGTCCCTTACCAAGAACGAGCGCAACTAAGAACTGGGGCGAGCGATCATGTAGTGTCTTGACTTGTGTATATATGGATTCCTGTGCTGATGGTGGACAGACAGCCTCGCTAGTCCGAGGCAAAAGTTTTGTTTTATAGGCTTCTCTCGGTGACCAAGCCTTCGCAATGCAGTTGGAGTGGACTGCGCCATTTTCCCCCGTTTTTTCCCCCAAAAATTTCAGACGGTTGACAATTCGTCATGTTTTGTGCCGCGCCAGGGCAGACAATTTCTCTTTGCAACATTTCATTTTTACCCGCTTGGCGCTGGCAAGGGTCTCTTTTTTTTTTAACCTTTTAGAGGCCCGCATTTTCCTTCGAATCTTTTCTTTCACTACTACTACAATTTCCAAACCAATTTTCTGACCTTTTATCATCACTGTTCAGTTCATTCAACTTTCCTGTTCCACGCGCTGCTGTCTCTGATTATGTACATGTACTTGACGAAACGAAACGCCTGGTCGTCCCATCAGCCTCTTGCGTAATTATTCACGATAGCGATCATTCCCTCGTTCGTTCTCGCTCTCATTCCTATAACTCCTTTACAGTGTGCTATCAACTCGAAATTGAATGGCAGTCTACTAACGCACTCCTACTGTATAGTCTATCCCATTCTCTGGGCGAAGGACCTGCGCCTCAGCGAGCAAGTCCTATCGAAAAAGATAGCAATGGAGCTACGAGCTAGACCAGACAAGCCCATGACATCGGAAAATTAAGATGTTTCGTTTTAATTTCGCAGCGAAGTTCAAAAGATAAGAAAGTGAAGATGAACGTTGTCTCGATTGAACCCGGGATTTCCTTTGTAAGCAAAAACAGATAAACAATATGAAATCATTTACTGCGAGTAAGCCGTGAGAAATAGAAACCGCTGCTCGAAAGTTGTGTTACTTTGCTGCTCTTACACTAACTGAGGCTCCCCGGGACTTAACCGGAAGGACCCAAAGACCCGAAGGACCACCGACACCCCTCTTCCTCACGCACTCTTTCGGAGAGACTTTCATGATGCGAATGCGTTCGAAAGGTGCAAACTTGAAAAATTAACAGCAAGTTTCTATTCCTTTCTCCGTCGGCGTCCTCCGAGAGCAAAGAGCGAGAAAGGGTAAAACACCAATCCAATCAACCTGCCTTTATGATTTTGATTCAACGTTTTTCAAAGTTTTGATTATTTTAAATTTCGAAATCTTTAAACTTTTAAATTTTTAAACTTTTAAGTTTTTAGATTTCCCCCGACTCCTCCGCACCACACAACAAATCATTTAACAATGAAAACGACTTGACTCCGCGGAGTGCAGAACATGGTCTGTGTTTGAACTTCCCTTTTTCTTGGTGCATGGATAATCTAAGCCCACCTCGTGGAGTGTGACTCAGGGCTTCCTTTGCGCTCTCGAAAGCCAACCGCTTATTGTTTTATTGTTGTGAAATTAGAACACCGTGGCTCACGTATCGCGATAAGAGCCCTGCGCTTGTCCTTTTGCAAGGAAATCTAACGATGGGTACGAAAACGCGCGCCTCGCCGTGCGTGTTTCGATTGACTAGTGTCTCTCACATTCCTCCAACCAGAATTACACAAGTTCAGAATTCAGAACTCCACCAGAAGATATCAGAAGATCGGCCGTTTCCGCTTTCTCCTTGGCAGTAGCTACTAGTTGCTAACAATGAAAACAAGTTGTCGACCGGAGGCCCTACTACTGGATTGCTATTCGCACCACGTCGGAATGCATCACACTGTGTAGGATGCTCACCCCCTCTCTCTTTCTCTCCCTCTCTACAAAAGCCCTGCGCTTCGTACCTGAAACTCCTTCTCTCTCCTCTCTCGCTCGCTTCCTCCACCGTGAATCTTCTTGGCTCCCAACAATCCAAACTTCAACTCAACTGCGACAAGGCAGACAAGGCGAAAGAAAGTGAGAAGCGACCTGTGAGTGAAGGAGGGAAGGAGAGTGAGGCGCATAGAATGAATTCTTTCAACGAAGGCTGCAACCCACAACAAGAGACGCGTTTGCTGAGATGAGAAAGCGATTGATTCGACTCGAAGAAATCACAACTTCGCAGTGTGGAGGGAGGAAAAATAAGAAAGACGGGAAGAATAAGAAAGTAATGCTCCCCCCACTTCCTTTCCCTCTCCTCCCTCTGCTTTCGGCTTTTGCCTTCCGTCTCTGATCTGCGCGAATGCGCACGAGAAATGGTTTCCATTCGTGGCTCGCAAAGAAAAAGAGAGATGCGAAGTGTGCGAACAAATGTTTTCCGTGGTGAAATCAGAAAGTTTCAACAATGCTTTTCCTTCTTCACAAAAGTTCCCAGTGCTTTCGCCTCTCAAGATTTTGTTTCTTTCTCTGTGAGAGGCCCACAATTCCGCGGTCGCCCTATTGGACTTCTACTGGTCTCTTTCTCTCTGTCGCGCTCCAAAATGTGATGTTTGCCCGCCAGCATGAAAAGTTGAATGTCGACAATCAACTTTGTGAACCCCTCCGCAGCTGAATCTTTCCCCTCACACGCGCCCACGAGTTCAATGGCGTTCAATGGAATTCAACGTGTTTCGAAGCACTGGCGACTGAAGCGGACGCACTCGCTTGCTTATAGGAAAGAGAAAAAATAGTTCTTGACTGTGACTTTCCATCACTTTACTTTCTTTCTTTCTTTCTTTTGAAACATCACTCCAACACCAGGATCGCACAGCGGAGCTCCGAAGGCCATATCCCAAGGCCATAGTCCGGAAGCACTGTGTAGTAGGAATGGCCATATCTCCTTCTTTTTCCGCCGATTTTCGGGCTATTGAAATTACGCCCAGCCTATCTGGCATTACCCGTGCGTGAGATATGCTAGGACCACAGACGGAGAAAAGCAGTTGTATTGGACTTCTATGGAAATGACTACAAATGCTTTCACAAAAGTATTAATGATATTATGTAAACATCAAATAAGAGTTCCCCTTGAATCACCTCAAAACAGAATCACCGACATCGTTAACTGAGTCCTTAGAAGGCAACCCGTGGTCTTCTTTAATAATCATGTAGGACATTGCTACTTGCTATGACGTACGACTAGAAGTTGGTGAGTTTCCGGGTCCTATCCATTCTAATAATCGTTTTAACAGGGAATGTTTCTTCCTGTTCCCCTGTTCTCCTCAAGTGGTTCTTGTTTCCTTTTCTTTTTTTCCTTCATTCTTTCATTCATTCTCCGAAGAAATGTTCGTCCCATTTTTTTTTGATTCTTCGTTTTTCATTCAATGAACATCAACAAGCAAAACAGTGAAATAAAAAAATTCGTCAAAACGCTGAGCAAAATATATTATTAGTAATTGTCAAGGTCCAAAGTATTTGCACCCTTGCATTGTCATGCGGGGGAATTCGAGAAAGAAACAAACGTGTGCAAGTGAATGAAATTACTTTCGTCTGCCTTTGATGAGTGAATGTCTGTCTCCGATTCACAGATTCAGAGATTCAAAATATGCAGGTGCGGATGGTGCGGGGGTCTTCAATAGTCCGAGGTTCGAATTACTTCAAGTTGGGTTCTCGGATCTCCACTGCTTGTTTTCTATTTCTCCACTGGTTTGTTATTTGTAGCTGTGGTCTGCGAAAATTGAGACGAAGACTGACTGAAAGGAAAGGCTTGACTCACAGCGACGCCTCTCTCCCTTCCCCTTTTTTTTTTTATAAACTAAAAAAAGCTGCTGCTGTCGTTTCTCTCAATTCTGTGCGCGTGCCATTCTCAAGGGCGAATGAATGTTACATTCTTCGGAGATTATGTTCTTTCTAACAACAATGGAAAAAAAGAACCGATGGCGCACACAGTGGACCTCAATCCGCGAGGAAACTTCCGAAGAACGACCGCACGTACAGTAATTCACTACTGAGCGCCCAGTACTCGAGTACTGCGAATAGAAAGCTGTTGCATGCTGTTGCGAGAAAGTTCCCGTGGTATAGGGCTGCGATACGGAGGTGTTAAAGCAAAACGTTTCCTTTTCTTCGGATGAATAGGATGAATTGACATTAGATCAATCCTTTCGTTGCTATTCCCGAGTTCCGAAGCCCATTCAAGACCCTTGCGATCAAGAAAAAAGATTTTTTAATTAACTGTAAAATCATTTTGTTCGATTGAAAAAACATTTTCGACAGTGAAATCATCAAGAGACATATGAACGCCTGCCTGCCTGTTGCTGTCCAGAGAACCAGCACTACCAGCGCATCGCGACCTATTCATCATGTTCAACTCTTGAGAACGCAGAGCGAACTCTTGGCTCGCGGGGTCTCAAAACACAAGAAAAAGGAAGAAACTGCGCCAAGTATCAGTTCCTGTGTGGAGGAGGGGGAAAGGGAAGAACAGCGATTCAAAGATGTGTAAATCGACGTCGACGAAATCCACCCTGAGACGTCCGTGGTGGGAGAAGCTGCTGTCGATTGATCTTGGGTAAATGTGTTTTTGTTAGTTAAACAACAATGGCGGTGGTTCGCAATCAACCGCCTCAATTATCATCGCTGCGCTGCCGCTTCTCGGCCGCCTCCGCGCCTTCCTTCGTCCCCTTGCGTTTGTGTGTTTGTCTGCTCGAGGTCCCCATCGCACGGGCTTTTGGACCCCAGTTTGCCTTCGGGTTCTTGGCCCACTTTGCAATACCGACTCGTCTCTCTTCTGCTTGTCTAATCTTCTGCTTCAGCTCTGGGGTGAGGCCAAAGTTGATGGTCGCAGTAGGTTCCACGGCAAGGATCTTCTCCGACGTCGGATCGGTGCTCTTGACGGGGTGCTTTTTCACGAATGCGCGCAACATGTCCCACATAAACGAACTCGGTGCATCCGTTTTTATGCCTGCCGGCTGTGAATGCGGCTGCGAGAAACGATACCCGGCGTTGACTAGCGCGCAATGGAGATCTTGCATCGAAGGCGAGGTGCAGTGCAGCGTCTTGCACATGCTCGGAATATCGTAAAACAGCGGCACATCCGGCAGCTCTTCCGAGATGGCGAGAAGCTTGCCCTGGATGAGGCCTTTCGCGCCGAGTGCGCTTGCATCGAACCCATTTGGGTACGGTTTGTCAAAAGTCTCGAGCAAAGCGTTCACAAACTTAAAATTGTGCATGGGCTTGATCCAAATCGGTCCGCCTAGGGCGAAATCTGCGCCAGTCTCAGGACACTGCGCAGGAGCTTTAAAGCCGGCAGGCTTGACCATAAAGTTGGAGTTTGTCTTGGAGCCGGGCTTTTCGATTCCTAGCGGCTGAATGAAGAACGTGTCGCAGCCGCGGGACTGCAACACCATCCCCATCCTAGTCGCGGATTGCTTGACCTCGTTTCTGTCAGAGTAGACTCGGACGAAGACTCGAATGTAAAAGTCCATGTGAATGCTTAGCTGAGGCACAATATGCCGCCCGTATACATTAGCTTTGCTCTCCAGGAAGCCAAGAAGGATACGGATCGCCATCTCGTGCGGGTAGTTGCCCGCCTTGAGCGGCAGAGCACGGTACTTGGCAAAGCAGTTCTCCGAGTTCTTGCCGCACAGAGTGGGCAAGTCTGTAGCCGTAACGCAAAGAAGACCGCCATCACGGACGGCCTGCACTGCGGAATCGGTGAAAATGGCCGGCGAACCGTACGGATCGAGATCGATCACATCAAAGGCGCCTTTCTCGAGGTCGAACGCACCTTTGTTCGGAAGAAAAGACTTGACCCGGGTGTGATCTACCTTGGAGTCAGGGTCCAGCCGGTGCTTGTACATGAGCATCGTTCCGTCCCCGAGAGACGGGATAAAACGCTCGTCGCTGTCCAGCCCGTTGTACTCGGCATTCCTTTTAATAGACTCGAAAGCGTGCTTCTCCAAGTCGTTCACGATGATGTGGTCCAGCCCAACGCCCTCCGTGATTTCCTTTGCGTAGCGGATACTCCGCAGCCCAGACGCGGCCAGGGCCTCTAGCACCTGCATCCCGGCAAAGCCCTCGTCCTTGTACTCAAATGCTGCGGCGCCATTCTTCTTGCCGCCCTTCTTCCTCTTGCTGCTCTGCACATCCTCCTCCTCATTCTCCTTCTCCTTCTCAATCTTATCTCCATTCGCATCTCCAGCATCTCCAACATTTCCAGCATCTCCAGCATCTCCAGTGGCGGGAGGGTCTTCAGTCCTGCGGCCCCAGGTCGACCATGTTGGTTGCACTCTGCGCCAAGACTGGCCAGTCTTTCGCAGGACGACCTGATCCTCAGCCTCCGCCTTGAGCTGGCACGCGTACTCGTTGAGCACCAGCACGCTGAGGTCCCTGTTCTTGATCTGCACTTCATTGTAGAACGCGTTGCCCTGCCCTTTGCTGAACAGCACTGTCGCCTTCCCTTCCGTCACTGTGTCCCACTCCAGCAGCTCCATCTGCTCCGTCTCCTCCTTCTTCTCCTCTTCGTTCGACATACTCCAGTCGTCCCACACGCACGCCGCGCGTACACTTTCAGGGCCCGAGCGCCCGAGTCGTCCCACGGAATGCGTCCCAAAAGGTGTCCCAACGGGAGGATCTGGCGCTGTCGGGGCGGTGGTCGTCCCGATCGGCCGCGACGATGATGATGATGATGATGGGGGTTGGTTCTGGTGGTGGGATGGAGACCGGGTTCCAAAGTTGCGCGAGAGGAGGGGAACCGGCGGAGGGAGGTGGCGGGTTCTTGGCCGAAGGATGGCGAGGACGGTACGCGAGGATGGGTGCGGAACGGAAATGGCCGCCAGCAGTGCGCGCTGTTGCGGAACCATTCTTTACCACCACTCTCACCTCTCTCTCTCTATCTCTCTCTCATCTCTCACGAGCAAGTGCTCGTTCTCTGCGCCTCGTGAGACCTTGTGCGCCAGGTGCCTTGCATCGCTTCGCTTAACATTTGCGCGGCGCCCTCTCGCGGCCATGTCCTCACCAATACTGCCTCTTCCATATTAACAGAACAAGGGCCACCCCCCACCCCACCACCCGCTAGAGTACTAGCGCACCGTCTAAACAGAGCACCGTCTTAGGCTTCACCGTAATTTCAAAGTCCGGGACCAATCTGCTCTATATAGTCCTAACCACTCCTACACAGACAAACGTTCCGCAGTCACTGGCCAGCAACCTCCTCTCCCTCCACACTACCCCATCCGCTACCCTTCTCCTACCGCCAATCCGTTCCGCACACTTCCCAGCCTCCTACCCCACCCCTATCCATCGCTACGCTCCCCCCACCCCCTCTAATCAACCCCACTAACCCCTCCTAACTTTCCTGTGCGAACCTCTACCTCCTGCTACCTGCCTGGGTAGAAGGAGCGACACACAACGAGACACTGTGCTCCAGACCACTCACTCACTCTCTCTTAGCTCTCTCTCTCTCTCTCTATCCATCTATCTATCTATATGTCTCAATGTCTCTATAGTCTCTATAGTCTCTATAGTCTCTATAGTTTCTATCATCCACCAAGTCGGTGGAGCCAAGCAAAGCAAAGCAAAGCAAAGCAAAGCAAAGCGGAGCGTGAGTGGGAGTGGGGACACAGAGCAAGTGTGAAGAAGGCGTGAGCGAGTGTGGGACTGTGGGACTGTGGGACTGTGGGAGTGTGGGACTGTGGGCATCTGCATCTGCACTTGCATCTGCAAGTGGGTGGGCCTGCGGGAGGATGGGCAAAGGGCAAAAGTCGCGCAAGAGCCTCTCTGCGGCGCTGCAGAGGCAGCACAATGAGAAGCAGTCGGCCAAGCAGAAGAACCCATTCGATGTGCGCGACAACAAACGACTCAAGCACGATGCGCTGAACAGGAGGCTCAAAGGCGCCTCGCGAGACGTGGGCAATGCCAGGGACAAGTCGCGCGAACGCAGGCAAGGAAAGCTGCTTCGCGAGTTCGTCTCCGGCCGCAAGGCCAATGCGTTCGTGGACAAGCGCTTCGGCGAAGCGGGCAGCCAGAAACTCTCCGAGGAGGAGCGCGTGCTAGAGAGGTTCAAGAAACTTCGTTCGAAACGCAGTTTGTACCATCTGGGCGACGACGGAGCGGGATCCGCCGCCAAGCGCAAGAAGCAGGACCTCATGCAGCTCACCCATTTGGGCCAGACAATCTCAGGCGGCGGCGACGCTGACCTGCGCGAGTTCCAGAGGATGATGCGCGAAAACGGGCTCGGCGACGACGACGAGGAGGAGGACGAGAAGATCGACGCCCACGAGCTCATGGAACGCCTCAAGGGCATGGGCAAGGCCAACGGTGAGCAACAGCAAAAGTCTAAGAAAGAGGTGATGGAGGAGCTCATTGCCAAGGCCAAGCTCTTCAAAATGCAGCGCCAGAAAGACAAGGAAGAGCTGGAGGACGAGCGCGAGAGGCTCGATGAGGAGTTCAGGGGGCTGATGAAAGAAGGCGCTTTTGAACTGCGGCCGAACCGACGCCAGAGACAAGAGGCAGAGATGCAGGCCATCATGGATCGACTGAATAAGAAAACCTCAGGCGGCGACGCCAAAGCCGCTGACCCCGAGCCTGCCGCAGAAACAGAGCAAGCTGACGAGGAGATGGACGAGTATGAATCCATCGTGAGAAGCCTCACTTTTGAGGCCCGCGCAGCCGCCTCGGATCGCACACTAACGCCAGAAGAGCAAGCTAAGCGCGATCTTCAAAAGCTCGAGGAGCAGCAACGTGATCTTGAACATAGAATGCTAGGTAAACTGCCCGATGAGGACGACTGGGACACGACCCGACACAAGAAGAACGCCAGAGATGACTTCTTCGATAAACCTAAAGAGGCGAGCGATGAGGAAGACGAGGAGGAGAGCGATGCCCTGAACTCGGACGACCTTGATGACGAAGACGATTACGACGACTCCGAAGATGATGACTCCGAGGATGAAGCGGCTTTTCAAGCTAAACTCATGCAGCTGAAAAAAGCCCGCCAAGCAAAGCTGAAAGGAGATGCCGCTCGCAAAAATGAGTCCCAGATCGATAAACGCACCCGGGTTATTGACGAAGCGAAGCGTGAGCTCCCATTCGTCATCCAGGCACCTGAAACGCACGTAGACTTTGTCTTATTTCTGGCAAAATACGAATATCCTTCATTGCTTGAAGTGATCACCCGGATTCGCAAGTCCAACTCTATTCATCTCCGCGTAGAGAACCGTGAGAGGATCCGCAACTTCTTGGACATCCTCGTTCAGCACTTGATCTTGTTGGTGGAGCGCAGGGCAGAGGAAAAGCAGCAACAGGAAGAGGAAGAAGAAGAAGAACAGGCCGCCAAAGACTCTGTTGAGATTCAACAGTGCATGTGTGGAATATACAACATTGCTCAAGAGTTTCCAGAAGGAGCAAGTTTAGTGTTTATGAGCCGTCTTGAGCGGATGCAGATCAACCTCTCTGCAAATCTGACGCGCGCGGGAGGATTCGGGGACTCTGCCGGGGGCGACTACGGTCGCCTGCTGACCAAGGTTGCTCTTGCTGGAGATCTCCATCGTAAAAAGAAGGGTGGACACAAGGTACGTGATAGGAAAGAGTGGTGCGTGTTGGTTAGAATGTGTGTGTGGAAAGTAGGAAAGAACATTCCGCCACCCAAACTGTGTCAAATTCCCGCGCAGGGCTGCTAGCTTGCTAGCTTTCTTTATGATTACCTTGCGAGGGGCCAAAGGTTTGGAAAAGTCATAGATCCTTTTAACCAAGCGATGCATTTCGATGCTAGTGCGCTCGCTCAAATAAAGGGTCGAGAGTCGGCTTTCTACTAGAGTCTGTTTGTTTGCAGCTTGACAATATTCTGACGCCTGGATTGTGTAATTCTTCTTTTTTTTTTTTCAATGTCTGCAGGGAGCAAGAGGTCGGGCAAAGGTGGCACTGGAGAAAGAGGAGCAAGAGAGGGAGCTGGATGTGCTTGGCGGCTTTGTTACCAGCGAGGCTCGCTGCTGGCCGGCTCCAGGGGACTTTGCGTTTTTCAGAGCGTTGCAAAACGTCTTCCCTGTGACAGACTTTCAGCACCCTGTTGTTGCTCCAGCACAGCTTTTACTCGGGCAGTACTTACTGCAGTGCCCAATCAGAGGACCTAGAGATGTGGTCGCCGCGCTGTGCACCGCCCAAGTACTTTTTGATTTCACAAAAGGCGCCAAGAGGTTTTCCCCAGAAGTAATTCTCTGCATCCAGAGTCTATTGTCGCAGATGTTGCTTCCCCTCAAGAGCGGCTTTTCAAAGGAGCTTGACTCCAAGAGTTATCACGTTATCTCCCACATTGCGTCGCTATCGTCCACAAACACAAGTGCGCCACAGCTTGAGTGGCTTCGTCGTGGGTTGCTGGCGCTGTTGGTAGAAGACCTTGAGGACACTCCGGCCCTAGATTTGGCAACCCTGACCTATCCGGACGCTGACGAAGATGCCGACGAGTTTGAGCCAAATCTCCAGCTATGCGCTGGTATTGCGAAAGGAGTTTTGGAACTCGTCACTGCGCTTGCGCAACACATGTCAGACTCGACCAGCTGCGATGCTTTGTTTGGAAATATTCAGCAATTGCTAGTTGATGCCGCAAAGCAAGTCAATGCAAACAAATTCGATAGTGAGATGTCCAAGTTGGTAACAGATTGTTCGGAAAAGGTCACTCAGTCGATTGCTACTGCGCAAGGTGCTCGCGGTCCTATGCGTCTGTTGGAGAAGGACTCGAACGCCATCAAGTCGATTGAGCCGCAGTTCCGGTACAACTACACCTGGACCAAGGATGGGCATGACCCAGACAGGCAACGCGCAGAAGTACGCAAACTGAAGCGTGAACTGAAGCGTGAACGGAAGGGCGTGGCTCGTGAACTGCGCAAGGATGCCCAGTTTATTGCTGACCGACGAGATTCGGAGAAACAGAAGCGCGTGGGCGAGCTCCGTGCGGAGAGACAGAGAAACTTTAACCTCTTGACCCAAGCTAAGGGAGACTTTGACAAAGCCGTCAGAGAATTTGGGGCCAGGGGAGCAGGAAGCTCTGGTGTGGATATGCGTGGTAGACGGAGGAAGTAGAGGGAGTAAACGTTTTTGTTTGCTTGTACTTGCTCGCAAAATGGCAACTGTAGAAAAAGAACATTTTTTGGGGGCTATCTTGTTTTTTCTTTTCTTTTTTTTTAATTACGCTGTTAAATAAAAATCGTTGTGTCTACTCATATATGGTTTTGTCTTGCCTGAAATGGATGAACATCAACAAAACTTCGCTTTTCGTTGTGATTGCATGCGACTGCATGCGATGAGAAAGAAAACACGCGCAACATTTCGCGAGTAGCCAAGGCTGCATTGTTTCACATGTGTAGACACGAATGTTCAAAAAAGAGATGGAGACAAGTGTAAAATGCTAATTGATCAATTTGGGGGTCTATGGCATAGCAGTAACCACTTCTGTTCGTGGCGTCTGCTGCCGAAAAAGGTCATCTTCAATGTATCTATCTCTCTATAAGAAAGGCAGATCAGTCTGTGCTGGTACAGGTCCAAGGGTCAGAGCTGCATGTCTCACACGTGGACATGTCTGGCAAAGAGTATGGTCCATCATCCGTGTAGGTTGTGTGAACAGCTCCTTGCTTGTCGACAAATGGAAGGCACTGAGGAAACCAAGGAATGTCCGGAAGCAGCGGATGTTGAACGCCATCTGGAACTGCGTCCGAGAAAAGCCCGATCAACCCCGGACACCTCGAGCATCTTGGAACTTCGGCGATGACTTCGTCCCAAACGTATGATCGAGCGGTCGTCACCATGCTCCAAAACTCGGAGCAACTGCTTGAGCACCATTTGGAGCATGCCAGACTTGCGAAACCGATGGAATGCTCAAAGCAGCCTTGCTCCGGGGGATTTCGGCTCTTGAAAAAGTTGTTTTTGAACGCAGAAGGCAGCTTGAGAACGCAAGCCTTTAAGCTCGCCGTCATGAATCGCGGCTGGCCATTGACATCTTCAACAAGATAATCTAGCGAGTCCCTGATCTTTTCGTACTGTTTGCCAGTGAAAGCAGCTACAGCGTCAAAGGAGACACTATTTTTGTAGTAAGTCTGCGCGGCATAAAAGTAAAGCAAGGCGACAGGCCAGTTCCCTTTGGGAGCAGACTTGAACGCCCAGTCAAGGCCGGCTTTGAGGTACGCCCCAACGATGTCAGGTCTGCCCAACTTGGTGTGCCTGAGCGTGGCCTTTTTTAGTGCGAGCCACGCAAAGTTTTTCGAATTCCTGGGGCCCATGAACTCCAGGGAGAAGGTGCCCAGTTTGCCAGGTATTGAAGGGCCGTAGTCCGAAGCGGTTTGCGTCATGCCAAGGTCCCCCCGCAACGGCGAAAAAGCATAAGGCAACTTTTTCTCCCTGCACTGAAATTGAACTTGGAGGTCCACGCCGTTAAGCTTGTCGCCTGTCTGCCCCAGCATCCCATTGCGCATGTAGTAATCCCTGCCGGCACCACATGTGAGGTCCAGGTACGTGTAAAAGTCCGTGGACGAGATCCTGAATTCGACCAAGGCCACCTTGGCGTTGGCAATGTCCGAACCCGCAGGAAACAACGTCATGGACACGGTCTTGGCCGTGTACGTGAGGTGCCTGGAGGCTCCCGGAGGCAGGGCCTGCGCCGTGTAGTAATTGGGATGGTACGCCCCGGGCACAACTGCGGCGGTGTTCATGCCGCAGCAGAACGTTCTCTGGTCATCAAATCGCGGCGAGGAAGTGTACTTTGGTTTCCACATCGCCGATGACTTCTTTATGCGCACTACAGACAACATGGGTGGCGCCCTGCAGTCCGCAACCGTCAGGCACGCATTCTCAAACTCCTCCTCGGACAGCAGCTTCACATCCACCGTAAACGGTTCCTGGTTATCTTCGCTCGCAGAGGCCAGTCTATCCTCCGCGGACCCTGTTTCATCGTCCGCTTCGCTCGGTGCCGTCCCCGACGTCGCCTTCGCCGGGTAGGAGCTGCCCGTGAGCGGGAGGCTGGGACAGATCTCCGCGTGCTTCCACCTCAGGTCCGTTATCGTGGCGTCCCCGGCCAGGGGTCCCCGCAGGTCCCCAGAGTACTCCCACAGGAGCGCGGACTTGCAGTCCATCTCCTGGCACCCTCCGGACGCGTCCCACGTGCAGCGCGACGCCGCGCACGACTCCTGGTCCGCGTACACCCCGCACGACTCCACGCGGAGACCGGTGGACCGCGTCGGGAAACCTGTGGGGGACAGCGTGGTGGGACTCGCTGTGGGGATGCGCGTGGGACGCGCCGTGGGACGCGACGTGGGCGCCTTGGTGGGACGCGACGTGGGCGCCTTGGTGGGACGCTTCGTGGGACGCGCCTTGGTGGGACGCGACGTGGGCTCCTTGGTGGGATTCTTTGTGGGGAACTGCGTGGGACTCGGGGTCTGGACCAGCGGCGGCGGCGGGTCCGGGGTCCCCGTCGGGTTCTCCGTTGGGTTCTGCGTCGGGTTCTGCGTGGGGCTCTCCGTTGGGTTCTGCGTCGGGTTCCGCGTCGGGTTCTGCGTGGGGCTCTCCGTTGGGTTCTGCGTCGGGTTCTGCGTGGGGGCCACTGTGGGAACCTTTGTGGGGCTCACTGAGGGAGCGTCGGAAGGGCTAGGTGTGGGGGCGTTGGTGGGGGGTGTGGGCGCCATCGTCGGGGACGCCGTCGGAGGTGTGGGGGACGCCGTGGGACTGGCCGTGGGCGCGTTTGTGGGAACTGTGGGGGACGCTGTGGGGAAAGACGTGGGCGAAGTTGTGGGGGACACGGAAGGAGCCGGGGTCGGGGACACCGTCGGGGACCGAGATGGCGACCTAGTCGGAGAGTCGGTGGGCGCATGCGTCGGGGACACTGTGGGCGACTTGGTGGGGGACACAGTGGGACTTTGCGTCGGAGACACTGTGGGCGAATTGGTCGGAAGCGGCGTGGGACTGAAGGTTGGCGAAATGGTGGGGGAAACAGAGGGGCTGGTAGTCGGAGAAGAGGTAGTGGGCGAACTGGTCGGGTCAAGTGTGGGGCTGGCAGTGGGCGAGGACGTGGGGGAGACGGTGGGGACGCCAACGTCTCGGTCGCCACGGAAGAGCATGCAAAAGCCGCCGCCAAACGGAAGGGAGACAGTGAGAGGGTCGCCTTCCACGATGACCCCGCTGTCCACGGTGATATTCCGTGTGGAGACGGCGAATAACTCACGGTTCGTGGTGTCGGCGGCTATCGCCACTTTTTGTGAGTACTGTGTCGGTACCTCGGGCCCGGCCGTGCTGATGTAACCATCCCCGTCTCCGTCTGAGAATATGGTAATTTCGTACTCCGATGTGACGTACACTGGGACGAACTTGAAGACGTCCACAGTCAGATTTCCTTCAACGCTTGCAAGGCCGCAGGTCAGGTAGTTTGGCCCGAGCTTCTTCGTCATCACGATGCTCTTGCCGACGTCCCCGTCCACGAATGTCTCTTCTGGAGCTAAGTAGGGAATCATCATCTTGAGCAGCTCTAACAAGACTGGCTTTCTCTCGTATGCCTCGTCGGAGTCTATCAGAGTCTGTACCCCAGAGTAGAAAAGGTGCACTTGAGCGAGTTGCGACATCACGGTTGACGAGATCTGCCGAGGGGTCTTGTCGCGCAAAATGTACGAATCAATGTCGAACATGCCTGCTGAACGATCCACGGGACCAGCCAAGTGTTGTATGTATGGAAAGCTTACGAGCTGGATCGGCGTTGTTGCGTGTGGCTTCTTCGGAAAGTCTAGCTGTGAGTCCGTGTACTCGGTACTCATATAATTTGGGTACGTCCGCTCCCAGCCGCTGGGCTTTGGCGCCTCGTGGACGAGGTACACGAGTTCGTAATAGGCAGCGCGCTTGATCACGCGCTGCATTTCAGCGTATACATTGCGAATGTTGCTTTTAGAGTTTGTCGCAAAGCCGTGCTTGATGCCTTTCACACCCCACTCGTGCCAGGTGCTAAAAACTTGGTCCAAGTCCTCCTTCGCGAGGACCGCAAGGTCGGCGTACAAAATTACTCCCACGCCTACTGATTGTGCGTACTCTGCCAGCGTCTTCACGTCGAGAGCTTCTAGATTTGTCAAGTCCCCGGTTTTTGACTCAAGCTCCTCGCCGTACCATCCGTCGTCGATAAGAAAATACTGGATGCCGTGTTGACCGCAGAACGAGATGAGCTTTTTGCAAGAGTCCATATCAAGCTCGTACTCTGACCCATCTGTAGCGACTTGTCCACGAACGCGAAATTCCCAGGTTGAAAATCCAGGCACCAGCCATTCTGCGAATGTTTGACCACTCACCGACAACTCCGATGATTCCGGGGGGTTCAGGTTTCTGACTAGGTCCGAAGTAATCAAACCGCCTGCCGTATCCGAAATTATGACGGTCCTCCAGGCTGACTCAAAGCTTGCAGATGCACTTATGCCGAAAAACGACTCCATTCTTAGCTGATTGCCATTCACCACGCTGGGTACGACCCCTTCCGCCAAGGTCAAATTGGCCTCGTGAAAGGCCAAGTAAATATCGCTTTCCTCTGCCGAATATTTCAAGGTCACTGGCGTATTGGCGTCCTTCCCCTTCGTGGCAACACTGCCCAGCGCGTCATCCAAGGCAGAGAGAGCGACTGGCCCTATAAATTCCTTCCATCCTCTAGCAGCCCACGAAGTGATATCCGGATCTGGAAGCATATAAGAGCTTTTCTCGTACATGCCCCGACCCGACGATGACTCTGCAATTCGATACTTGAAAGCGAACCCATCGTCGAACACCCTAAAATAAATCGTCACGGCGCCACAGTTCGTCAACGTGACATCTGCAACGAGCTCTGTGTACTCGTTCACGGCGGTTGATCGATATCCCCAATGGACATCATACACTTCGTAATGTGATTCAGCTTCATAGACTTTGGTGACACTGTCTATGCGACATGAGGCGTAGTTGCTTCCGGACTTTTGGAAAAGCTCAAACTGAGTGCTGTCCAGCAATAGCTCCATGCCTGCGTATGCTGCGGTATAACTAAAACTTTCTCCAGCGGACAACTCCAATCGTATGCTCACCAGGTTGTGTTTGGATGTAATCGTGTAAACATCGGCAGCGGCCTGGCCCAGCGACGCTGCGGCCACAGCGAAAAAGAGCGCTGCGACATGCTGCGCGGATTGCCCGAACACATGCATGCTTTAAAAGCCTGTCAAAGCTCAAGCGCTCTACAAGATTGCGCTCGCTCGGCGGGTGGCCCGTTCGGCTTTCCTTTCAGTGCGCCGCTGCGGGAGGCCCGTTTGAGGTTCCTTTCAGGGCGCCGCTCAGTCAAAGTACTTTTGCTGCAGCGCTGCCAAAGCATTCACAGCGAGCGGGTGCTCAACTGGTGGGAGTCGCACGGCCTGAGAAGAGATGGCCGACAATATATGGGAGCCACAAGTTTAACATCTGCCCGAGCTCCCCGTCACCGCATACCAGCAAAAGCTAGCTAGCCTGTGAATGACCTGCTGATGTTACCTCAGTTCATAGCCGATTCAAATAGACCTACTCCTCACTTGCATTTTGAGAAGTGCACTTATGTGCAGTCCATACATTTTGATGCTCAACTTAGTCGAGTCGATAGAAATTCTGAAAGACAGTCTGCCAATCTTTCTCCCTCCTCACGTGCTCACATATACAGCTAGCTATTCGAGCCCGTCAGATCTCCTCAGAGATCTCCTCAGTCTTGAAATGGACTTACTACCATCCATCACGATTGACTGCATTCGCTCTCATGTGTCGCTTGGCTACACCCCTTAGCTCTTTGTGCACACCTGCGAAATAGCGTTTAGTGTGAATACTAAGTTGTGAACTGAAATGGCTCGCGTTCTCCGTTCATGATTCGAAGAGTTTCTATGCCAAAAAAATTAAAGAGCGGTTGAGGAAGAAATTTGAGTCGGACTACCAAAGACGTGCATGGGCAATGAAGGGATACAGAGGGCGATCTGGATTCTGTCAAAGAATCGGCTCCCTCTGCCCCCGCTGCGTGCACTTCATCGTAAGCTCAGCTGTGTCAAACTGCGCCTTTTTCCTTTCTCCCTCTTCTGCAAATTGGCCAACCCAAGCATTGTGGGAGATAGAATTGTGCAGTAAGCTGTAATAGCGATGGCCGCGATGGCCAATCGGAATACTTACAGTTGGTGTGTTGCTGTTGAATAGTTTAGCTGAATGACTGATTCTCCGTCAGATAATTGACCATAACGACAACCCCAAGCGAACTGAGAAAGAAAAAGGTGTGCTAAGTTACCATGTGCTACCCTTCGCTCCCTGCTTACCCTACGCCACGACTATCCTAACCTTAGATTTACCCTTTTGGTCTCTTTCAAAGAGTTCAGCTGAAATAGTATGCATTGGCCTAACGAATGATAGAGCTACTTGACCGTTACCTACTTATGGACCATGACTGGCACCGCGACAGGTGACGGTCGACAGTTGTTCCCACCAAGGTCCGTTGTTGACTATTGGTGCAGTGGTGAATGACTTGTTGCCAAAAGGTGGCACCGGCTGCAGCTTATAAAATATGTTAGCAAAACGCTCAGGCTCCCAGCCCAGCTCTGCAACCCTTCTTGGCAACTCGCTATAATGTGACTGGCGGCCGGAAACCGCCGTTTCGTCTGAATTGAAGAAAATCGGTATCGCGAAAGCTGTGTGGCATCGCAAAAGCAGAATGTCGCTTTGCTTCCTTCTGCCAAAGGTAAAATGTTTTGTTCCCGACCCCAGTATTTCATTCACTCTCGGTACTTAGGCACGATGCCATTCCCAATTTCAGAATTTATGGAGCAGGAAACTTGAACTCCGAGGACCAACGTCTTTTTCTCATGTTGACAGGTGAGATAAATTTCGCGGTAGGACTTTGTGGTAGACAAAGCCTGGGATTCCTCGGGAGCGGTGGGACCAATGTGATGTAAATCCACAGTGTGAGTTCGTTGGGGAAAAATTTCGAGCCGCGAATGCGCTTTGAAATTCAACTCATTTTTTTCTTCCTTCCCGTGCTGTGGGATAAGCAAACTGACCCACCTCCGTGATCGAAAATTAAATACTGACTACCTGTATCAGCATGATGTAGTACTTGTCCCCTGTTGCATTGAAGACAATGGATTCTGTTGCCAGCAACATAGCAAACTCCGAGTCCTCGCGGCTTTCCGCTGAGCATCGTCACCGCGTATGACGTTCGAAACCGTTGATCGTTGTCAAATAGATCACTCGCTGCTCTTAGCATATAATTTTGGAGAAGTGTTTTCTTCCAACTTTTCTTGCATCGTTGGCGTAAGCTGCGTATGGCACTCGTCTGAGTCTGGAATTTGAGAAACCGTTATTCACAGAGACTTTTCTGTTGTGGAGGCGGACCAAAAAAATCACGTTAATTTAAATGGAGAGAAACAAGTAACGTCGAAACGCGTTTGGTGCTTTCGAAAATGATGTTAAATTTCGACCCTCAGAATCACGTGTGTAGAATAACGGTTTTTTATTGCCAGTGACCGTGGAGGTTACTGGGCGCGAGTACCATGTGAGTGCTGAAGTAGTGATTTGCAGGACGCAAGCGATGAAAAAGCCTGGGAGTGTCAATGCTTACGATGCTCTCAATCCTTCCAATTCTCAATCTTCAACTAAGCGACCTTGCACTTGGATCTAAAAAGTTGCTGCTCTCTCTGGTCAGCATGTCGCACTCGGCAGACACGTAGCGGGGCACAGTCTTGGAAATGGGAGTGGTGTAGACAATTGTGCGCCGCGATGTCGAGCATTGGTACTCATATTTGAGCCGTAAACGAGCAGCAGGAACTCCTGAGATTTACCGTGCCAATGCTGAAGGAAGCGCGCAGCACCGGTACGAAGCACTCAAAAGATATAACCTCTTTTAAGAGACATGCGAGGATACCCGCTCGTCACGGATGAGACGTGGTATGAACACTTTTCGACTTGACAAGGCTTGCCAATATTTCCAGAAAAACAAAGCATAACTGGTCCACTCAGAACTCGCAGTCGGTAATTGTTCGGCTCTGAAAGCAACGAGAAAACCTTTATTAACGGTCAATGGCAACAGGATCTCTGTTTGCGCCGTGGTTGATCAGCTCAATGATGTGTGTTTGAGTGAGAGAAAGCACCCTCACCACATCTCACCACCCCTTTCTTTTCCTAGACCACCCCCTTTTCATCGCCCGCGCTTCCATTCGGTTCGACAAAGTTTTAAAAAGTATTACCTTGAAAATGTACCTCGTGCACGGATTTGAGGATCTATTCATAGTAATCCAAATGTGCACCCGACGTCGAAACAACTCAAAGTTGGCCCTAAACTGCTTCCTTTCAATTTGCGGACCGTGAAAAAACATCCGAAATCTCATTGACAAAGGACACTTCTTCGCCTCGCGCTGCCTCCCGACATCTCTCATGTATTTACAGTGTCAAATTCCCAGCACTCCAGAGCAGCACTTTGAAGCGCACAGCACATACTAGCTAGTCCCCGAGTACCGGCACTTCATTCGCTGCCAGCAACAGCCGCCGACTTTGACATGCTCTCTCGCAAGCAAGAGAGATGGTAAAAAGTTCTTTTCTTACAAGTTTGAATTTGACATGAAACAAGAAAGATGCCAAGTTCAAAGTTCTTTCATTAGAAGTTGATGTTGACGCGAAACCGAAGCAAAGAAATCGAGGCCGACCGCTACAACGACAACAACAACATCAACAACAGCATTTCTTTCCTCGGCTCTTTCGCCACCGCAACCTCCGCAACCCCGCCCAGAAATCTCTCCTCAAATTCCAGCTCATCCTTTTCCACGAATTTCGCACCGCACTTCCCGTCTCCTTTCACCAATAACTTTCTTTGCACCTCTTACCCCGCCGTTACCACTCCCGCCTAACAAACTGCCTCTCTTCCCACACCTCCAGGACAAGTCGCGGACCCCAACAGTCCCGCACGTCCCCCACAAGCTCATGCGAAACCGTCCCATCCCAGCGTCCCAGCGTCCCAGTGTCCCAGCGTCCCAGTCGCAGCGCAGTCCCCCGCAGTTGTTGTTGTTGTTGTTGTTGTTGTTGTGTTGTGTTGTGTTGTGCTGTGAGAAACGAAGAGGTTGGAGAGGAGTGAGTCGAAGATAAGAACAGTTTCGAGAGCAACGGGTGTGTGAATAGATAGAGATAGACGGTGAGTGGAAGAGAGAGTAATTACAATTGGGCACGAGGTGAGCATATCGAAAGAGAGGTTGGCTTGGAAGTGCCCAAGAAAACAAGAAAACGGGAGCTCTCTGACACTCGGACACTCGGACAATCTGACACTGCGCGAGAATTGCGTTGAATTTCGAGAGAAGGAGATCATTCATCTTGGGTCTCCAGGGATTGGGAAAGAGAACATACTGCGTTGCATGGAATTGTGCACGTGCGTAGGTTGGATATTCTGAAAGGAGAGAGGAGACTGTGCTTTGTCAAGCTGCTCGTGTTCAAGGGCGCTGATCACGGGGGATAGAAGCTCAGGGCTTGATTTGGTGTGGAGCACAGTTAAGGCATTGAGGCGTCGGCCGAAAATTCCGTTGTGGGATCGAAGAGGGCGTGCCCCGTTTGAGAACAAGTAGCCCGATGGAGGAGCCGAAACGTGTGAAAAAGCAGCTGCGATTTGACCTCTCCGCTCGTTGCCAACGCTGCGCAGATGTAATTCCAGCGTCGCACTCATCTTCATCCTCGCCCAGCAACTCGCCCAGCGGTGCTAAAAACACACCTCTTGCCCGCAAAGACGCATCGCCAAAGTCTGCCCGCGATCAGCTGGACGTTGAGAATGAGTACGACGAAGAGGACGATGATTTCGGTGCCAAGCAGAGGGTTGCGACAAGTACGGAGAAGGAGGTCAAGAAAAGCGGTTCAGAACCGACCAGCCCCTTGGGGAACTTGGAGTCCGAGCACTCATTCATCCTGCTGCATGCAAGGAAGGAAGGTGAAACGGGGTCGAGGAGCAGGAGGAAGGCGAAAGCGAAGCTCGCTGCGCAGCAACAGCAGGCTGCGATGGACGACCGGCGAAACCGGCACACTGCGCACAGGAGAGAGCTTCTTGGTATTGCTTTGGGGCTTCCGATGGACGGCTCCCCCGAAAACCACCCGGAAGTGCGCATGTTGGACCCGCAAATCATGGAGCAGGGCTTTGGCGAGTCAGTGGAGTTCAAGAAAAAATCTCTCTGCGCAGACTGCCTCAGCTACGTTCAAGGCTATTTGAGGAGAGACTTTCTAGAGCAATGCCAGATGCAGCTCAACATCAAGGAGCTGGAGAAGAGGCTCGCCAAGGAGGAAGCAGAGGCAGCGTCTGCAAATGCAATGCCTGAGGACATGGTCTTGGAGGATATCGAGAGTCTCTTGAAGCGGCAAGAAAGGGTTGTTGCAGAGATGCGCAAGCTGACCCTTGCAAACGCTCAACTGGAAGAGGAGGCACGTATGGCAGACTTGGAAGAAGCTCAACTAGAAGCTACTGAAGCAGCATTCTGGAAAGAGCTGTCACTCTGCAAGTCGGGCTTGGACGTGATCGCGGACAAGAGGGACTCTCTCGTGAATAGAATCAACAGGATGACGCGAACAATGAAGCAGCTTGCTCCAGTGCACGCTTTCAATGACGCCTTCTTCATTTGGCGAGACGACGAGTATGGAACCATAAATGGGTTTAGGCTGGGACAGCTGTTGGGCATCAGCAGATATTTGCGCAGAAAGTCCCCTGATATTTCTTTCAAGTTTCCTCCAGAGTGGGAAGAGATCAACACCGCCTGGGGTCTCAGTGCCATGCTCCTTTCTGCCATCGCACAAAGCTGCAGCTTTGAATTCTCTGGCTTTCAGATAGAGCCCATGGGCTCGCGAACGACAATCTTTCAGTACTCCGGGACAAAGACTGGCTTTGACTATTTAAGATCTGGACTCAATCAGAACAGAAGATACCCCCTGTACATGGATCTCGCCAAGGCAAACACCGTACTGGATCGCATTGGGGGGCTTATTACAGCGCGAAACACAGTTATGGAGAACTTTAACTGTGCAATGCGTGCGTTTCTGGTGTGTCTGCATCAGTTGACCACTGTCGCAAGTAAGTTTTTGAGCCGATCGGGCTATTCGTTGTTTCTTTTCTCTGACTTGCGTGATCTTTGGATTGAATCCAGTTCAATCAAAGTGCGGGCAGAACCTCGGGTTGAGAGAAAAGATGTATGGCATCGAAATTCCTGAGGAGCAAAACTGGTTCAAGGAGTAAGTTGAGGCATTCCTCTCTTGACCACAATATGGGGCCTGTTCTAACGCTTTAAATCTTAGTCTTCCACCGGGTTCTGCCAGGATCAACAAAAATTCAGTGGACCTCAAACACCTCCCGTCGCTGGTGTCCACCCTGTCAAGAGATGCCGCATCGGGGGTAAAATACACCTCGACTATATCCGAGTCCGATATTGAAGACTCTTACCGTTGGACTGTCGCACTTCGTCATATTCTCACGAATTTGAAGTGGCTCTTGGTGTGGTCAGTGAAGGAGAAGCGAAATCAAGTTGTGCTGTAATGCAGAAGGAGTTTGCCGAAATTGTGGGCAGTTCACTCGAATGTTCAAGCTTTGTGTTCGACTCTGTGCGTGTTATCTGATCTGATCGAAAAAATTGTGTTACTTTTCATATTGTACATGCATGGGTTTCCCGAAAAAAGTAATTTTGACTAATCTAAGTGAGGTAAAAGCCTTTCGAGTGCTCAATTGCTAAGAACAACTTCTCCTCCAGCTGCTCTTGAGACTCATAAACAGGGATAACCACTTGATTGAAGCACGTATGAGAGGTTGGCAGACTCTCTGGGTCCTCGTCACTCTTGACTACCTGGATGGCAATGTCTTCCAAGGGCATTTTGGAAGAGCACGTGATAAACGCGAGAATTTGCCCTCGCTTTGCAGGGGTTGCCAGTTCAAAGACATTCCAAAAGTATTGAACGGGCTTCGACTTTTCTGTGTAGCCGTTTGCATATTTTGCGTGGCGCTTAAGGTCCTTTACCGATATTTCATCAGACCCGTTTACGAGGAGCTCGATATCCTGCACTGAAAAGTTGCTAAACTCGTGAGGGGGAAAGAGCTCTGACAGCCCCTTCCGAAGAGCGTTCAGCGGACCAGACACAGAGAGCTCTAGCCTCCAGCTCACCATCGCCTTCACATACTCCTCCTTGTTGCTTTCATTTACCTCCACCTCCCTCCCGCCGGGAATCAGATCGCAGACGATGTGCCCGTCCTCCCCTTCAACGCAGAAGCGCTCGTATATCAGGTCCGTGATGTCGTTCCCGAGCATCCAAACAAGACTCGAGTGGAACTGCGGGTCTATCTGACGAAGATCATCCAAGACTGGGTGTTCTCCGAGAAGCTGCTTCCAAATGTAAGCACAGAAAGGACTATAAACCGATCTCTTGTCGTAGATTGCTTTGCCAATCAATCGCCCAAAAAATTCAAAACGCTGAAGTGCAGCATCTTCCGAAATGGGCCACTTTTTGGCGTCAACAATCGTGAAGAGCTGACTTGCTTCGCACTGAAACAGCAGTCCGGCTTCTGCGCCAAAGAACGATTTGGAGACCTCCAGATACCATTCTGTTGTAAGTCCACCCGAATCAATACCATCTTCTCCGTGGAACGATATATTGAACCTTCTGCTGAGATCAAATTTGGTGAGCGTCTCGAATCGCCGGAAACTCTCCCCGAGAATATGCGTCCTCGAAAGGGGGATTTTCACTGTCTCCACGTTCTTGGCAGCTGGATGCCGCTCATAGAGTCTGTGAAGAAGCTTGAAGCGCTTCTTTCTAAATGCGAGATCTGGGTCATCCAAGCCAATCCCTGCTGGATGCTCCCACTGAATTCGCTTCTCAGCCAAGTGGTGATAGTAGACAAACTCTGTAACTGGGTCCCACAATTCACTCCACCCGAGTGGCAGTAGGAGCTTCTCCCTCGCCAATTGCGACGTAGAGACAAAGAACGGTTGTGATTTGTTGCTCTCCCTTCCTCCCGCGCATCGGTCAATTGCACTGAGAACAAATTCGTAGTTCGTGCCGGGTCGAAGGTGGCTTACTGTGACATGCCTCTTCGGACCCCTGTAAAACTCTCGAAACGAGTGTTTGACCTCTGTAGAGTCCACGCGTCCACGCAAGATAAATTCTCGAACTGGAATACTATCCTGTCCTGGTGTACTCCAGCTCTTTTCTCCGGTCAGAGAGTTACTCCAGAGCATCTCGTGGCTTAGTGGATCCAAGGTATGACTCCATCCTTCCGATCTTAGATTTTCGTCTTCCGCAAGCGCGATTTGATCATTCAACTCTTTCTCGTCTCGCCAACTCCGACATATAACTGGAAGAGGAGGTTTCTTGCGACCCTTACGTGCAGCAGGCTCGGCACTTGCTGTAAGCAGCATTTTGGAAATGTCCAAACCAAACCACGTTGTCGTGTCTCCGTAAGGGAACATGGTCTTGTGCGTTTGTGCGCTGTGACCGCCGCCATACGATTTCGGCTGCTCAAAGTGAAATGTAATGGAGCGTGAAAGAACCATACCGTGATATTGGAGTGCAACAGGAGGAACGGGCGGGTCAATGGCTGGATCGAGTGTCCAGATCGGGACCAATGGGCTCTCCATTTGATTAACGAGAAACTCCCCATGAAACCATGATCCGCTGCGTGCCTCCACTCTAAAGAGGAAAGGCCAAGATGATGGTAGCAATCCATCCTCTATTCCGATGTAGCTTTGTGGGTCACTACAAGAACCTGAAAGCGATGATTCAATCAAAGCCTTCGCCAACTCGCCCCCAACTCTCGATTCCGAAGTTGGAGATTGCCCAATACAAACGCTTTGCTCCTGCCCCTCGTAGAGCTTGACCCAAATAATACCCTCTTCTTTTGCTGCTGCGGAAGATGCGTTTCTTGACTCACCATCCGCAAAGTTGATAGCCAGCTTGGAGACGAGCTCCTTTACTTCCAACTCTTGCCGAGCTTGTCCAAGACTCTTGTTCTTCAAGAGCATGGCTCCGTACAGAACAAAATTTGTTGTCTTCCCATATATCTTTTCTGGTGGCGCGCTCCAAGAGATTTGAAGAGAATGCGATGACCGGAACTCTGCAAATGGCTCCATCTGTGTGCAGATCCTGGGCAGTGTTGATATGGGCTCGGACGTGTCGCTCCACGCTCCCCAGCCCTGATGGCCAAGTTTCGTCCTGGCTCGAAACAAGAGGGGTGGGCAGCCTCCTGGCAGACCCCAAAATCGAATTTCTGCCCGATGGTCAATTTGTTTGATGACGGTACTTGGGAGCGTGCAGAACTGATTGTCGCAGAAGAGCTCCACCTGCCTCAGTTCCGGCTCCCGCTCAGCTCCTTCATTTTGCTGAGTGGCATTTGTTTCTTCAAAGCTCGACACCTGCAGGTACTTTTGTCTTGCGAGGGACGGCTGTGTCCATTGCATCTCCTGGTGCGACACACGTTTCAGATCGGCCCAACTACCTAGCTCCCAGCGCACAACTACCATATCTGTCGTAGCGTGTGACAAGGCCGGCCGCAAGGGAACTACCTGCTCTCTAACAGGACATTTTTCAACTTTTCTTTCTCTCACCTCAAAAACTCTCCGAGAAAGTGCACCACTTGTTCCGACAGGTACCTCAATGAAATGACACCGGCGCTGAGGATCTATTTCATTCCCTGCATCCACGACCTTGGCCTGGTCTTCCTTCTTCGACTCAGACCCGCTTCTTCTCGCACTGCTCTCGTCGTCGGACAGCGAGGACAGACTATCATCATCGTCATCGTCATCGTCATCGTCGTCGTCATCGTCATTGTCGTCGTCGTTTTCATCGTTGGCGCCATCATATCGAATTGCGCGGCCCTTTCTTTTGGCGGCATTTTTACCTCGTTTACCTTCCCCACCTTCTTTGACCTTTGATCGCTTTGGCCTAGCGTTGGCCGGCTTGCCTGACACGCGAGGGCCTTTGTCTGCCGAGTCGCTCTTTTCCTTGCTCGCCGGGCCATCTGCTGGCTTGCGCTCGACTTGGTTGTTTTCGTGCGAATATCGGGCAGCTAAGCTGTTCCTCTTGCTCGCAACTCGCTCTGATATCACGGACTGCGCTGCGCCCATCGCGCCAGCTGCATCTGTTCACGCCTTCTTCTCCTCTTTGAGCACACAGCAGCGAGTCTCTGCTTCCTCCATTCATTCAGAACTTCGAATTCAGAACAAACGTTCACGCACTCAACCGCTGAGAAGCTCTTGCCGCCGTCCGACGAAGACTTGAGCCGCTTTTTCTTGCGTTCGAGTCCAGCCAGATTGCGAAAACCCTCGGCTCTTTGACTTGGCGCAGGCGGCGAATGCGCTCAAAGAGCAATGTGCACATGCATGCATACGTTACGTACACCGCGAGCCTCTGAGAGGGCGCTAGGCGGAGGCTCTGTTTACTCTGCTTTCTATGCTTTCTATGCTTTCTCTGTTTGCGCGTTTTTTTGGTTTTTCTGTTAGAAGTAATCGCATCGCACACACCTGACAGACTAACTCACTCACTCTCTCGCTCACTCTAGCGTGCGCCCATCTCTCCAGCGATTGGTGGTGGTGGTGGTGGTGTTGGTATGTGTTGGTGGCAGCTACTCTGGCGAGGTTGACAGATAAGCTTACTGTCATGTCATGTCATGTCATGACACGTCATGTCCTTATCCTTGTCCTTGTCCTTGTATTGGCTTCGCCTTGAGCAGCACTGCGATGACTTGGAGTTTAAAGGGATTGGGATACGGTAAGGATGCGCACGACGCGCATGCTTCGAGCTCTTGATGATATATCTGTGTCGTCTGGAAGCCTTTTTAATTGATGGATCCAAGAAGAACGCCGGCGCAAAGGTTCGAGTCGGTATCGAGTTCTTTCGCATTTTATCTTTGCACGTACACTATTGTTTGTCTCCTCTTCCGCATAACATGCAGGATAGGGCGCTTGCTCTGCTTCTCCAACTTGAGCTGCTGAACGTTTTCATTGACTGTGGATAAAAAACAAATCGACTGTCAATTGTTCAAATGAAGTGGTCACCGTTGCCAATCACCGTAACGGATTTCTTCAGAACAACGATCAGTTCCTTCGAGAACCGAACCTCCCGCTTCGGCCCGGTTCTCCCAACTCCTCCTCGCCCCATAGCGCAGCCACCCGAAACCATGGCACAGTGTTAGTACCTAGTACCTCCATAGGCCCCATCGTGTGGCGTGGGATCGCACGGAACTGGTAACACTTGGCTACTTCAATCGCTAGTAGGACGTGGAGAACCAAGTGGACTGTCTGGAAATCGGTGGCGAGTGTTATCAGTGTTATTATGTGTTCTTATTCGTTGGTGCTATATACGAATCCGACGAAGCAAGAGGCTGGCAAAGCACGAGCAGTGTACGCGGAGAACAGACGAAAGATAACAGATAACAGATAACGTATAACGGATAACGGATAACGGATAACAGATAGCGCGAGTGGAGTGTCGGGCGAGCAGTATCGCGCACAGCAGTTTAGTTTCGAAGTTTATTTGGGCATCTCGGTGATTCATTCGCACAGTCAGACTAGAACGGGAAAGATGGACTTGGGCATGCTCCAGTTCGCGAACGGCGGAGATGAGGACTCGCAAGAAAGCGAAGGCGGCCCGCAGTTGTTTGGTAAGTTGCAGTGCATTTCGCGATTCGTGATTCGTGATTCGCGTTGCTGCGTTTGGCTTGGTGGCTCAGTTGCGAAATCTGTGCGTGAGTGTGAGTTTGGTCTAACATAGAGGAGGGATTTTTGTGCTTGGCCGTAATTTTACTTGATGGTTGAATTGGACAATGATGCGATGCATTTCGGCTTGCGGATGAAATGAATTTTCGCTGTGCAGGTCTTGAGGTATCGCCAGAAGCTCCTTCGGTCGTGAGCTTGGGAGAGCACCAGGTGCTTCTCATCACTTCTGCATGCCTTGGGGAGACCGCGAAGAAGGGGGAGAGGGCGACCTTGAAGTTGGATATTGGCACAGAGGAACTCACAGTGTGCACGCTTGTGCCTTTCGTGAACGAGAATGTCACCCTGGATATCCCGATTTCTCTGAAGAGCTTCCGCTTTTCGGTGGCTGGAGCCAAGGAGACTAGCGTGCATGTGATGGGGAGATACGTGTCCAACTATTATGAAGATGAGGACGAAGATGAGGAGAACCCACTCGTGTTCAACTCGACGGCGGCGAATCAGGCGTACTCCGGCATGTTTGGCGGCGAGGACGACGACGACGATGATGATGACGACGAGTACAACGACGACGAGATGATGGACGACAGCGACGAGAGCAGCGACGACGACGATGATGATGATGATGATGACGACGAGGAAGAAGAGGAGGAGGACAACGAAGAAGATCTGCTCTCAAAGCATCTTGCTGAAAAGTTCCCCAAGAACGCTCACTTGGACATGTCTGATCTTATTCCTGAGAGTGCTGCTGGCAAAAAGAGCTCGAAGAAAAAGACTGCGAAGAGCCCAGCTAGCGCTCAAGTCGATGAAGAAGATAGTTCCGAGGATGAAGAGGTTGTGCAGCAGAAGGCGTCGAAGAGCGCTGAGAAACGCAAGCGTAGCGGAAGCCAAGAATCCCTTACTCCAAACAAAGCCAAAAACGCCAAGACAAACGGTTCAACCTCGTCACCCAAAACACCTGTCTCAGCAAGTAAGGCAAAGGTGCCGCGAGAAGAAGTAGAAAAGTTTGTGATGAAGAGTCTCAAGGAGAAACCTCTCGTCATCAGTGACCTAGGCAGCAAGCTTGCCGATGAGTTTGGCAAATTCAAATCTCTCGGCCTTGGTTCTCTGGGAAGCTTTCTTGAGTCGATGAAGAAGGTGTCTGTGAAGGACGGAAAGGCCATTCTAAAAAAGTAGAGAAGCGAGACTCGTGAGTGCAAACTATCCATATTTTCTAACCAAATCTTTTCTTTTCCCCATGTTTACAACTACACCAGGATCGATCCCGCGGACCCGCAGCGTAGCCCACATCCTCTTCATGCTTTGACTTTTGAGGTTGCCCGGAGGGAGAGCAGCATCAATTATCAATGGACCATCTCCCCAGATGATCAAAACCCAACAACAAAATTTTGCGTGACACTTGTTATGTCGCAAGTCAGAAGATGCAGCCCGGTGCGCCTACATATTGAGACGCAAGATGCGCCTTGCATACTGAGACGCAGGAAGGTCTCGCGCAATAGCAGCAATCCTCAACGTTGAGGCCCATCATGGAGCGATGGTTGCAGTTGCGCCGAGTCTTTGCCTAGAGAAATACATCAACTTTCTGTGCAACGGTGCGCCACGGAACAAGTCCGTGTGCTCTTTAACAACCGTGCTCGAGATTCTGTCGGACGCAAGCACACGATCAACCAAAAGGCTGAGCGAACGCGCGCCGTTTACATATCTCCACCATCGAGGCTGAGTGAACGCAATTTGGGTGAGAAACACCCCCTTTGCGTTTGCTTAAAACAATGGGACGGCTTCTTCGCACAGAGGAGAGTGTGGCTGGTGCTCGAGTTGGCGAATGACAATAACAGGTTGCGTTTCTGGCGCAGTTTTGCTGGCGCAAAAACACAGCTTCGCGTTTTGCACTGTAGCTGCCCAACCTACAGGTTTGGTAGCAGCCTGCCGTTTTTCAAATGTGGACCAAATATCAGCTGAAATCAAAGAGTGAGATTCGCCAGAATCTTGTTACATCGTACCGAGCCTCTCAACAGCCAGGCTGGAATTTCAATCCAGTGGTTTTGCAAACCTTAAAGTTGCTCGTGGCCTCGAAAGTGTCGATTCAACTCTGGAAACGCTCTGGAAATTTCTACAGTCGATCAAGCAGCCAACCGATCAGGAGCATGCTTCCAACCTTCCCTCGCACGACGCAGGAGCTGTGCGTGGTGCGCAGATGAGAGCACAAAGGAAATGGCCGTGACGGAAATACGGGTTCCAGGCTGAGGCAATCCTCAGCACAAAAGCACGGAAGAGCATTCTACTTTGCTCGTAATATGCGGAGAGAACCGGGGCTTACGCGTGCATATTTGCGCTCCAAATCGATTCCGGGGAACTGCATCGCACGATCACACGCACTCACTGTTGCACTCGAAAACTGCGTCTTGGCTTCATATATATCCAATAACTAGACTTGCTCGTCTCACTACATGGCATAAACAGGCATTTCGCCTCATATCCATCGTCTCCGTTTGCAGAAGCTCTCGGTCGAATTCAAGGTTTCAAAATCTGCCATTTCTTTCATGCCAGCTCGGCTCCTTCCGTTCCCATGTTCTCGCGCTCCAGTGTCGCGCCGACTGGTCAAACTCTCTTTCTCTCTCTCTCTCTCCACAATCCAGCTCTTTAATGTCAGTCAACAGTCACGAACTGGCGCCACTCGTTTGACTTGTCCGTCCATCGCTCCATCGTTTTGGCTCTGACTCTGCTGAGTCTATGCTCTCAAAACTGCATTGCAATTATTGCAATCATCTCATTCATCGAATTCATCGCATTCATCCATCCCGCGAAATGGAAACTGCAATGATAAGAGCGCCGGGAGAGGGAAGGAGGTGAAGGAATCAACGTAGCTTCCTCCGTGTGCATCGCAGAAGGAAATTGTCGGCAAACGACGGCGGTTTATGTCTCCAGACAACTCTTTGATATGAGTTCATGTTCTGGCCCGCTGGTCGCTCGACTGCTGGTGTTTTGTGTAGCAGCCTAGTGTAGCACCCGTCCTGCCCACCCACACTTCCGGCAGCCTGAGTTGTAGTGGAGGAGAATAGTCAAAATAGTAGAATTTCCGTCGGTAAATTTCTTTCTGGTTTTAGAGAATTGATTATCTTTGGAACGTATGCCCCTTGCAGGGTTCTATGCTGAACAGCTAAGCAGTGGTAGTCTCAGTGGGAGCCGCTATTCCTATTCTCAACGAGAAGACCGTTTCGAGCCTTAAGAATGGTTAGGTTTTAGGTTAAGACTAGAGTCTTCTTTCTGTGAGATTTGCGCTCTCGATGGATCAAAATTGTTCAAAAACAACCTCAGATGGATAGAGAGAGAGAGAGAGAACAGAGAGACACCTTCACCCATTTCCCACAAGAATCAGCCGCAGGCCTTATACATTCTGCATATCTCTTACTATCTCTGCGTTTCACTTCCTCTTCTCTCTTTTTGAACTTTTGAAGCGTTAGAATCTCGTCCTTCGTCTCCTCTCCGCACGCCTTTCCTTCCCCGAAAACATTGTTTTAAGTACTACTCACAGTCATTCACTCACTGTCAACAACACCGTCAGAAACATTCATCCACTTGGACTGACTGACACACGTGCACAGAGAGAGAGAGAGAGAGAGAGAGAGAGACAAGAACAGCTGTAGGTTTCACGATAATTAAATGCATTCATTGATTGAACTGATTAACAAAGCCAATCAACCAACCAACCAATCTCGACACAACAAGAATTTCCATTTGCTTGCGTTGCTTGTGCCATTATGCCATTGCACAGCGTGAGCGAAAGCGAGCAGAAACGAGCAAAGCGGCTGTAGTTGTCGTGTTTAGAGCATCTCGTGGGGAGGGATGGGGCAGGTGGACAAGGGTTACAAAGGTTTGTGAATGAAGGAAATAGCTGCGGTCACGTGCTGCTCGCGTTCCGTTCCAACAATGGAAACAAGGGTCACGGTCAGTAGTCGAGTAGCGGGCGTTAATTTTTAAATTACATGGTCGCTGGGAAGGAGGAGAGTTTCTCCCGAGATAAAGACGAGCCTGTTTGCCTATTCATTTGACAACTTTGTGACTACGAACTCTACGAACGGTGTGAACGGAAGGAAGACAGGGAGCAGACGAGTTTCGCATGGGCAACTCCAAGGTTGCTAGATTAGCCGCAGGGACTCATGGATTCATGGACCTGCTCTCGGGACCCGATGCACACTCTGTCGCCAACCGCTTTCGTTGGGTGCTGGTAAATGTGAGACCAATGAACGCACAGTCAACTGACTGAAGCGGTGGATCCATCCGCGGAATTGTCAGTACGACGGGACGGCGAACGCCAACCTCCAATCAGCGCTTTGGCGGGCTGAAATGGCTGAAAGAGTGGAATATTCAAAGGACCGTAACCGTACCGCAATACTCAGCTCAAAAAGTGTCTATCAGCCATCATCATCAGCCTGCTGGCCTTTTTGTTGATTGGCAGCGAGGTTTGCTGTTTAGGCGATGGGGAAGCGGCTAGGTAACAGCACTGCAAGTCGCGGGCCATGTGAGCGGAAGGAAAAAAGGCTTAGCGGCGGTATTGTGCTGCTTAGCAGTTGCAGCCAGAAAGAAATGTTTGCAAAAAAGGTTGGTCAGGCATACAGCAGACCATAAATTCCAATTGTGGTCTCGCAGCGTTGGTGGTCCTTTGTGAGTTCCCAAGTCCCTGTCTCTGAGCGCGAAGACCAGAGGCTTGAGCCTGCTCTCCGAGGCCAAAGCCTGACGACTTCGAGACCTACTTCAAGCGGAGAGGAACAGAACAGCCCGAGGTTGTTGCCACATATAGAGCACCTCAGAAGACATGTTCCAGCTCTTTTCTCGCTTTGCGGCGAGAGCCCCAGTGCTTTGCGGCGGAGTCTGCATTGGAGCTCGATACGCTTGTGGAGACATGGCCGGGCAAAGGATCGAGCATCACTACTCTGGCAAGTCGAACGAAGAGTTTGTGCACTCTTGGAGACGCACACTTGCTTTCGCAGCTTTTGGCGTTGTGTACGGCGCTGGGCCGGGTTTCTTTATGTACAATTGGGTCTATCCACAATTATTTGGCGCAACAAGGCCACTGATGGCAGCTGCGTTCGACGTTACGGTGAACTGCCCGTTCCTGTACTTTCCGATGTTTTACGTCGCGAAGGATTTGATTTTTGCCCCCGTTGAGAAGGTAATGAACGACTCGATCGGAATTGCACAGAACGCACTGCGAACTTGGCGCTCCAACCTCAAGGAGGACATCTCTGCCTCAATTTGCTTTTGGCTTCCGGCAAACTACTTGAACTTCAAGTTTGTGCCACTTCAATACCGTTTGCCCGTCATTTCCGGCGTTGGTCTCATTTGGGTTGGGATCCTCAGCTTTATGCGGGGCAGCGAGAAAACAATTGCGGAGAAGCCTTCTGACTATGTACACTCGGAGCCATATGTCCATCATTCACAAGAGCTCCTCCAACCGCTCGTTTTACAGCCATTGGCGAATGTTTATATGGAGCCGGCAACCATTCATGCTTCTTTCGAAAGCGTTGCACCGGCGCCATGTGCGTCCGTTGTTTGACGCAGAGAGCATCGCAGCTTGCTGCTTTGGACGTTCTTGCGGCTGTCCCTATTTGCTCTTCTTTGTCTCTTACTTTGGTTCATCTACTTCACCTGTACCCTGCACTTCACATCTCGGGCGTTCGAAAGAAAGCCTTCGCTAAACTGTCTCATTTCAATTGAATACATAGATAAACTTACCGTTAACTACTCGAAAGTTGCCATTTTTCGTCGAGACCAATTCAACGCGCAACCAACACTCTCGTGGGCTGAAACCCAGCTTGTCAGATTTCGATCTGCAACTAAGACGATCCAGCATGCACGGAGCAATATTTAGAGTGCTTAATTCACGGTCAGGCGCCAAGTCATAGTCTATTTTGAAGCTCTAGAGCAAATTTGCGAGTTGTTTAAAACCACACGCAGTGCTCAATTTCTGGTTCGGTTCAACATCAATTGTTGGTGGCACGTATTTCTCTTCACACGGACCCTGGCATGGGAACAGTTTCAGCATATCTGAACCAGACCAAGTTCATTTCATCTTTACAGTTAGTGAGAGTTGCCTGTGTATGTTCAACGAGCAAGTGCAACCTTCTCTTGAATCTCTGTCTGGCTTTTAATTAAAAAAGAAACAAACGACTCCTGAAGTCTTCCCTCACTACTTTCGACTCGAGAGCGTGTCCATGCACATCTCCCCGACGGCATCTATACCGTCAGGACAAAGATAACCACTCGCAGTCGCCATGGCCTTCCATCAGAAAGGTTGCCTCCCGACAATCGATTCACGTCAAAGCTCTTCCGGTACGTTCCACATGTGTGTCCAAACACACATCCATCATGCCCCACAACCTATCAGTGAGTTGTGTCACTTCATCCGCCATAAGCCCGAAGTTTCGAGCGCCATCTCTACGTGAAAATCGCTGAAAAGGTTTTTTTCGTCTGTTTTCTTCACTGTCTCAGACACCTTTACCAACTGTTAACAATTATCAAATACAGCGCTCGATGATACCACCAAGATTTCTCCTCGGGCGTCTACCTAACTTTTCAGTCCAGTTACTCGTAGTACTTGCACCATAGACCCACAGACCCACTCTAGACGTTTGCAGTCACAAGATATATTTCCTACGAAGGTCCTCGAGTACCTTTAGTACCGCCCAAAAGGTCCTCGGCCAAACCTGTCCTAATTGTCTCTATACAGAAGAAACGGGGTTGGACAACTCACTCACACGTTTTGGCAAGACAGGAGCTAGCTTGTCTCTCGAGAGAAATGGAAGCTCTACTCACGTGGGTGCGTGGGCACTGCGAGAACCCCAAGCACAAGGAGATATGGGCCGATGCCGCCAAGGTCGGGCACGTTGTGGTTGACGGCTCGGAGAATGGGGACCGAGTGCTGGTTGCACAGGGCGAACTGGCTAAAGGACTGCGGCTGCCGCTGCCTCCTGCGTGCGTGCTCACCGATGTAAAAGTGCAGGAGTCGCCGGTTGGCAAGGCGTTGAAAGGTTTGGACATGTTCACGCTGTTTGCGGTG
Source organism: Parietichytrium sp. I65-24A (assembly GCA_012862575.1). NCBI lineage: Eukaryota > Bigyra > Thraustochytrida > Thraustochytriidae > Parietichytrium > Parietichytrium sp. I65-24A. The sequence continues at coordinate 171,071 of BLSF01000037.1, forward strand.
TTCCTGGTTGCGCAGGATCGTCTCGGCGAGCAGTCCGAGTGGAAGGAGTACGTGAATCTCCTTCCGCGAGATATTAACTTTCATCCGATTACGTGAGTTGCAAAGAGACGGTGTGAGTGTGGACGGGGGGGAAAAACTAAAATGTCAGCTATTTGCTTGAGCCTGGCTGACAACGACCTCTTTTGTAGATTTATGCAGCGCTTGCACCTAATACCAGAGCTTGACGCTGCGGTTAAGGGGGAACAGCTTCTGCACAGAGCTCTTCAAGCTCAAGATGAAAAGCTTCGTCGCGAGTATGAGATGTCTCAAAAGCTTCTAGGCCTTCACTGCAAGAAGGACTCCGAACTAGCAAAGATATTTGCGGAGAAACCACTCGAATACTCAGAATTCCTGTGGGGAAGTTGTATGGTGATCTCCCGAGCGTTCAACATGGAAGAGCCAAAGCTCATGTGTATGCTCCCTTTCGTGGATTCAATGAACCACAACTCCAAGAACCCCACGGTAGTTTGGCGACCGAAACTTCCCCACGGATTTTTTATTAGTACCATGGCCCGGAAACTTGAGCCAGGCGAAGGTAAGTTGTACTGGCACCCATTCTTCTCGCACGGGACACCGCGACTCGCTTTTTCTGACGCCGCGTGTTGTACTTTTGATCAAAAGAACTCTGTGCCAATTACCATCAAGGACAGGTATCCACGGCTCAGTCCAAATCACTCGACGATGTGAAACAATACGTCATGTACGGGTTCGTAGAATCGGCCGCATTTGAAGCCGTGATCAAGGCCTCGGCAATCCGTCCCAAGGCCGCTAGTTAGTCTCTCATCTGTAATCACCTCATAGAAAACTCCTCCCTGTGTTTCGAGTTTCCGTAACTCACCACTGCAGACAAATTATCATACCAAAACTTTCCAGTTCAGACGTGGACGATGCAACGAACATTTGGTCCAATATTCATCTCCCCGAGCTCACCCACATCATCACAACACCCGTTTCAAACTCGAATATCCCGTACTCTTACTGTTAACAGTAACCGCCCATACGTTTACTGTGCCAGCAACTTGAAAGCCAGAGGGGAGTAGGGGAGTGGAGTAAGAATACCACTCGAAACAACCTAGAACTACCTAGCGCATCCAGTAGTCCAGGTAGGCACTATGGAGAAGGGAGAAAGGTCACGTATGCATGGGACCCTTCGTTACGCGATCCGCGACAGGCGAAATTGGTGGCCTGAGAAAGTAAAGAAACTATAGAAACTACAACTTGTACAGGAAACAGGAACAGAGACAACAGATGACAACAGAGTCAAGAGAGACTACAGAGACTGGCAACGAGGAAAAGCAAATGTACAGCGAAACAAAGAGAGAGAAAGAGAGAGAGACAGAGTAACAGAGTAACAGAGTAAGAGCAGGCAGACCACTCACAAGACGCGGACTTAGAAAGTGTCCTCGCTGCGCCTGCGGACTCTCTGCGCGTCCTGGGAGCATTCGCGAGAAGGGAGAGCTGAGCATTGCAGAGATCTGGTAGATCTGGTAGATCTGGTGTGGGGACTGCACAAGCGGGTTCTTTTGCAGCTTGTGGCCGACCCGCGCCGCGGGTTTCGAGTTCGGGTTCTGGTTAGTTTGGAGTTTGAGTTTGAGTTCAAGTTGGAGCTGGAGATTGAGTTGGAGCTGGAGTTTGGTTCTGCCTTCGCACGGCGTGGTGCGTGGTGCGTGGTGCGTGGTGATTGGTTTCTGGTTTCTGGTGGCTGCCGTTCCTGTCGAAAGTTGGCTTCTAGACCTGCGTCCTTCTGTGTGGCGTCAGACTGTCCTGGAAGCAGGGACTGCGAACGCTGGCCCATTGCGGCACATGCTTTCCGTACTATGGCGCAGAGGTGCACCTGCTGCCAGCGGCGTAGTAAGGCTGAAGCGGCCGGTGCGAGGACTGCAGTGCGATCATTTGCGATGGGTTAGTAAAAGCTCCGCTGCGGACGGCGATGCCTTTAAAAACCGAGGGGCGGTGCGGACTGCTCAGCAGGAGAAGGGCATTGACAGGAGCAAGAACGGCGAGGGCTCCAAAAGCCGTAGAGCTAATGGCCCGGACGTGGTGCCAACTCGAGCAAGCAAGAAGAGGAGGGGAAGAGGACCTGCTCCAGAGACAGGAAAGACCCAAAACACTTCCGCCGGAGCTGCGGATGCATCTGGGGGCACACGGAACGGTTCGAGAGCGCCTCGGCCTAAAGCGACGTATCCCACTCGTAGTTCAAAGAAGAAGCAGCTTGAGAGGGGGAAGCCAAAGCAGACCCCTTCAACACAGCGCGTCAATAAGGACCAGGGAACGTTTGGCTCGACACCGAGCGCACATCGTCCTAATCAGTTTGTATCTGCGTCTTTGGACGACTTGACTCAAAATGCTGAAGATGAAAAGTATCTTCGAGACTACGACGATCCCGAGGTGCTCTCAGAGAACCTGAGCCGCTCATACGGAGAATATTTCTTGAACGAGGAAGAAGAGGAGCTAGAGTGGTCATCACCTGGAGAGAAAACCCTGCGGGGCCGGATGATGAAAAAAGCCCACTCCACGGAAGACGAGCGAACTGCAAGCGAGACAAGCGCAAAGTGCGCTGCGGCCCTCCAGGCGATTAGCAATGGGCAGCACGCGACTGCACAAGCTCTGGCGGTGCAGGCTTTTCTTTTTGCTTCTCAGTCAGCTTCCAAGTTTCGCGCAGAAGGCAAATTTGAAATGAGCACTTCTGAGGTGATCGATCTAACTAGGTTAGCTATGGCCCTTTGTGGCCAGATAGAAAATACAGTGTCGGGGAAAGCTTCCATCCGGCTGTTCCCGGCGGCGCTGGCGCAATTCCCTTTTGTTATAGTTTTTGAGACTCTATTAGACCTTAGCTGGTGGGGCAGTGCCGAAAGTTTGCTGGGAATGATGGAAAGACATGTCATTCCGCTCGAGACTCGTCCACAGACACTCTCCGAGGACTTGGCCAAGATGCTGGAGCTCACTTGCACCGTTGGCATGCATCCACCTTTCCCCAAGGACACCATTCCAATCGCGTTCCATCTTCTAAATATTCAGAAAGATCCTCTCTTGCAAAATCGCCGGAGAGGTGTCCGTCCGTTTGAAGAGAGCATCAAATATAACAACGTGACGCGCCTGTGCCTTTGTCACTTTGATGTTCACGAGGACAAGACACTCATCACACACGTCCTGTCCTTGCACAACGAAATGGAGATGCGGGGTCTGCGGCCAACGGTCTCCTCGTGGAGCAACATAATGCATGCATATGGGAGACTCGGTAGACTTGACAAGGTGATGGAGATCTTCCACAAGCTCCTCGAGCAGCAAGTGCCTCCCCACAGATCCATCGCGAATGCCCTGGTGGAAATGTGTTGCCGCTGTGGGGATATCGATAGGGCTGAGCAGATTCTCGACAACATGAGGTTCAGGACACCTTGGAAACTCGGCGAAGACTACGAGCAGCCTCTAGTAAATGTGCTCTGGAACAAAACGCTTGGGTACAACAACTACGGCTATGAAGAGGAGCCTGCTCTTTATTCGCACCGATCTCTTTTGCACAACCCTCAAGCTACGAAAGCAAACGCTGGAGTGTCGCTTTCCAAAAGCCCGAATTCTGCGCAACCCTCTGATGGGCCAGCTTTCGACAAGTCTCCAACGAACTCGCCCGCGGGAACTGCCTACTTTGCCAGACAGAACACACGTGAGCACGACACGGGTGCGGACAATCGAGGGGAAAAGGGCGAAAACGAACCACGGCCGTCCGATCAACGGGAGTGGCTGTGGCCGAGTCCCACCGCAAATGTGTACAACCGACTGATGAAAGCGTATTCGGACCTGAAGAACATTGACAAAGTGCATTCACTATACGTAGATATGAAAGCAAGAGGTATCCCGTCTGACGGCGCTACCTCTTCGATCTTGAGTGCTGCTTTCGAGGGCAGTCCGTACGGCTATGAGCTTATGCGCCTTGAGTGTCCGGAGAGGGTGCCTCTGTTGGACACGTTTCGTCACCACAAAAACTGGGCATTAGACGAAGGAATGTTTGGAGGTGCCAATTCGGCGGACTCGGATGGGTTTACAAATAAGGTGGATTTGCATGGGCTCTCTCGTTCGCAGGCTACAATCGTTGTCGGTGCTTATTTAGATGCCATCGGTAATGCGCTCCAGGATATGCAAAAGTTCCGAAAAGAAAAAGGTATGCCTCCTCTTCACACTGAAGCTCATGAGGCTGCCATTCGTGCTAGGGATGGTGTAGAGGAGCTTTCCCCATACGCCTGCTTGATAATTGTGACGGGGAGAGGCGTCGGGGACGAGAAGAGCGGGAGAAAAGGTCCTGTCTTGCGTCAAAGAATAGGCAAGTACTTGAGTGCGAGAAAGATTGACTTTTTCACCCCGCGCAACAACTCTGGACGAATCTTGGTTCCAATTTCTTCTATTCAGAAATCGTTCGAGCTGAAGAGGGAGAAAGAAACCCAACTATTGAATGAGGGGAAGAAGACCATGCAATTCTTTGCCTCTTTGGCAGGTCTATCTACTTTGGCGCTCTTTCCGTTTATCGTGTCCAGCTTTACGTATTGATAGTTTGTGTGCCTTACAATGATAGGTTCTTCATATTCCGATCACGTGTCTTCAGTTACTGTTTAAAAAGTTGGAAAGCTTTCTTTGGAGAGAGTGAAGCGTCCTGAAACTTGGAACGCGGTCCTTGTTGCATAGATTTATAACTTAGATACACATCATAATATCTATGTTTCACAAGTCTTGTCAATGAATCAAGAGAAGATTTTTTTTTTTGGCGAGAGAGAGAGAGAGAGAGCTGAAGCTTCCTGAAACCTGGAACGCGGTCCTTGTTGCATATATTTACAGTCAAATACACATCATAATATATCTATGTTTTACAAGTCTTGTCAATCAACTAAGCGAAAGAAAAGCTGGTGATGTTACATTCGTGGGCGCACGGTGGTGTGCGATTCGGAGTCAATCGCGCCATGTATGGAACGCTCCATCGCAATTGCCAAAGTGTTGGCGGACGCGAGCAGGTCAGACACCACATTTGCGCGGTCTTGGCCCCAAATAACTTCGCTGTTATTAACTCGGTAAGACGGTACCCCACAGGTCCCAAGCTGGATGGCCTCCTCGGTATTTTGTTTGAGAAGGTCTTTCACTGCCTTTGAGTTTGCCTCTGAGACGAGATACTCTGCGTCAAAGTCGTGCTGTTGCAACACCTGTATCAGGACGTTCTCGTCTCCGATGTTGCGACCCTCGACCCAAGCGGCGTGGTACAAGATGGGCACCACTTTGGGGTCCACCAAGCTCACACGAAGAGGCAAGACGGTTCGAATCGGGAATCCCTCGGGGAACTGCAAAGCAACGTCACCATGAAACTTGCGCCAGTCGGCCATGTCCAGAGCGCCGTATTCGCGCTTGGCTTGCGAGATTGCGAACATGGGCACATTCGGCGTACCAATGGCTCGGAAGAGCGCTCCGAGCAGAATCGGTTTGAACGTCAGTTTTGCTCGGTGCCTGTCAGCGAGGCCCTGGACTTGTGTGAACCCGAGGTAGCTCCAGGGCGAAGAAAAGTCGTGAAAGAATTGAAGCTCAGTCCCGACCTCCTTCTCCGGAGTCAGGACATTAAGGAGCTGGAGGGGCTGGCCCATGGCGTGATTGCCGGGCACACCGAGAGCACGAGCGACGAAGAACATGCGATCCTGGCCACAGAACATGCGCTCTTGGCCATCGTATTCGACAATGAACGATGGAGCCCCGAAACCGCCCTTAGAGAGCAGCCAGTCAGTGTTCCGCTCGAGCTGCTGCTTACTCGCCGGCGCGTTGATTAATTCGAACGCATTCTCCACCCCTTCCGCGGCGGCGATGGCCGCAAGCACGCTGCGGTCCGAAAGGTCCAGGTTCTTCTCCCAGAAAGCCTTGTAAAAGGCCAGCGCCAGTGCGGCCCTCTCGCTCCCGTTTCGCACGCCGCATAACAGCAGCATGCAGTCTAGCGTCGGGGCCGGCTGCTTCTCGATCCAGCCCGCATCAGCATCCACATCCACATTCAAGCTAACGCCGATCCGATCCGCCTCGCGTTGAAGGTCCCTCGAGAGCAACCGCTTCTTCTTCTCCGCCATTCCGTTCTTCCCATTGCCGCTTCCGTTCGACTGCGCCTCGCCGCCCGGTTCGCTCAGTCGCTGCAGCAGCGTCGGCATCCACTCGACGTGCACCGCGTCGGCATTTGGCGTCGCGGACTCCAGCGCAGACTCCAGCGCGCGCATGCGCTGCGACGCGAGGTATGCGTGCGGGCAGCACACGTCAAAGCAGAACGTTAGCTTGCGCGTCATGGTCGCTCTTGAGGGCGCCGCGAGAATAGGACGAAGATAGATGATGTCTCTCTGTGTCTCTTCCCGGGGCGCGCTGATGCGTAGTTCGCAAACCACGTGGACAACGCGCAGGGTCGCACCTGTAAATGCCTCGACTAGTCGTAGCTCGTCGCGAGTGAGGTTCCTCGCGCTGTCCTATGTTCGTACTGCGCTATGGTCGGACACGCACACAGCTCGGAAGCGACGCTACGTTGAAAAGTGAGTGGCGTCTTGTCTGGCCTTTCTGCTCACCTGCCCTGTCCTGTCCCGTTGCAATCTCGTCCTGTGAGAATGCGCTGCTCTCTCTGTCTTTGTGTCTCTCTCGCTACGCTCGTGGCTCTTTTGGCTCTGCCTTCAAACGAATGAACATTGAGTTGAACAATGTTGTAACATGTTCAAAGATCGCGCCTACAGTGAAAGCAATAGATTGCAATAGATTGCAATAGATGATAGATCGCAATAGTTCATCGTGTCTGTCCATCGCTCAGGAGGCTTCCCGCGTTCAGACATTCTTGATCATCAAGCGATGGTTCGAGTTTCAACTTTCTAGTCCAGTGAACACGCAAGTTCAGGTTCGCAGGCCTCAATCAGAGCTACTATCCACAATTCTCAATTCTCAATTCTCAATTTACACAACTCACGATTCACGTGTCCATTCACTACGTGAGCTGAGAGAGCTGAGCGTTGACCTTTGACTTTGAACATGAAAACTGACCCCACCTCGATCAGACTTCAAGTGACTTCGCTGTCTTACAGTCTCATCAGAGCGTCTCAGAGCACATTGTCTCAGAGAGATCTCAAAGGTCTGATTGATAGTGAGAATGAGGTCAGTCAGACTCGGCATTGCGAGATTCCAAAGACCCCAAAGATTCGGGAAAAGATTCGCAATTGGATTAGTTCTCTGATCGAGAACAAAAGAAAGGAATGAATTTCTCCGAGTTCTCTTGTTCACGAGCAAATAGAACACGGTGTGCGCCAAGTACTTGAACTGACTTTTGAGAAGCCATTGTCCAATGATGTCCAATGTCGATTCGAGTTGAAAGAAGAAAGGAGTGTCATTTAGCATTTGGCGCACCTTCCTCAGCACAGAGACCGCTGCGAACAGAACGACGAGCACGAGCGGCCTGTGGACTTGGCGCGCGGCGGGCTCGAATGAATTTCTCCACAGCAACTCGGAAGCCAACTGGCTGGTTTGCTGGTTTCCTGGCTGACTGGCTGGCTGTGAAATACGAAATTACGCTCGAGAAAGCGTGACACACAGTGTGCGATGTGAGAGCCATGCCACATGGACATCTAAGGACACTTTGTCGACCACTTTCGTACTACACACTCGCCCTCCCCTCCGGCCTCTCCGGCCCTCGCTCGTTAGCCGCATTTGACACACGTGGGTCCAGCCAGACTCACATGAAAGAGAGGAATGTCGAGACACAATGATAGCCAGAGTAAAAAACGAAAGTTGAAAACACGAAACATGCCATCCAGATGGAAATGCCAGAATAGAAGCTCAGTACAATAATTTGTTGTTTGTCGTTTGAACATTAATTGACTGTGAGTCCCATCTCCGCGAACGTGGTCGGTCTTCTTTGGCGGCAACTTGCGAGCTGTCGGGACTGTCGGGACGAGTTGCCGCGTTGGTTGCCGCATTGACCTGACAGTGAGTTACCATTGCCAGTGCACCTCGAAGCTTAGCGTCCTGTGGCGAGACTGTGGCGAGACACAAAAAAATCCTTCTCGCGATAACTTGGTTGCTACTGAGAGTACCTGAGTTAAAAGTGCAAGCCGAGAGAGCTCTCGCACAAAGCCACCACGCTTGCAGGCATTTGGGCCTGCGAGATAGTGCGAGGACAGAAGGAAGGACACCCACATAGGTTTCCTGGGGCCAGAGACCAGAGAGACCCAAAGGCGAGAATCGAGTGCTGAGAAATACTCAGGGGTGTAGAGAGAAAATGGGCTGGTGGGGCAAGTCCCGCAAGAGTCTGGAGAAGAACACCCAGCTCGCGCACAGCACGGGTGAGAGCGACCCTGCAAACTCTCGCGCCGAGTCCGATGTGAAGGAGAGCGTGACCGGCGTAGACAACGCGGTGGGAGAGGAGGAAACCGTGGAGCAGGAGAAAGAGGAAGAGAAGGAAGATGAAGTAGAGGCAAAAGAGTCCAAGAAAAAGGATCCGTATGAATCGCTGGTTCAGGGGCTCAAGAATGGGTCCACCGCGAACATGTACTTTTCACGCCGCAGTCACAACTTTGCGATTACTCAGCTGAAGGCGCATCTCTGCGAAAAGGTCCTTGACTTTGGCTGCGGTCTCGGCATGCTGGTACAGGCACTCAATGACGAGGGGTTTGAGTGTCACGGGTTGGATGTGAGCGACTCTATGCTCGCCGCGGCGAGGGAAACTGTTCCTGTAGACGGGAGGATTCACGACGGTCGGGACGAGAAGGAGTGCGAAGAGCTTGCGGGTACATTTGACGCTGTACACTGCTCCCTGACGCTGCACGAGCTCGGAGAAAAAGACCGCCAGCACGCATGGGGGCAGATGAAGAGTTTCCTAAAACCGTCCGGAGTCATTATCGTGAGAGATTACATGAGCCCGGCAAACACATGGTGCTTTACTTCGGCAGTTGGCCGTTTTTTCCGTTGGGAGGAGGAGGCCTATGACCTCGTGGACCCCGAGCACTTCGTAAATTATCAGAGCTTTGTGGAGAATGGCGGGATCGAAGCCTTTGTATCAAAAGTAGATAGCGACGGCCAACTCACAAGACTTGCTCAGCTGGACACAATGCTCGGCAACATGCGCACCATCGTGTGTCGCCTTGAGAATCATTCTGACTAATATCGCGAAAGAAAATATATGTATCTTCCTCATAAGAAAACTACCTCGATGACCTCGATTTAGAGCAGCCCTAACTTGCTGCGATAAGTACAGTCACAATTCTTCGAATTCCACACAAACACTGCATGATGGTACGCACAAGCGCCACCGGCAACTATTGTTCCTCCGCGGCTTCACAAGTATCATCAACAAGCAAGGTTGTGCGGCCTTTCAGCAGTACTTGGCGCATGTTTATATTCACCCTGGTGGTGGAGAGCAGTTGGTGCACGCGCTCGTTCATGCTAGCAAGAACATTTCTTAAAGAGCATAGCTCCTCCGTCTCAAACAAGTCCTCCAGCTGGAGCTGTTGCTCTGCTCCAGCCACAAGACATTCCGGAGTAGTCGGAATCTCCGCCGGAAGCACAGCCGCGATCCCGTGATAGCACAGCCTCGCCTCCCCGCTCAACATCATGACGTCGCCTGGCCGCAGCAAAACGGGAATGGGTGGATCCTCCCTGTCCTTGGTACCGACCAAAAACACCGCAGGGAGGCCAAGCGAGACAGACACGACGGGGTGCTCAGCGTCGTCTTCAGAGTCATCCACATGCGACCCCATATTGCCCTGCGCCTTGTAAAAGTTAATTATTGCCGCCTGGGCCTCGAATTCGGGTTTGTCAGCAGCTGCTGCGAACTTTTGTCCCAATGCCGCGAGCTCCTTAGGAAAAGGGCTCCGATCCGAGTCATGATATCGCCGTCGGGTCCAATTAAAGTGAAAACCGACGCTTGCCCATGCCAGTCTGGGTCTTTTGTTCTCCGGCCGGTGCGCATGCGCGTCAACATTCGTCGTATGAGGCTTGGCGCAATAGTCAAGCATTGCCCGCAATGCAAGGACTTGCTGCAGCTCCGATGACAGAGCACCGGGCGCAAGAATGAACCCAGGTCTCTCTGGGATCCCCAGCATCGGTCCCGCATAACCAGCTCTTTCTCCATCTTTACGTTTGCCCTCTTTCGCATCTTCAGCACCTTCGATATCGACTCCAATTCCGCCTCCGACCCGCACTAGCCCGTTCTGCTTCGCCAAGCGACCCAGCACCGCCCGCTCCTCCTCGCCCAGCTCCTCTGCCACCTTGCACTCGCATTTAGGTTCTGCACCGCTCGTCTCGGGCCTCCTGCGCATCCTGCGCCTCGCCCGCTTCTTCCCGTTCTTTCGCCGCTCTCCGTCCTGCTCCTGCCCTTCCTCTTGCTCTTGCTCTTGCGCCAAGGTTCGGAACAGCGTGCGCAGCTCGCGCCAAGCCCACGGCGTGGTCAGCTGCAGTGGCTGGTCGTTCAGCCCGCGACGCTGGTCCATCTCGCAACTGACGGCAACGGCCGAACGACGTGGGGTCCTCGCAGTCCTCGCGGGCTGTGCTCGAGTACACTTTCTCTGTCTTGAAGTGAAAAACTTGCTTGATCAAGAAAATTGAGAGAGAAAAAGTGCTGAAAAGTCGGAACTTTTGTGTTGTACAAGACTTGGAGTCAGTTTAAACTTTGATAGCCGTATGTGACAATATTCCGGTGGGAAGAAGTGGTAGACGTTCGGGTTATCAGAAGGAGCGTACGGCCTCGGTGTCCGCGCTCCCATCGCTCGGCGAAACAGTCAATCTGTCGATCCCGCAAGAGGCCGCTCCAGGGAAAGGAGACGCAAGCGAGAGAGAAAGGTCGAGGCTGTGCAAAGGGACAAACAGCGTGGATGAGGGGAACGTTAGCCGTGCTGGTGGGGCTGTGCGCAGTGCTTCAATACCATGGCGCTCTGATGGCGGGAATTCGCACGGTGGTGTCCGTGGTCGCGGGACTGATAGTGATGCTGGTGCTCAAGCAGAGCGATATTTTGTATATTCCACACCCGGACCCTACGATTCCCAGAGGAAACGCGAGCGACCCGAAAAAGTTTGCAGAGATGCCGTTCGAGGACGTGTGGGTTGTCGTAGATGGCGAAGAGAGAGCGCACGGGTGGCTCATCAAGCAGTCGGAGACGGACTCGGCCGTCAATAAATCCGCTGCGACAGTGGTGTACTTCCACGGGAACGCGGGCAACATCGGGAACAGGTTGCCATACTACCAGGAGTTGTGGAGCAGGCTTGGTGTGAATATCCTAGCCGTGGACTACCGCGGGTATGGGGAGAGCGACGGAACGCCGAGCGAGGACGGCATGAAGAAGGACGCGCGAGCGTTTTTGGAGTTTGCCAGCGACCACCCGGATATCGACCCGACCAATGTGGTCATTTTTGGTCGCTCTCTGGGTGGGGCGGTTGGCATCGATCTCGCCTCGTGCAGTGACAATGTCAAGGCGCTCATCATCGAGAATACCTTCCTCTCTGTCGCAGATATAGCTCTTGTTCTGTACCCGTTCCTCAGTGCAGTGTCGATGTTCATGACCAAGCCGCTCCTGACGAACCTTTGGCTTTCGAAGGCAAAGATCAAAGACGTTAAATGCCCTATCCTTTTCATTTCCGGGGAAAAGGACGAGCTCATTCCCCCTGCACACATGAGAGAGCTTTACAGACTATGCAAGCATAGTCCCGGAACCAGCTTTTGCTCCGTGCCGGAGGGCACGCACAACGACACACCTATACACGGTGGTATCCAGGTAAGTTCTGGCACACACGCGAGCGCGATGATTACGAAGCTAACATTTGTTCCTTGTCTCTTTTTTCCTTTGCCTGCGGTTAGTACTACGATTTTATCAAAAGTTTCTTGTCAAAGATCTCAGAAGGTGTAGCTCCATTGACCTCACCAACGTATGCCAGGAGGGAAACAAACGTGTCAGAGTCTAGCTTCACGGATGACGAAGATTTTCACATGTTTTCTTGAACTTGACTGCTACGCTGCCGTTTCGCAGTGCGAGTTGACTGGCGCCAGCAAGCACGGCTTCAATGCATCCGCATCGCGAGGAATCCTCGATGATTGTTATATTTGAGCTGTTGTTAATTTGTTCTTGAGCTCCTCTGATGCGGTAGCAGCGAAGAGTGTCTCGGCACCTTGTCCAGAATCTGATATTTTTTTCCATTCTCAAGCTAATTCGTCTTCTTCTGGGAAAATTATTGCTTCTTCGTCCTCCTCCTCTTCGTTTTTTTCGCGGACTCCTCGATCACATTACTCTCGAGTGCACCATCGTCTCCGCCGGCAGTGGCGGGATCGCCGAAATTATCTAATGGGAAATGCCGAATCAAGTCCGCCTGTGTTGGAGTTATGCGCACATTCAACTGCCACTGAGTGACCCCTCTCGATTTGGCAGAACCTACTACCGCCCTGACCTCCGAGAGCCGTTTCTTGTATCTCTCGGTTTGCTTCTCGTCCGTGGGAGGTTTAAAAGGTTTTGCATCGTGCAGAAATGTCAAAAGCACTGAGCACTTTGAGTTTGTGGTAATAGATGCAAGTGTGTTGAAGTGCCGCACAAGTCTTTCGCTCAAGTGCGAGATGGCGTACTTTTTCCCCTTGTCGAAATTCGGATGTTCAGAGCTATTTACCCAACTTAAAGGGGTCTTCACCTCAACAAAGTGCCGAGTTTCTGGAGTGTTCACGCAAAAGTCAAGCTTGGATTCACCAACAACAACTTCCCTCTCGACCCCGGGCCTTGTTACTATCCTGGTCTTCGTAAGAACAGCAGTCGCTTCCTCTTCGGCAACGATATGCGACGATCCTTCTCTCGCCGTCGCAGCGCTTTTACCTTTAGAGGAAGCAGGTTCCTCCTTTGCGGTAAGCCGACTTTTCCTCTTTGCTTTTTTAGTTTTAACCACTTCTTCAACTTCCACTTTTGTGTCTACCCCCGTCAGACCTCCGAATAACACGCCCTGCTTCAAGAAGTGTTCCACGATTCTATTCGAGCGATTCTGGTTAATGCCGTACCACTCAATCTCGTCAGCGGTCTTGTTGACGCCTTTTTTCAACTCCAACGATATCGCTTCCACCGTATGCGACGTCTTTGCCCCCTTCTTGTCATTGCTAGACAGCAAGCACGGAATGTCGCTTTCCTCAAAGTTTAAGAAAGCAATGTGTCCCGTTGCCGGGCAATGACACCTCAAAATCTCGTCCCCTTTCTTCACCAGCATCACAAACCTGTTCGGCCGCGAAACAATCCTTCCCATCTCTAGCGCCTTTCCGAACAGATATGGCGCCGCCATATTCCCGTTCCTCGGTCTTTTCTCCGCCACTTTTCGCAACAGACTTGCGGTGTCCACCGTTTAACTTTTCTTTTCTCCTTTTCAAGTTAACACGCAATTCTATTATTCTTTGACTGCCCAAGGCCGCGACGCACAACTTCGCCCTGGCCAGCCCACTGACTCGGCAACATTCAACCCCAACGTGCACTCGAGGTCTCGCCAACTTCACCTTCGTGCAACCCGGCGGAACGTTGCAGGTCTGCCGACGTGGAAAGCCTTCGCAAGTGAAGCTGCTAAGCCATTCGGTACAACCCTCCAACTCGGTCTGGTCGGTTCCCCGGTTCTGCGGTTCTGCGGTTCTGCAGTTCTGTGGTTCTGCGCTTACTGGTTCTGCGGTTCTTCCTTCTCCAGCGGCGACGTGACTGCTCCGAGCAAATGTCCAACTCCCCGGACAGTTTCCGATTCGTTTCGCCTAGCAAAGGCTTAAGAGCCTCACACCCAGTATTATTAGAAGAACCGAGGCTTAGGGTGTGCACTCTTTCTGGAGGAAGTCGGGAGGGTGCCGAAATGTCCGGTCAGAGGCAGCGCGGAGTGTAGTCGTCTGCTACCTTAAAATATAGCAGGTGTGTTGGGTCTGCGGTCATTCTTTTCTCTTTGTGGAGAGTGCAGGAATGCGTGTGAAAATGATAGAACTTAGAAAAAGAGGAGGAAGGTGCGTGAAGAATGGAGGAGAAGATGGCAATCATGTTCTCTGACTTTTGGAATGGACGCCGACCCATATTTGACAAAAAAGTCTAATATGGCACGTGAATTCGCCACGGTCGTTTGAATTCTGACCACTGGCAAACAACAAAAATAGTTGTACGAAGAGCATGAGAGCACAAGCAAGCAAATACATAACACAGGAGAAAACAAGCTGTCAAAGAGACGCACACGTGGGCTTGATAGAGCGCTCACAGTATCTACTAGCGCCAATTGCCCATCGCGACCCTCGCGGCTCCTCGTAAAGAGGTGGGATTTGCGCTACTGAGACAGAGCTACTGCGCACATCTGCGCCGCTCTCTGCTACGACCGCAACTACTAGTTAGTGCAACCTGCCGACTCAGAAGCAATAAAAGAAAGCGCGAGCCCTTCTTCGAACAGCGGAGGAGTGCTTGCCGGGTTGCTGCTCGCAACGAAGAGCGGCGAGGGAAGAGAAGCAAGAAGCGAATCCGAAGCCGAAGTCGAAGTCGAAGAGCGGGGCTGGAGACACACTGGCCCATCGGTCGATGCCGGTCTCTAGGGCGTAATTCGCAGCAAGAACAACAACAGCAGACCAGGAGATCAAGGGATCAAGAGAACGAGATCAGTTCGATTCCGCGAGCTTCGGCACGATGCTGCAGCGGCTGTCAGCCTTGTCCGCAGCGAAGGCGCTCGAGTCAAAAGCAGCCTCAGAAAGGTATGACAGCGACAATGCGTACCGTCGCAAGGTGATGCAGGAGAAGGAAGATGAGCGCATGCAGAGGATGCGACTTGTGAAAGAGCAGAAAAGTGCCCCCAAGCAAGTCTCCAAGGCGAACGCTTACGGTGAGCGGGCAAATGCGGATAACTTGGCTCGTTTGAAAGCTGGGCGAAATACAGCCGGATACCTCAAGTACAAACAGAGCTTGGAGCCTGACAATAAGGACTGGGCGAAGGTCATCAATCACGACGCCAAGCTGCATGTGCAAGAGCAAATGGACCGCGCGAGATCACAGCGCGAGGAACAGCAGAAGACAAAGCGCATACTGGACTCGCAAGTATCAGAGATTCAAGCTCGGGAGGCTCGTGCCAGAGATTTGGCGATTCAAGAAGGCAAAGAAATTAGACATGCTCGTCTTACGCAGGAAAAGCATGACCGAGAGGAAAGAGAGCGAAAAAAACGCGAAAACTCTCGAAGCATTGCGGCACGAGTTGCCGAACAGTCCTTTATGGCAGCCAAGGCAGAGTCGAAAAGGAAACAAAGGGTCGCCAAAGAACGAGTTGAGCTCAGGCGAGTTCAGAACCTGATCGAAGAGGATAATCAACGCAAGCAAGCAAGAAAACTGCACCTTAAAGAACAGGATAATCAGATGCGCAGGGAGCTAGAGCAGCAACGAGTCGCGAAACGGGCTCAGAGGCAAAAAGAAATCGAGTATGAGATTCAGCTGCAACAAGAGTTCTCTGACATGATGGCCAAGAAGGACAGAGAACGTGCTGAGCACTGGAATGCGATGCAGGAAAAAATTTCGAAAAACGTCAAGATTGGTGAGCAAGTTTATGATATGCTTCGACAGCAATCAGAGGAAAGAGAGAGATTGAGTGAGAAACAAATGGGACTTCGCAGTGCCAAGCTAAAGCAGGAAGAACTTGACAAGGCTCAAAAGCGCCAGAAGGAGGGCAAAGAGCTTCAGTCCTATCTGCAAACACAAATTCAAGAACGCGAGAAAGCATGGAATCTGCAGAACAAACAGCGTCTTGATGAAGAAGCTCTCCGAGTAGCGCAAGCCAAAGCAGCTATTCAACGGTACAACGCAGCCGAGGCCCAAAAGCGCAAGGAACGAGTCGAATACAGCAAGGGATTGCAAAACCAGATTAAGGTAAACTTTGTCACGCGGAAAAAGAACGAAGGCTGGTGCCATGGCACTGCAATCATGTCACAAGTCGAACAACAGATGAATCGATCTCTGCTCGCCAAGGTTAAATAAAGCAGCCTGACAAGACCTATGTAACCTGGAACGCTCTCTAGGAGAAGAGTCTTCTGGGTACGTTTTCGCGCTCAGAGCTTGATTTCTCCCTCCTTATTACTCTGCCCGGACTTGGCGTTGCTCCGATCAGCTCAAGGATGCTCTCAGTACTTTGTTCGGCACTTTTTGAACGGGATGGGGACTTTGGGGGTGTCATACCGGATACAATTTTATCCCAAATTCCATCATATTTCACTGCAACCGCCGGGGGTGTCGGCGGTGCAGCCGAAGCCTCTTTTTCTTTGGCTGTATTTATTGATATAGTGCTGGTGGCTTGGACGCGCACACGCGCTACGGAATCCCGCTCTACCAATTCCGCGTCTCGTTTCCGCAGTAAAGTGTAGCTATCTGCTTGAAATAAATCTGAAAAACTTCCAATCTCTGAATTTGTGCTTGAATGCGTTTCAGTCGGAAGAGCTTGACATTCCGCAATGTCAGGCTTGTCCGCACCGCTAAAATCAAGCATCTCTTCCTCCTCTTCGTGAAAGAATCCAGCGGTAAGCGCAGGCGTGGCACTGTTCTCGCTGTTTATTTTGTGCTCTAATTCTCGAAGCTCTATCTCGATTTTTTCTATGTCTTGCACAATTCGCCTCACGTCTCGACCGGCGACAAGTTCTGCGCTCCGCTTCGCAAGGAGCTTCGAGTGCACCTTTCGAAGTACTCCAAGCTCCCATTTCCTCCGTTCAGGGCTTGGAGTTTTTCTCGCTGCGTAATTTTGCTCAGGTGTCCGTCTCGCATGCATTGGTGTTCGCGGCGGCTCTTCTGATGTCTGATGGGCATGCCCGAGAGCATTTTCTGGACTGTCTGACTTATTCGCCTCTACAGATTTGCTGGCGGCTACGGTTTCTAGGCCATTGGATGCGCTCAGAAGCTTTGGATGAGCTGATATTCCAGCGCTTGACTTTGGCACGCTTTGCCCAAAATCCACACCTTCGGAGCCAGCAAAAATAGAAAGCGTGGACCGCTGTCTCCGCATAAGCGACTTTAGCACGCTCCGAGTCGTTCGCAATTGTACCTGCGCGCGGCTCCATGCAGTTTCCGATGGGTCATTTGCAGAAGCTTTTATCCGACTAAACTCAACCTCCGTTAGCTCCACGCACGCTTCTACTAGCTTGACAGTATCCAACATTTCCTTCAGCAAAGCTTTGGCATCTTGCCCCTGCAACTCCTGCGACATAGCGCCGAGAGCGTGAGGTTCGTTTGTTTCACCCAGTCCACTTCGAAGTAGGACCGCGAAGCCGACTTTGCACTCCGTCAAAGCCTAAAAACTTTAATCTCCCTACTCGGACAACTCTCCCAGAAGCACTCTCGCTGGCCTTGCGCTCTCCACAAGTTTACACGCTCAAATACCCAACGAGCCAGCTTGCCGCCAACGAAACTTGCTTCGCTCTCGTCCACGGTCTTTTCCTTCTCACTTTTCGCGTGCTCCTCTTGTGAAACACTCGGTGCAGTGTGCACAGTTGGAGAAGTTGGAGGGGAAAAAAAAATACTCAAAGTTTTTCAAAAATTAAATTACACTTGGCAGAATTGAACTCGGTCCGCCACACTCGGAGTATGGTACTGTTTGCTCCAACTAAAATTTACTGTATGGCATCTGGTACCGGTCACCTTAGTAATAAAAGAACCGACGGACGGCAGAAGAACCAAAACACTTAGCTAGAAGGACCGACTCCTCCTATTCTGAACACTACGATGGCGGTACTCAGTACTTGCTGTCCGTTAACGGCGTCAGAAACTTGAACTTTCCTTTGAACTTGGACCCAAGTTGAACTTGAACGCGTGTGAAGCGCGAAATCCACCCCACACCTGACAGGTGTCCTCGAAGTGAGTGCGGGCTTACTGAGGAGGTGCGCAGGTAGGCGCTCAGGTGAGGTAGTAACTTGACCTGTCGGCGAGGGAGTACACAACGGAGGTGTTTTACGCTGTGAGAGAACACCAGCGGGAAGCAGGCCGTGGATGTGAAACACATATGGAGAAGTGAGCCAAAATGTCGGAAAAGACGATTATGCTGGTGATTCGCAGCGATCTTAAAGACAAGATTGAAGGCATTGATGAAGAGCATCTGTCAAAACCCAGCGAGGTGTTCGTGTCATGGTCGGCATCGATGAGTCTGCGCGCGGAGAAAAAGGAGCAAAAGATGTCCAGAATGTCCACCAGATTGCTGTCCAGAGAAGCACAGTCTTTCGCCAGCACTTCACGTGGAGACGGACAAGAAGCAGCACCTGCGGAGAGGCCCGTGGAGATACCCGCTTCTCCTGTCGCCCGTCGTGGCTCAGCCGCTCTGATCAGCAAGAAGGACCGGGCCTTCCATCTCATCAAGGTCATGACACATATGTTTGGTGTAAAGAAGAAGGAAGAGTCAAAGCAGTCAGAGATATCATCTGAAAAATCAAAATTTGCAAATGCGTCCAAGATTGGAACAATAGAAGTGGCTCCTGATGAAATTAATCTCGGCGAGCTGAAAAAGCGGTTCTATTCACTGAGCAAGAACCCGAATGTTCTGAGTGACGACACGTGTATATATTGCTTAGACCCAGTCGTAGGTACGGAAACAAGCGTGATGACGTCTACGTTTCTCAGATTTCTGGCCAACAGATTTTTAGAGTCGAAAGCGCGAAGATATGCGGTCACTGTGCAGCGAATCTTTTCGGACTTTCAGTACGGATTGACGAACAAAGGCCAAGAGTCAGACGCGATCCATGCACTCTATGGCATTCGTTGTTTGGCAATGTGTTCTGAAAATATGAAGCTAGCCCAATGGGACAAATTTGTCACGGATACATTGCTTACATTTGCATTGGATCAATTTCCTGAACGTGACCCAAACATACCCCTAAGCCTGGAGCCACCAATGTATCAAAATTGCATTCAATATCACGCAATTGCGGCCCTGCGCGAAGTGGCTTCTCAATCCCACCTTCTTCAAGCGCGCCTCACCTCGCTTGGAGCTATCAAGTGCGTTGTCAATTTCGTGTCGGAGCACATATCAAGGTTAAGATCCGGGAAGCCACTTTTTGTCCGAGATGGGGAAGACACAGAAGCCTTGATTCTTGCGGCGTTAGTATTTCTTACGGCCATGTCAACTCAAGCAGACTCCCAACTGGCGTTTTGGCATTGCGACAACTCGCTTTCTCTTTTGATTCAACTTTTTCAAGCATCCAGGGGCGAACTCTCTCTGCACAAAAAAGAGAATCTGGAGGACTCTTTGACGGACTCTCAGGCTGAGCACGTGGCTGAAAAGACACCTCACAGAGAAAAAATATCGAGCCTCCTCTTTCAGCTCATTCGGAACACGTCATTGTCGCTTCGGGGTGAACTAGACCGGTTTTCTGGGGATGAGGGTCTCATCCGCAATTTGTTCAGTCTTTGCAAAGAGATGGTGCGTTCGTGTCATAAGGTTGGCAAAGGCCAGCGGATAAAGTGCGTTCCAAGCCGGGCTGTAAGCTTGATGAGTGTGTCTGCAAATCTAAGTGAGCAATTCGACATGATACTTTCGCAACAGGAGGAGGCGGGGTTAGCATTCGTTCAGGATATTTTAGGCCTACTGTTTGAGTCAGACGTGCATGAGTTTGTAGCGAGGAAGCAACTCGAAGAAAAGCACTTTTATCTTTGCGCAACAATCTTCATGGCAAAGCTTGCTTCGTGCACATCTCTTGTCAAGATTCAATTACACACATGTCAAGCGTTGCTCAAGATGTTTTCTAGAGGCGACTTATCGAAAGGCTCAGAGGCAGTTATAAAAGCAGCTTGCCTTGAAACTCTCTTGGACGGCTTGGCTAGTGCAGCGCCCGAGACGGTCCCTGACTTACTATTTGAAGAACTCGCAGAGCAGATCATTACGGTTCTCAACTCCCTTGCCGGGAGCGAGTTGGACATAATTCAGTACATCACGTTCAATATTGCCAGGCTTCGATTCTCTGGCTCTCAGCTCATATTGTGTCGCAAGATCATGGCTCGCGGAGCGCTTTCTTCTCTATTCATGCTTCTAGAAAAGTGCTGGGACAATAAAAAAGCCTCTTTGCAAGCTATCAGCGCCATTGTAACGTTGACAAGCGTGCTCAGAAGGAGAGAAGAGCTTGATTTGCAGGTTTCACTCTCTGATAAGGAGATTGTGAGACAAGTCATGCAGGTTGTGGACAAGTTTCAAAGTGCGGGACCAGATTGGGTGCGAGACTCCTTGATGGTCTCCAATTGCGCGAGTCTCGTATGGAACACAAGAAGTGCGGGGTTTCTAGACTTTCAAATAGTTCCTCTCGTTCGAAGATTAGCTTTCTCGTATTTTCGAAACCCTAAGCCTATTTGGGGCCAAATTAGCGGGTTCTTTTGCTATGCCATTATGGAAACCATTCGCGAAACAAAATTCACAGACGCGAAGGAAACTCAGGTACAGATGGGCAATGAAAATCAGCTGGAGGCCACCACCGAGACCACCACTGAGGCAGAAGGGGCGGTTCTAACCCAGGAGTCAGAACATTATCACGTGATTACGCAGTTCTCAAGCTTCCTGATCCAACAACTGAATCAGTGTGGTGGAATCGTTCAAGCAGAGACGCGAAAAGACTCTCAAGTGCAATTTCAGGAGGAAGACAAGGTAAGCAACCCAAACAAAGAAGCCCCAATAACGTCTGCAATGATTACTTTACCACCCCTTCCACAAGCTTGCGGGCCGCTCCTGCGCAAAACGGACGGTCTCATCCGCAACTTTATTGGCCACAAATTCCATATTGAGAAGGAGGAGCATGACGCTGTTCGTTCATTCTTAGATAACAATGACGAAAGCAGCGATTCGGAACGGGAAGAGGACAGTACAATCGAAGATGAGACTGACAATGGCCGATCAGCCGAGTCAGAAAACCACTCGCGGCACCCCACGGATGATGGCAGTGCTTGCCAGAACGGAAACCATGACACTTTAATCCAGCTCGCGTTCAAAAGGTGCAACGCCGTACTTGGGTTCCTCAATCAATTTCTTGCAAACCTGGACGAGGCAAACATCGGAAAGGAGCTGTTTCACTCCCTTAGAATAGACACCCTCAGGGTTCTATTTTACATGGCTGAGCATCCACTAGCACCACCAGATCTTCGCTCAAGCTGCGCGGAAGCCATCTTTTCGTTGTTGGAAGCCAGCGATGATTGGGCCAAGAAGAAGGAGGACATCTTTCGGTTAATACAAGCCATCTCTCACTTATTCGGGGCTGCGGTAAAACTCGAAGGTCGGTGTGTACGGCAAGCTCTTCGCGCTTGTCTTTTCATAAAGACAAATATGTTGCATTTGGGCGGAGGGAAATTTTTGGGTGAATTAGTGAAGACTGGCCTGCACCATGCATTGATAAACTTTCTTGGACATTGCGATGACCAAGATACGCTCAGCAAAATTTATGCGGTCGGAAGCTTGCTAGTACTTGCGCAGAACTCCAAACAGCAGCAGGTGAGCATTGCTAAACTCACTGGGGCGGTAGATCTGTTGCTTGTGCTTGCTGAAAACAGTGACCCCGACCCAATACAGAACATGATCCTTTCATCCCTGGCTACCCAGACTCTTGTCATCCTCCGAGCCAACCGCGCAAACGCAACGCCATTCTATATGTGCGAGCTTCGGCGCAAGGACTTGAGAGGGAAATTTCGGGAGTGGGAGGAAGCACACCACACATCCGCCTCTACATTGCAGACACAGACATCGGAAGACTACCTCTTGAAAGGCGCTAGTGTATTGACACTTTCGGCAACTGATACGGAGGCAACGCCAAGCGCAGACTTGTTTCCCCTTCCCATGACAACGCTTACAAACAACTCAAAACTTTACGTGTCGCGGAGAGAGCTTTCGGAACCTTTGACAATTCAGATTGCGACACAGAACTTTGATCTGACAGAAGAAGAGATGCTTCCAACGCCACGGACATCTTCATTGACCCACCGGTTCAGAAAGAATGGAGCTTGGATTCGCGGGCCTCTAAAACTCAGCCGTGTTTTGATACCTCTTTCCATTCGGCCCATGAATCCTCAGATAAATCCGCACAAATTCCTGGACCCCAAAACAGGACTGCTACAGTATATCCCTTTGGAAATGGTGTTCACTCGATCAAAAGTGAACGGGTCCGCAAAGTCGCAGCTGAAAACGATGAGGTATCTTCACGAGTCATCACAAGCTATCGTGCTTGACGACGATGAAGATTGGGAATTAGAGTCCTCAATTTACGCAGCAAGATTGAACAAAGGAACGGACGTTGGAAGGCTTTGGAACTCGGACGAAGATTTCTCCGCTATGCTAAATTGGGACTTTTGTATGTGCCAGCGCAAACCGAGCTTTGTGACTAGGATCAGCTCGGTCCATTCTCGCGGCGACATTCAAACGTCGCTTACGTATTTGCAGCAGAGCTATTCAAATGTGGTAACCACGTTCATGTTCTACACCAGCACGGAGAGCTTTGAGTGTGACTCCCTTGTCGAGGGCACATACAATTTGTTTGCTCTCAGCCGTCAGCAGTATTGGCATTTTGTTGAAGATCATCGCTTAGTTCGCCTCGCCCCGCACATGACCTATGAGGACTTCGATGCTATTTACGATCATGTCACGCTTGGGCATCAACCGATCAGCAAAGAGGAGGCGGCAACGAATCTTGCAAGCGCATGCTTCAAACACAGCAAGCGAGGGGCACCCATGCTGCGCTACCACTTTCTAGAGCTTCTTTTTCAGCTTGCCGACGCAATGTTCATTCGCGTCCCTGATTCCATAGAAATTGGCGCTAAATACCTTTGCCGAGGAGTCCTTCGTCTGCTCGAAACATGCTTCAGGGACCTCGGTTCGCAAGACATGCTCAATGCTGATGTGTTTCGCCATCACAACTTTTATAGGCCATCCGTTCACAAGTCATTCCGCCGCAATGCACGTGCGCTTCAGGAGGAGCTTTTTGAGGTGTATTGCAATAGCACCCTGCGATCTGAGCTTTGGGGTGCTGTCCCAAAAACGCGCATGTGCATTTATGACTGGAACTTTCTCCTGGACAGTGTTGGGGCGCTACGGTACCCGCAGTTTTCATGTGCGGACAGCAACATTGTGTTTCAGCAGTCCATCTTGCCGATTGTGAATCTCGTACAAGACTGGAGGAAAGCCTGCACTCTTACGTTTGTGTCCTTCATGGAAGCCATCGCCCGGTTGTCCCAATTCTTGTTGCTTCCCTCGGAAGACTTGATGCTAAGCACTGGGGTGAGAAGCATCGGACACTTTTACGATATGTTCCACTCGACGGACATGTGGAGATTCTACCAAGAGTCAGAAAGCTCGCACATGCATGATTGGGTCGAGAACAAGAGAAGCCACCACTCCAAGCAAGACAAGGACGCAAATTTGTTCGTTGGGCGCCACATGGTTCTTCATTTCTCACAAGTTGAGGCGACTGTGGATTTGCTACTGAAGGTGAAGTTTCTGAAAGCAAATGAGGAACTCCGGGATGCTTGCTGGCTCAAGAGGTTAGCATTAGACTCGCCTCTGAACCCGCTTTTTGACATCCAGGTAGCGCGTGATTTTCACATGAACATATTCACTAATAAGCTAGCGGACGCAAACGCCTTCTCTTTTGTGAAAGATGCTGCGAAACTCTTCGAATTGGGTGCTCAGAATCACGATAGTCTTTCTGCAGAAATTCAGTCGCAGCTGTTGTCACTATCATATGCTATGTGCGAAATGATTCGTCGGGAGCTAATTCACTGTGCCTGGCCGGAGCTTCTCAAGAAGGTCAGTATGGTCGACATGCCAGTTGGGTTGATTGCTCCTGAGATACTTGCGGGGAAAAGTTCCTTTAAGGGTGTCCCGAATCCAACAAAGTGGCTGAATCAGGAGGACGCTGTGGTAGGATCAGAGGCGAACGTGCGTCTAGTTTCGCCATTTTTGCACTTCACGCTTGAGGAGGACAAGTTCACGTACTCAAAAGTTATGATTCACGAGGGAGACGCGTTGCATCTTCGCCGCATATCTTCCAGACAGTTTCATCAGCAGGGCTGTAAAAAACTGCTGGACGTATGGAAGCTGCAAAACCCAGATTCTGAGGTGGCCAAGGGCCGCAAGTCATTTGAAGAAGTTACCGATGAGCTCAAGACTAGTATTCTCGAAATGGTACACATTGCTGTGTATAGATACACATGCCATGTTATGGCATACTGGATTGCGCGAGTTGATGAAGAAGTGAATACCTGAGTTAATTTCACACTACCAATAATAGAAATTCTTCGCGTTTTCGTTACGCAGCTTTTTGCTGGTTCTTTCTCGTCATTGCAATCGCTTTGGCCATTGCGTCCCCGTAGCTTTGCGCCAGCATAGGGGTCGATGCTTGGCCACTTTTAGGAGGAATCGGCCCTTGGCTCTTTGCACTTTCGCTCTGGATGCGGCTTGGACTTATTCTCTGAACATTAACCTCCTCCAAAGCGCTTCGCGCAAGTCTGACGGGAGTTGGTAGTTGCGCAACCTGCTCTTCCGAGCGCTTCCTCATCTCCTTCAATTTTCCAACCTGCGAGCTCTGGTCGCGCATTTGTGCGAGCTCTTGGTAGTACTTTCGAACGTGCTTTGCTTTCGTCTTCAAGTCTGCAATGGTCTTTAAATAGAATTTGACGTCTTTCTCCAGGGTCGCAATATATTCTTGGTCGCGTTTCCGTTGCCCGGATGATCTGGAAGTCGTCGGTTCCTCGCGAACTTGAGGCACCGAACGATGGTCTTGGTTGGACTCCCGCAACTTAAGAAGAGTATTCTCGCGCTCTCTAATTTCAAGATCTTTAGAGGCGACGAGTTGCTGTAGCTCTTTTGCGCTCTCTTCTAGTTTTGAGATGGTCTGCTCGCTCTCAAATTTGGCTAGCTTAAGGTTATTTTCAACCGCCTCAAGCGCAGCGTCTTTCGAGTGGATCTCGACCCGCAGCTTTGCCCCCACCTGCTTTAAATCTGCCTTCTCTAAATGTAAGTGCGCAATTTTGCTTGCCAGGGCATGTACAAACGCTACTCTCCTATCTACTTGCACAAGATTCATTTGCATCAATATTTCTTGCCCCAGCATCGACTCGAGATCAGTTGCAGCCACACCGTTAGAACCATGCAGCTCTTCTTCCTCTCGAATACGCTCCAGTGCAAATCGCTCTTCGACTTTCAGTTGGTCAATTGAATCCAACGTTTGTTGCAGGTTGAAGGCTTCTTCAGCTGAATGAAGCTCGATTTGCTTTCGTACTCGGGACTTCTCCGATATCAACTCCTGGAGGTCTGATTCAGCGCGAAGAGCGTCCACATCGTCTTCGGCAGCATTTCGAGCATGCAACATGTTTTGGATGTCTATATTAAGTTTGTTGAGCTTGGAAGAGAGTTGAATGATGGTTCGGGTTGCGGAAGACTCTCTTCCAAGGCTTTGTTCCAGCTCTTTACGCGATTTTCCTAAACTGTCGACTTGTTCTTTTCCTCTGGCCACGCGCTGAGCCGCGCGCAACGTCCGAAGGCAAGACTGCACGCTTTCTTCGACAAGCCTGTCCATCTCCTCACTTGAACCTCCGTGAGTGGAAGGGTCCGTCCATGCCTCGCCCCTTGCGACCGCCTTGCTCAATCTCTTTTTCAGTGTCTGGATTGTCGCCTCTTTCTCTGCGAGCGAGTGCTTCTTCTCATCCTCAAGATGTTGCACCATTACTCGATACTCTTCAAGTTCTATCCCCGTTTTATGAAGGAGTGCTTGGTGTTGCTCGGCCTGAGATGCGATTCGAAGCCTCATGCTATCTATCATTTTCTGTAAGGAACCCATCTGCGACTGAGCCTGTGCCAGGGCTAGATCTTTTGCCATGACTTCGTTTTGAAGCTTTTGCTCTGCTGCCCGTCGTGCTTCTGCAAAGCCGGAGGAAAATGATGCCGGGGAACCAATCGTGACACTTCCACCGCCTGGTCTCGCCGGGCTGTCCACCAACAGGTGTCGGTTCTCCTCCTCAACCTCAATCAAGCGCAAGCGAAGCTGCTCACGATCTTCGTGCATGGCCTGAAGCCGTTGCTGGAGTACTTGCACCTCCTCCACCTTTTTGGAAAAAATTACTTCGTCTCGCTCCAAATCCGATCGAGCCTCTTGTAGGTCTGCACGCAGTGCGTCTTTCGCTGCAAGGCACGTAGCGCTTTGGCACTCTGAAGAGCCCTGGCTCGCTTCTTTTGCCTGGGAGTGCACGGACAAGGGCCCACTTGTGCGGAGAAGTTTCTTGATTCCCATGAAAATCCTCTTGAAAGCTTGCTCCGCGGACGGATTCCCGCTCTTTGCCATGTCCAGCAAGCTCTCCAGCTGCGAGCGAATGTCGTGCACTTGAGTCGTGGACTGATCGGCTTCTTTCTTTCTGTGCTCAGAGGTTAAAGCCTCTATCTCGGCCTCCAGTTGCCGCACTCGCTCTTGCTCATGCGCTTCGTTGGTCGTTCCTCGATCTGGACTAGGCAAAGCGTCATTCACAATGGGAAGGTTTTTTATATTCCTTGCCCGGTTGGCGTATTTTAAAGTGTTCAAGGTTTCTGCATAGCTTTCGTCAGCGGGACTTATGCAGGCCACAAACAAGGTTCGCGAGTTTCCTCCAAGCGAGTCGCGCAAAAGCCGAGTGAGTTTCGACTGGCGGTACGGGACGTGCTTATGTTGGTGAGTCTTATGATCATGAACCTCGTCTCCGAGCACACTAATTACATTTCCGAGAGCTAAAAGGCCTTGATTGATCTGAATGGACTCCTGAAATCTTTCCCCTACTGCACCGGTGCGCTTATTCCTCTCTGACCCGGCGAGATCGACGAGGTGGAATTTGGCTGTCCTTGCCCATCCTTGGCGAGTATTTTTCTGCTCTATCAATAGTGTAAAAATCGCGTGCGACCTTGAAGATTGCGCGTTCATTTGGGTGGAACCCGTCGCACGGTAGGCGGACCCTAACTCCAGCTGCTCGATAACTTGGTTAAGGTTGCGCACTGACACCTCCTTTGCTCCCTGGATGACGACGTCCCCATCGCTGGCATCTCTGATCTGCACACGCTTCCCACTTTTCAGTTTTGTACCACTTGATGGAGACAGCAAGTCTCTCACGGACTCGTTGTAAATTTCCAAGTAGGCAATGCGCACCGAAAACTCCACGTCGGCGCGAGTGGCCTGACTAATTCTCTCAAACAGGTGTTTACACACTCGCGGCAAGATCCCTAGTTCACTGACCAACTCGGCACCTCGTCCGTCGCCCCCTTTCCTAGCTAGCCTTGCCGCCGAAGCGCTAGTTCCCATCGTGAAGGTTTTGCCCGACCCAGTTTGCCCATATGCAAGGATTGTCGCATTGTACCCTTCCAAGCATCCGTCTACAAGGTCTCCCACACTGTGTTCAAACAGCTCCTTTTGCGAACACTGGTCATCGTACACCACATCAAATGTGAATCTCCGTTCACCAACACGCACCTGCCGGCCACCAATCACCTTTGTGCAATTCTGGCATTCTCGTACCTCTTCTTCCGCGGAGAGGGGCCTGATTCGCACCGCCACTCTGACAGGAATCTCCTCGCCCATTCAGCCCGAATCAGTCACTGCGCCACTCTATCCCGAAAGTCGGTCCCGGCCAGCAGATGTGCCAACTGACCAAACCGTCAAAGGAAGCCAGCAATATCGCCCTATCTCCTAGTCGCGCCGACACACCCTCACTCTATCGCCAAGCCGCCACAGCTGACCTGCAAAGACGCGAAATACGTGCTCGTCCCGCTCTTCTGAATCCCACTTAGCTCCGCTGTTCAACCTATCCCCCGTCTTCCGTGCCTTCCGTGCCTTCTGCGTGTTGCAGTCGCGCAGTGTCAAGTTTGCGACGCCAATGCCGTGGTCCGTCCGCTTGAGAGAGAAAGGAAATCGAGCGTGTACAGCACGCTTGCCCACTGCATCCGCCACCGCAGAGACAGATAGATAGATGGATGGATATGTATATATATATAGAGAGAGAGAAGGAGAAAGAGTGTACAAGCAAGCTCTGGCGCTTCAAGTTGTTGGCCTTGTGCACAGTCAGTCTCTCTGTGTTTGATTTGGTTTGAGATTTGATTTATTTTGATTTGGCAAAAAGTCACAGCAGTCACCAGCAGTCGCGTCCAAATTATGTAAATTATGCTACTTTCCGGTGAGTAGGAAATGATAGACGGCCACGTAGAGAACAACGAACAAAGCTTGAGGAAGACCCACGTATCAGCAAATATGAGCAGCGAATATACGCGATTCTTGGAGTATATATCGGTTTCCGGGTGTCTCGTGGGTCCTGAGGATCCTGAGGATCCTGAGGCTGTGCTTCGATGGCTGACGCCGAGAGTGCTGGATGAGTGTATTAAAGCTGGGGTGACAGAAAGCGAGTGCAGTGTAGATGGAGGAGCATGGGAGCATTGGTTTAGCAGAATTGCGGTGATGGGATATAGCAGGAGCTTGAACTTGATGGTATCTATTCGCCATCGTCCCATACTTTTTGATGAAAATTGATAGGTTGTGCTGGATCAAGGGGGATAGGATGAACTTATCATTGTGTGTGTTGGCCACTGTGCAGCTCGCTTGTGTTTGTTAACTGTTATTTCATGTCGTATGTGGGCCTCTGCAGCACTGGAAGTCACGAGAGGCTTACAAGATTCTTGGTGTAAATGCTGGAGTAAGTGTGCTACGTTAAGGTATCATGCTCACGGATGATAGCGGATGTAAGGGAGAGCATTGGGAAGACGGATCGAGGCCCGTCCGTCTCTTTGACGACAGCATATTTGGGCTCTTGGTGTCCATGAGAGATTGTGTTGCCTGCACTTGTCTTTAGCTTGTCCCGGGTTAACCATCTTCTAAATTCTGCTTTTCCTCATCCATCAGAGCCGGGAGACGTGTGAGGTGCGGCACAATTGGCCCTTTCACGTGATCATCGCTAAGGAGACCGTCGCAGATTCAACGGATGAAACTCGCATGGATGTGCGGCAAAATGCGGCTGCTCGGCCTTTCCCTCCAATCTCTCTCTCTTCAGAGCAATTTTCGGAAGCTTGGAAACTCGTGAAAGTAGCTGGCCGCTTAACCTCAACATTTTCCAAATATCCGTTGCGATTGGCGAGAACTTCAAGCACCTCAATATGGTGTCTCCCACTGTTTCGAGTGGGCACTTCGAAGGGCAAGTTGTCTTTACAGCATCAACAGTAGATCACCCCAGCTTTAGATTAAATCGCAACATTCAGTTCAGTCAATCTCAATTCAAGTTGCCATGCGCAGCATCGTCCATCCTGCTTCCCCCGATTTTCTGTTCTGCTTACCCCCATGACTCTTTAGTCTATGGCCAACAAGCGTAGTAGCCTATCGTTTGGTATTATGGCCTGTACCTGTGGGCGCGAACTCACTGTCAGTGCCAAACTTTTTCTTCAATCAAAGACTTGTGAATCGGGTCGCATTCGAAGAAAGGAACCAAACAACGGATCGAAGATCAAACGAACAAATGTTTCGAATAAATCGCAGACACAGTGAATTGACTACGAACCACAACCTGCAGGACCGCTCCTCACTATCGTGTTCACTTCCGCGGTGAACTGCGCGCGGCAGGAGAAAAATGGCGATAAGGTTTCTATAAGGTCCCTTATAGGGGTCCAAGAGAGTCACACTATCAGTATTATTTTTTTTATCTACATCTAAAAAAATCGGACCTGATTTGCTAATCCCCCAGCAAGTGGAAACTGTACGGTGAAGGCAGCGGTAGCTGCCTAATCCCCCAGCAAGTGGAAACTGTACGGCGAAAAGGCAGCGGTAGCTGCGTAGCGAATGCACGTTTCGTTCTACTGCTTTGCACGTCGCATTCTACGGAGAGGAATAGAGCTGCCGTAAGTCAGTTCTATCCGATCCTCCCGTTAGGTGATTGAGTACGCCTGCCGAAGGCATGGCGCTACTCAAGAGCCTATGCACCGAGTAAGCCTGGCTCCGGCAGGCGCAACTCGCGAAGATGAACTGTGAACGCAACGAGTAAGCCTGCCGGAGGCAGGCGCAACTCTCAAGCACGAAGAAGACCGCCGAAGGCGGGCGCACTTTGGCTTGTGTAAGTATCAAAATAAACCAAAATTTCCAAAATTCAGCAAATTAGCGGCAGTCGTTCCGAAAACTGAATGAACGAGCTCTACCTGCTCTTACCATGCACCAATGATAGAATGCACAGTAGAACTTCGGTTCGGTAGAATTCGCGTTACTCTATATGTTGCTCTAGCTACTAGTTGCTCTACGCACAAGTAAAATGATGTGGTGTAAAAATGTGTAAAAGGTAAAAGGAGGCCCTTGAAAGAGGAGTCTTACTGATGTCCTGCGGATGGAATTTGGGTGTATTGGGTGGCGCAAAGTCCGTGTCAGGCAACGATAGAGGGTAGTGGTAGCCCCGCATAATGGCGCCTTGGCGCCTGGACTGGCTGTGAGTGAGCACGAGCATGTAGTCTTCAGTAGCACACATTTCTGGCGCCGGCATCGTACATGGCGTGCCGATTGTGCCAATGTCAATTTCACAGTCAGTTTCGAAACCTTGACTCTGCCGAGATAGCTTCGCCACTCAGACGCGCGAGTCAGACACTTCGTGGCACTAGCGTGGCAGGCAGCGGCGCACAGGAGGGCTTGTCAAGGTCGCAACGCTGCGCTTTTCAAGGGCAATGAAGCTCAACTTGCTTCTGGTGGCAGTGTTTTGTCACACGGTATGCGCCGAGGGTCAAAATGTATTGTTGGTTATCGCTGACGACATGCGCGCAGAGACTGGGAGCTACGGATCTTCAAACCTGCGCACGCCAAACTTGGACAAGTTTGCCTCGGAGAGCGTGGTATTTGACAGTGCTTTCGTCGAGATCCCCAAGTGCGGACCATCTCGAATGTCTATCCTTACATCTCGAACACCTGCGAACTCACAATATTATTATCACAGCTCCGGAAACTATGAGCTTAAAGTGGCAAAGCAAGGTCTTGACATCGTGACCTACTTTCGGAAACAGGGATACAAGACCTTTGGAACTAGCAAGGTGTTTCATTTCCGCAAAACCAACCAAGCTGTCTTTGACAAGTACGATTTTGAGCCAGTGTTGCTTGATGGCGCTTGTCTCTCAGGATCATCCATAGTTTGTCCCTCGGACTCAGAAGTGTTGACGGACTTGGAAGCCGTTCGTTTTGCAAACGACACCCTTGACACCGTGGCCAAGGCCTCATTCACCAAACCATGGTTCCTTGCAGTAGGCTTCCGGCGCCCGCATATCAAATGGGAGTACCCCGCAATTCTGGACGAAGGTGCCCCAACACCGTCCGAGCCTTATCCTGCAACAATCAGCGCTGGCTTCCCAGAGGTTGGCCAACGAGGAATTTGTAAGGAAATCAAGGAGTCTTCTGAGCTCGAGTCAAGCGATTATGGGAGCGGAAGCAACTTGGTAGAGCTCGCAATCGCGGCAAAATTGCGATTCGCCTATTTTCGCGCGGTTGAGTGGGTCGACAAGCTCTTTGGAATGATTCTGGCTCGCCTGGAGGAAAACGGACTCAGTGAAAACACACTTGTCGTCTTCACTTCAGACCATGGTTTCAATCTAGGGGAGAACGGTCAGTGGTGCAAAATGAGCTTAAAGGATTTGGTTCTTCGCGTCCCCTTGATGATTCGCAACCCTGGATCTACGGCTCAGGCAGGTGTTCGAGTTAAGGAACCAGTGCAGCTCCTCGACTTATTCCCAACCATTGCGGACCTAGCTGGAGTTCCGATCAATGCCGCCACGACGAAGCAGTACAAAATTGATGGGATCACCTTCCAGCCACTCATGTCTCCTTCACTTCCTTTATCGAGTAACGCCGCGGGAAGCATATTGCTTGCAAACACTCTTGCGGGAAGTGAGTATCCCCTATACTCTCGTGCGTTTTCGCTCGTTCAACGATGCGCTGTCCCGGGATGCGAGGACGTAGATATGAAGAATTTCGAAGCGGTGGGGTATACCGTCCGAACCAGCTCCCTGCGCTACGTAGAGTGGCGAAAGTGGGTACCTTCGATCAAAGAAGTAGACTGGTCGGGCGACGTAATCGGAGCTGAGCTCTATGATCTCGCCGTGGATTCTTTTGAGACAAGCAATCTTTACGGCTTGACTGCATATGAAGCCAGTGTAGCTGAATTGAGCGAAGACCTTCGAGCGAGGTTCCAGTCGTGCGAGTCCACGGCCTCTGGACGGCGGATCAAAAGTGGGCAATGCAAAAACCGTGGAGCGCATTGTGCAATTGGAAAGAAAAACAAGTGTGTAGCGCGCTCAACCTGCTATATGGTGAAAAAGAAGTCCTGCGCATCGACTCGCGCAAATGTAGGTTGTGCATATTCGAAAGCGTTGAAGACCTGCTCCTACTCCAGCCTCTCCTTACTCACAAGCGATGTAAATTTAGTGTGATCACTACCTCAAAAAGCAGTCCATTTGCGTTTTGTTTACAAGATAGTTTTTTTGAATAATTATTTTTTATTCTTATACCTCTAAAACAGTTAAAAGAAAAACAAGAAAGGAGAAAGTTTTGAAGTGTGAATCGATGACCACACCTAGAGGATCATCACCACGGAGCAAAACGTTCAACCTCATTGCAAATCGACGCAAGGAGTGGAAAACAATATATCTATGAGAACAAAATCATTATTTCTCAATCTGCGACTGGCACCGCCAAAGTGCTTGCCGCATGTACAAATAAAACTCTCAAGTCTAGCGCTTACAAATGCGAAATGTTTGGCCTGAAAGATCACTTGTGGCGAAACTTGGTGGCCTCCATATCAGGGATTGGGGGAACGTAGTATTGCGACCGCTTAAATGCAGCTTTCCCCTGCGAAATATCCACGGCAGAGTTCTGGAAATTTCGCTGATATGAATTGTTTGGCATCATCCCTATCTCCTCTGTCTTAGATTCGCTGTACTGATGGATCGTTCGCGAAGGCAATTGAGGCAAATACCTCTCGTTGTCTAACGCTGGATCGTTTGATTGTGGCTCCAAAGCAGGCCCGATTTCCTCGAAAGAAGGATGCTGCTGTTGCTGTTGCTGAGGATGCTGCTTTTTCCTTTTCCCGCTCGCTGGAGCTTGCTGGTGTTGAGTGTGTGTGGATTGCCTTGGAGTCGTCTGACGCGGAGTCTTTGAAGACTCTGCATCACTACGCTTGCCAGATCTGCTGCCAGATCTCTTTTCAGAGGAACTGGACTTTGCGGAGTCACTTCTTTGAGACCGTCTGGACCTAGTAATTCTGCCACTCGGTACGCGGTGAAGCGGAGCTTCAAGCTCTTCCAATTTGGACTCGGCCCCAAGTCGTTTCTCCTTCTCCTTACTGAGCTTCTTTTCCGCCCTCGACTCTCCTTTGGACTCGCGGTCCTTCTCCCTCTCCTTTTCCTCCTTCTGCCCTCTCCTCCTTCTCCGTGCGCTCCTTGATCTGGTTTCGCGAGAGGAGCTTGTGTCAGGCCGCTCCATGTGAGATCTCGGCGATGATTTAGGAGCATAGGTTGTGAGCTCCTCCAAGTTGAGTGCGTCGTACGCTTCTCTATAACTCTCTTTCAACCCTTCAAAATACGGGTGGTCCAGACAGTCTCGCCCAGTTAGTCGATCTTTTGGGTCCATCTGCAACAGGCTCTCAATAAAGGAGAGCGCAATCTTGCTAAGTTTCCCCACATATTTTCTCTTCAAAGTTTCGGGACGGCTCATGTCAGGGAATCTGAGACCAGCGAATCTGGGATTTCGAAGAAAGAGTTGATTCTGACCAGCTGTGAGTGGGCCGAGCGTGCGCTGGATCAGGTAAAGCTGATCAATTTCACTTTCCCCTGGAAATAGTGGTTGACCATCGATTAATTCAATCATGATGCAAGCGATTGCCCACGAGTCCACCGAAAAATCATACTGCGTCGACCCAAGAAGCAGCTCCGGGCTTCTGTACCATCGCGTGGCGACATAGTCTGTTAGCGGTTGGCCCGGTTGAACGACGCGACTAAACCCGAAGTCGCAAAGTTTCAGCGAATGGTCCTTGTTCACCAGGAGATTCTCTGGTTTAATGTCCCTGTGAATGACATTGTTCGAGTGACAGTAGTATATTGCGATGCAGAGCTGGAATATGTATTTTCGGACGAGCTCGGGTTCCAGGCCGCTTGGCTGTTCCTCCAGAACCTCCAATAAATTGTTGTCCAGGTATTCAAACACCAGGTACAGCTTTCCTTTCCGGCGAAACGCCTCCTTCAGATTCACAATGTTTGGATGCTTGAGTAACCGGAGAATTTTGACTTCTCGCAGGGTCGTCTTTTTGACAATTTCTTCATCCTCACTGTCTTTAAACTTCTTGATGGCCACCACTTGGTGGTTTTCCTTATTTTTGCATTTGAGCACCACTCCGTAGGCGCCTTCACCGACGATGCCCAAGACTTGATATTTGTTCATGCTGCAGACAAGCCAAGCGATTGCTTCAGCCCCGCGCCAGCCTTGCTCTTCAAGTTCGCTGCGCCTCTCGCACCTGTGAGAGATTCACGCCTTTTTCCAGGTATCACGCAGCCTCTTCGGACATGCAGACAGGAAGAGGCTGATAGGCAAACTTGCTTGCTGCCTCGCTCCTCTCTCTCTGCCAACCTCTCGCTTCTTGGAGACGCGCGACAATCTCGCTGCCTCGGTGTGAAACGCCGGCGTCCTTGGATCGAAGCAGCACCAACCACAGAAGACCCTTCTTCAACTCGTGCGCCACAATTTCGACGCTTCAACGAGCTTGCAACCGGATCAATGTTGACTACTTCCTTGGAGGTAGGGGCCCCTACTTTGACGAGCTACGACGGTGAGTGAAGTGCGCGTAGAATATTGACAACAAAGCAAGCAGCAGCAACAACAACAACAACAACAGCTACACCTGCAAATGCCCCAATGCGCCTTTCTCGCCTGCTAGTAGGCTGTGCGAGATTCGTTCTTGTGTGGCGAGTTCCTCCACTTGGACTTGAGAAGGCACAATACAAAATAAAGAATGCAGAATAGAAGTCGAAATTCGAAATTGCAAGCTAGGCCAAACGACCGGCCGCTTTGGGAAGTTTTCGGAGTGCATTTCTCATTTCACATTTCACATTATAGACATTCTGCTCAACCATCTGTAGGCAGGCGCCTGCAGTCAGGAGTTTAGTTGTCATTTCCTACTGCACGAACAGACTCGCCTGCTAGGCTTTCATCATTCCGGAATGTGCCACAGCTTGGCAAGCAATTCCCTCGTTGTTTTGCTGCCGGCGCCTTTCACCGAATAACTCTGAGCAGCCTACCATTACATCTCCTTGTAACCTGCATGCCTTGCTCGTTGCTCTCGTTGGTCCGCCAAACACTCTCTCGCGAGTGCGTTACACGCTTAGCCTTCTTTGTGCCATCGTTAAGCATTGTCGACGACCAACCACTCTCAGCAACTCTGTGAAAGCTAAACAGCTGTCAATTCTTCCAAATTTCACTCTTGTGACCACTTCTCGCTTGTCGCTTGTCGCTTCTCACTTGTCACTTGCCACTTGTGAGGCTAGCTAGAGTGAGTGGACATTTGGATGGATGGATGGATGGATGGATTCCTTTTCGTAATTACAAATATATCCGTTACCGATACTTTCTCGGCAGACCCTGAATATGAATTGTATTCAATTTTATAGTCTCAAATACTAGTTTTGTATTGGTAGTTCTGGGTTCTCGAGTGAGTGGTGGACGTCGTACCAGTACCGGTACTTGCACCAACAAAACATTACCTTTGTTTTTAAAACCAAAATTCAAAAGACGACTGAAGAAATAGAGTAGATGTTGTTCACTGTTAGACGAGTCTGAGATTGAACTGGACTCGTCTGAGATTGAACTGAGAAAGGGGAAATCAATTAAATCACCATCGATATGCCGTGAGTCAAAATGCATTCCTCTCTTCCCCCAAAGCCGAAGACAATCATTTCCCAAGAACCCGATCTTCCGGGTCCTACACTCGCCGCCACCCAAAACTATAACAACCCAAGCACCCGGACCAGGGCATTCAGGGGACGAAAAGGAGGATCCCAGTGGCCCGGATGGTCCGCGATGTACAAGCGATGAACAGAGTGTCCGCGGTTCCATTCCGCGCGTACGCGTGGTTCCTGGCGGCCGTCGTCGTCGTGGTCCGCGCGTCAGCCTCGGGTCTGAGGCTGGTGCATCCGTCCCGGGTGGCAGTGTGGCACGAGGGGTGCGCGGCAGCAGTGGTGTGGGAAGGGGGGTACGCGCACGGGTACGATATCAGCGTGGTGTCCGCGGAAGGGTACGCGCTGGGACAGTCGTGGGACTCCTCCGGGAGGGGCGGCGGACGCAAGAGGGTGGTGGTGCCGGCTCTGTGCGCCAAGAAGAATGAATTGTCGAATGTTGGGAGCGACTGTTTAAGGGTTGATGGGTCTGGCGTAGCGAGGTACTACATCAAGTTTAAAGCGCGCGGACCGAGGGAAGAGACGCACTTGCTGCCGGATGGAGGGTTCAGAATAGTTCCGCGGAGGCTGATGATTCTCGAACCATTTGCGAAGCTATCTGCGGCGGATGCGATGCCTTTGTACACAGTGGGAGAGGTCATTCCCGTGCGGTGGAGAAGCGACGGACTCGGCGTCGCATCAAACGCCACCGTGAGCGTGTTTCTCGTAAGAGAAGGGTTCCGGAAAGTCCTGCTGGAGAACGCGCCGAGCTGGGGAGCTGCGAACCTGACGATAGCAAGTGATGTTCCTACGGGCGAGCACTATAGACTGTATTTTGAAACGTCGCCTCTGGTCGTCACGGCAGCGTCGGCCAAGCTGCGGACGAGGAAGCTGCATGCGTTCAGCCACGTGTTCAAAATACAAGGCGCGCACCTCGTGTTTCTCGAACCAGGGAATTGGCAGACATTTGAGACTGGCGAGAAAATGACCTTGCGCTGGGGCAGCGTGTCGGCTTTTCCCCTGAGCGAAAGTGCTCTTGATTTTGTGTTTTGTAGGTGGAAGTACCGCCAAATGCAGAAAGGCGATGTGCTGCGCGCCAAAGTTTCAACCGAGAAGGGCTCCGACGGCTTCGATGGGGTAAACTCGTACAAAATGATTCGCGCGGACCCGAGAAGAGGTCACGCCAGTTGGACGCTCCCCTCGGAAGTCTCTTTTGTAAATGACCACTATGTAGTGCTTGCCTACCAGGATGGAGTGGAGGTTGGGGAGAGCGAGCCGATCTATGTCCACGGGTTCCTAGCTTACTTCATGTTTCCATTTCCCCGTGAAGCCTACACATCAACACGGCCTAAAATGCTCTCTCCTGTTCATATTGGTGAGGAGGTAAACATAAAGTTCGTCTTTCGGAACCCAGGGAGACACTTTGAGCAATTTTCGCTCGTGGCGAGGGAATACACGAACGGATTTTCTGGACATCCCAAGAAAATTGTGAGAATCAAGTCTGGGCTTAAATTCGGAGAATTTGCTTCGTTCGTTGGTACCCAGGCTTGGGTAATACAACCCGGCGAGTTCCAAGTTGGTGACCTGCTCTGCCTGGAACTGATCCCAGAGCCTGCCATAGAAGATAGAAGGTTGAAGGCTATTTTGAGGTACGGTCACCCTCTTCGACAGCATTTCGTGGCTCAATCCGGGCCATTTATATACGCCGGAAATGCCATGAAGCACACATTCCCGCAAGTCGATCTTTCCCGTAACTTTCACACGTGGGAGGTTGGCAAGTTTATCAAGTTTCCGCAGCTTGGTATCAGCGGCGGAAGCTCGAATGGCACCAGCGGGCTGGATCATTTGAAGATGGATCTTATTTCTGTGAAAACTTCCTTGCGGGCACCCGATGTCGTCAGCCTGATCGGTGTGGGTGAGAATCTCCCCGAACAGCAGTCCGGGTTCAAGTTTCTAAGATTTATTAGGAAGAGACGAAGTAGCGACGAGTTTGCAGTGGAGGGAATCGTCGGGCCACTCTGGATATCCAATCGCGCCACACGAATTGAGCTCCCTTCGAATATGACCCTTTTTTCTGTCGGCAGTTTGGTCCCCATAATCTGGGTTGAGGCAGAGTCGAAGGTGCCAGCCGCGATGGAGCGTGTTGTGGTAAGATACGTCCGCAAGGCTGGAGAAGAGTTTCATCCGATCCATGAGCACGCGATATCAAGACTGCATCCATCAGGGAATACAATGCTCGGCGGGCTTGCTTCTTCCAAAAAGGCTGCAAAACAGGTTGCACTTAGCATGTACGAGGGAGAGTGGCATATTCCATGTTTTGCTCAGCAAGGAGAGTACGAGATTGCGCGAGAGCGAACAGAGGGAAGTGGGACAACCTGGACTGTATTAAGCCGGGTTTTAGTGCTGGGTTTGCAAAGCGGATTCACCGCGCCTTTAGAGGGCGACGTGTGGCGGAGCGATTCCATGGTCAGTATTGCTTGGGTCACTGATTTTGAGAAGGGAAGGCTGTCTTCCCGGAATCATTGTGGATTTTACGCAGTGAAGACCGTGGATGTTGTGCTTTCGAGCAAGCGGTCTGGCGAGACATGGACTCTGGCGCAAAGCATCCCGAATTGCGGATCGCTTCAGATCAAGCTACCAGGTAAGGTGAAAGATGACGATCAATACTTTCTCACGGTGGCTGATGCGACGAGAAACGAAGCCGATCGCTCGCTTTTGAAAAGCGGGTTATTCACGATCGCGAAACTTCCTCAGGAGGAAGCCGCGATGAATGACATGATCAATCCTGATTTCAGGAAGGTGGCGTCGGTGCGCAGCAAGACCAGTATGTCAGTGGACCCATCGACGAGGCTCTTGGAATTTCATGGCGCAAGTTCGCTAAATGCCGCCACGCCAGACGCGGCAATTTCTCGGCCGCTCCCGCAATTCCTGTGGATGCTTTTAACAGTAGTTGGCATCGCCATCGTCGGCCTGTTTCTCGTAATTTGCCAGTTCCGAAAAGAGCTTTCACACTTGCTCTTTGCGAAGAGCATAGCTGTTGCTCCTCCGGTTGTATCGTCGGGAGGGGCGAGTGCGAAGAAGCCCACCATCAGACCCTCTGCCACTTCATCGCTGCGATTTCGAGCCATCACCAGCACTCAGGACTTTTAATTTACATTTACAATTTATTCAACTTTTTAAGGTTCATGTGCACCCGCACTTTGAGGAGCAAAAAGCTTTGACCAAAATTCTCTTCGAACCAAACGACCAATCTCGGCTCACCTTGCGAATCACAGCCAACCCAAATGGCTCCGCCTCCAGTCCGGTCCCTCCGCTATCTTCCACCATCGCATGTTGATTCACAGTCAGTCGCCCTCATCGGCTAGTCGCCTCAAGACTTTTCTTCGCAAGGCTATGTTCAATGAATGCTCCCTGCTACTAGTACGCATCCCTTATGCGCATTTATGCGCATTCGCGGAATCGATTAGGTTCTAAAGGTTATAGCTTTTCTGCTGTTTGCGTCACTCGTTGCGACAAGGTGCACTACTCCAAAAGATAGATAGATAGATGGATCAATTGATACGCTCGTTCCTTCTCTTCCAAAAGAGAAACACAAAAGCAACTTGAAAACAAACAGACCAAACAGACCAAACAGACCAAACAAACCCGCAACGCGATCTGCATACGCATAGCATACGCAGGGGATACGCGTATCATACTCGGGGGATACGCAGAGGCGTGATGGCGGAGCAGTTGGCGGCCCAGCCGCTTCGTATTTCGGTGCCAGAGAGCTCTCTGGCGGACCTTAAAGAGCGCCTGCAGCGACGGGCGACTGGGAAGCAGCGCGGGAGCGGGAATTGGGAAAGCGGGACGAGTGCCGCGGCGCTGGAGGAGCTGTTGGAGTACTGGGAGAAGGAGTATGACTGGCGGGAAGCGGAAGCAGAGCTGAATGAGATGCAGCACTTTACGGCGCAGGTGGACGAGGTGAATGTGCATTTTGTGCATGAGAGGAGCGCGGCCGAGGGCGCCATCCCGCTGCTGCTTGTGCATGGCTGGCCGGGGAGCGTGTTTGAGTTTCGTAAGTGAGATGTTTGCACGGTGGGCGGGATCGCGCGAGGGACTGACTGACGGTGTGAGCTGTGTTCGATGATTCTGTTTGCAGACAAGCTCATTCCCTTGCTGATGAATGACAGCGACCATCCGTTCCACATCGTGGCCCCGAGCTTACCTGGGTATGGGTGGAGTCAAGTGGAGGGTGGAAAGGGAGTGAATGTCGCGCGGACCGCGGAGATATTCAATAAGCTTATGCGCGGACTGGGGTATGAATACTACGCCGTGCAAGGTGGCGACTGGGGCTCGATGGTGGCGAGCGCAATGGCACAGCAATTCGGAAATCACGTGTGTGCGCTTCATCTCAACATGTGCGTTTCCCAGCCTTTAAAAGCCCTGAGCGTGCGCGGTATGTATCAGCGATACTTGTACCTTCGGGACGCTTCGTTTCCTGGATTAATGCTCGACTCTAAGGACCAGCAGCGCTTGGAAGGTCTCAAATCTTACGCCAAGTCTGGCAGCTCGTACTTTCTGTACAATGCCACCAAGCCTCAGCTCCTCAGCATTTCAATGAACGACTCTCCCGCAGCACTAGCAAGCTGGATTCTCGAAAAGTACAGGGAGTGGACCGACCGACGCGGCGAAGGCGGTCCTGGGCTGACAAAGTACCAAATGGTGACGAACCTTTGCATATATTGGTTCACTCAGACGATTGGGTCTTCTTGTCGGTTCTACCTCGAAACAGTGCCGATTCTTCCCGGTGTAGAGAGTAGATTTCGAGAAGTTCCCTATTGCTCAGTCCCTACAGGGGTTGCCGCTTTTCCATCAGAAATAATCATGGTCCCAAGGCAGTGGATGTCCATGGCATTCAATGTGCAACACTGGACAGATTTGGCCAAAGGCGGGCACTTTGCTGCTTGGGAAGAACCTCACGCGCTGAAGACGGAGCTGCAATCTTTTTTTCACCACGTGGTTGACTTTGAGGAGTGTCAGCGCAAGTGTAAGACGCGTGAAATTGGCGAGGAGCCGGTAGACAATCTGGTGCCATTCCGTACCATGTCTGCGTTGGGTGTTGCGGGGATCTCTGCTCTGGCGTACAAGTTTTACTCTCGTTTGTAAATTTGACGCACACGTGCCGCCGAACAATCTCGACTGATCCCACCCCGAAGGAGTCTGAACGAGGTGGCACAGGTTCTTTTGTCTTGGTGCAAGCTCACGTTCCAAAAATTAAGAAGGCTAAGACACTGGAAGGAGAGGCTGGTGTTTTTTCACATTTGCCTTCTTTCATCTCAAGAAATAAAGTGTGTCTGAGAAGCAAGAATTTTGTTCAGATTTGGTTATGTTTGTTTGTGCGCGAAAAAATAGCAAGTCTACTTTGCCCTCGCTGGAGTTCGCTTCAGAAGGTGGGAAGGAAACAACTTCATGTCTTTGCTACCGACAAAGATCTCCAAAGTCTTGTGAAGACGATAGAATGCAGTATGTTGAACGAAAGGCACGTTGTACTTTTTGCAAATGTCCTTGACGAGAGGATGTGCTTTCTGGTAACTGAGCATCGAAAGATCTGGCCAGAGATGGTGCTCAATCTGGTAGTTGAGAAATCCGTGAAAAAAGTCAATTGGGTCGGTTCCAGCAGAGCAGTCAGTGGAGCCAATGACCTGACGCAAAAAGAACTCGTCGGACTTTGGTTCGCAGTGATCGTCGAACCAGTACAGATCATCGCCAGCGTGGTTTGGCACCACAGTCAGGAAAGAGTGGCAGTTGCAGAGCATGTCAGCTAGGATGAGGTTGATAACAGCGTTGAAGAACGCGGTCTTGCCGAGCAGGAGAAACGGCAGTGGGGAAAGCACAAAGCGGTAAAAGAAGAACGGAAGGAACACCTTCTGCATGTAGGCGGAGGTGGACCACCACGATGGGTAGTTCCCGTCAATCATGTGGAAGACGGTCATCACGTGGCGTTTCTTGAACTCATCGAGAAGGTTTGCTTTAGCTGCTTTGTTCTCGGCCAACTCTTTCATCTGGTCGCTGAGCGAGTTCATCTCCTTGAGCTTATTGGTGAAAAGAAGCTGGCTGTAGGTGTTGGAGCTGTAATAAGTCCACTTCCAGGTGATGGCAAAAAATGCAGCCGTAAGGTACTTGAAGATGACAGGAATCTCCAGCCCGCGAATCCACTGCGCGTTCATCTGTACAAGATCGGGGTCCATGTCCTCGTTCAAAGAGTAGTGATGGAATCTGCCGTGCTCAATGTTCCAAGCTTCTGGGAGCATCCAGTCGAACCAGTCAATAGCGCGGCGAAGCAGGGATCCAACTCCGAACACCCATCGAGAAAAGCCCCTCTTCTTGGCTGGGGTGTTGTCGTACCCGCCATGGCAAACATGGTGGCCGATCATGACCCAGCGAGAGTAGAGCCCGGTGCTGAGGCAAACGACGGTGAAGAGATTTGGCTGCCAGTACATGGTGAGGAACCCGGCGATGCAAAATGCATAGTGCCACCTCAAAATCTTGTCCAAGTGCACCTCATCAGCCACGCCTTGTTGCTGTCGCAGTTTGTCTCCGAGCTCGCGCATCTCCCGCCCAAACCCTGCGAGGTCAAGGTTCACGATCCACTCGTCCTCCTTGGCCACCTTGGTCATTTCAGCAGGCTCATCGCCCCTGAGGTTTGCTTCCACAGCCATCGCCCTCCTTCAATACAAATCAATATGCGCAGCGTGCTCTGCTTGCCGGCCCGACTTGCAACTTTGAGCCCACGCTTGCGCTCCCACAAGCACACACAAACAAGGACAACCACACGGCTCACCCGGCGCAAACAGTCGCGGACGAGTAAAGTCGATGACGAGAGCGCAGACTCGCAGAGAGAGAGACAGAGACAGAGACAGAAAGGTAGAGAGAGAGATTTGTTTTGTGGGAGTCGAGCCCTCACACAGCAGTTTCCCGGCCTTTGATTTTTCTCGCAACTCCTCACTCACTCAGTCACTCGCTCACTCACACTGCCTCACAGCCAGCGATGCCAGCA
The DNA here is from genome assembly GCA_012862575.1 of Parietichytrium sp. I65-24A. NCBI lineage: Eukaryota > Bigyra > Thraustochytrida > Thraustochytriidae > Parietichytrium > Parietichytrium sp. I65-24A. Next base: position 214,017 of record BLSF01000037.1, read on the forward strand.
GCTGCAAACGGTGTCTGTTGTTGCTCTTCTTCTATTTCTTCTTCTTCTTCTTCTTCACTCACTCTCTCTCAATCAGTGTAGACAGTCTCTTTCTCTCTCAACCCTTCTTCACACACACCGGGCCTCTCTCCCTCTCTCTCTCAACACTCTCAGCACTCCCAACGCCTACGCAGGCGGAGTAGGACTTGCTGCTGGCCGACTAGTCCTCGCCGTCGCCCGGGGCGTCCGTCCCACACGGTTTTGCAGTGTTTTGCAGTGTCTTCTTTTCTTTGATTTCTTTGCCGCCTCTTGCAATCGACCGAGTGGGATCAACATCTCTTATCCTATCCATCAATGCATCTTCATCGAAGGAACATTGATTGAGCATTGAACATTGAACATTGAACGTTTTCTCATTCGAAATGAATGAACATTTTGATTGAACAAGAAGGAAGAAAGAACGCGATGAACGATGAAGGATGAGGGATGGATTAGAAAGACTCTGCGCTTGTGAGGAGGTGTGCAATGTGAAATGTGAAATGTGAGGTGGCGCCCTCAGACTCCTCAGACCCAGACCTCAGAGAGGAGAGGAAAAGGTAGGGAAGAATGTGTAGATGGACAAGGTAGAGAGAAAGGAAAGGAAGGGATGAAGGGAGTGAAGGTGAGAGAGGACAGTCTTGGAATTCGGAATTTGGAATAATTAATTTGGGACTTGGCAATACTTGGCAGTTGTTTTCTAGAGTGTATATGACGAGCCGATGGCGTTGCGTTTGTGCATTTACAAGTGTTACAGCTATTACAAGAGGACTGAGAGAGGCGAGATTGATCGTTGATATTCGTTGTTGATCAAGATGTTTTGGATGTGAAATACATTGATTGAAAAACTGTGAATTTGACACTGATACCGGTAAGTCTCGGCGGCTCGGACGAATGATGACGAATGACGAATGTGAGAGAAGGAAAAGAAAGCATACGAGCCATATCGTTTCTTCGTTTTCGTCATCGTAAAGGGTTGAGCATTGGCACTGTTCACGTGCACGCCTGCTTTTACCCTGCCTTTCGTTTCCTGAGATCTGGGATTATCTGAGACCTGAATGAAGTACTTACCTGAACGCTGAATCACTCGTTCACTGCCGATTTTGACTGATTGAAAAGCGCTCAGGAATGTTTCCGAGTTTGCATTTCATTTGCTGCTGAGAAATTGGCACAATCGTCGTAGGACCTGTCCGAGTCAGACAGCGCATTATCAGAATGGAAAGTTGAGCTTACATTTCTGAGCCGACTGCTCTGATCTCGTGACCTCCGAGCCTATTTTCATGATCATTGATTTGTCAAGAAAAGGTGGCGTGCCTAAAAGCCAAACAAGAACTTTTGTCCACATTTCATCAACACCGAGAACTAAGAACTTCGAACGGGATGTACAGGATGAGGGATCATAAACCCTTTCCAATCGCTCGCTCTGTCGAGTTGGACGGTGAATCTGAATCTAATTGATTTAGAATTAGAAAGATAGCTCTGTAAAGTCCAAGTCTTCGGTGGGCTCTTTCCATTACGAACATGACAGTTGAAGTTGTTGAAGTGAAGAAGGCTGTCCACACGTTATTTCGTCTAGTGCACGGTAACCTTCACTGCCATCCCATTATAGGATACTCTATCACTGTCACTCACCAATTAGTCCCACTATTAGTCCCCACCGTAAGCGTCTGTCCGATGACGGAGGCGGTTTGCACAATGGTCTTATGCCGGGGTCCTATGTTTGAAGTAGCAGGTATCTGAATAATTCTGCGCGAATGACAGTGGGTTGGAAACATTTGGAAACGGAAGCATTTTCTTTCTCGCTGGAACTGGGAAGTTTCTGTCAATTTCAATGAGATGGAATTTGGAATTTGGAATGGAAGTAAACAATTGATTGACCAGACATGACCAGACGGGGGTCTCTCGTGAGCGGTCTTCTGGGGCGTGTATTTCACCGGGGATTGTCGCGAATCTCACTCAGCCAGGCAACAATGCAGTGCGTCGCTCTGTCGCTCTCACTCTGTGTCGGAGACAGACATCTTCAAACGGCCGTTCTCACTCGTCAATCCCTTGACTCAGCAGCTCCACTCATTTCTTTCATTCAACTTGCGCGAACTCAGAGTCTTTTAAGGCTCTTCCTCACACAACTATCAGAGAAAGAAAGGATGAATGAACTTGTTTATTTCCCGAGACCTCTCGAGCGGACTGGCAAATAATTGGCTCAGAGCTCGTTCACAAACCTCATGAGTCTTTTGATTTGACTCGGACTCCCATGCGTCGCATAGTCTGTAATTTTAGTACGATTGAGACTCCGACGATCGTGATCGTGATGAGAGCCCAGCTCCGGGCGAGTCTTTTCAAGTTCAAGAACAAAGCTCAACTCAACTCAATTCAACTCGACTGAGTCAGTCAACGCGCAAAACAAAACGCGGCCTCAAGCTCAGCTCTCTCTCACCCAACACATCGCACAAGCATGCCACCATTCTTTCTCGGCATCGACATCGTCATCGTCGTCGGAATTCGGAAGACGTTCACTCTTTCAGTTGACGCGATTTGTTTTCCCCCTGCAACCAAGACACTCAGCAGAGAAATCAAAACAAGTTGAACTAGCTCTCAAAGTTCAGAATTCACTGTCAGGAAAAATTCAATCAGAGCATACATGAGTTGTGTTGTGGAAAGTAAAAAGTGAAAAGCTTTGCGCTACGACGCTGGCGCACCACGTCAGGAAAAGAAAGAGGCAAGAGATATTCCCGCGAACAAGGAATCATTCTCCAAGCCAAGGCCGCTACTGTGTAGTTATCGTTTAGGCTAGCACTGTTGCGCCAAAATGTCACTTGGTCGCCCGCGCATTACCTGCGTTGAATGCGAAGTCGAGCGACGTTTGCGCACGACTCGTAGGACGCCAGCCAATTCACTAACTTGTTTACCGCAAACACAGTAGGAGGGGGATTGCACAGTGTATATGTATATATAAGAATATCAGTTGTCTGGTCAAATCAAAGCTCGGACCCAAACGCGTTTTAAACGGAGCTCGCGTGTTTTAAAAGAAACAAATTTGATTTTCGCGGGTAGATTTAAAGCTGGGTCATCCAACCATGTGCTCTATATGCTCATCACATGAACATTGAATCCAAGTGTTTGATGCGCTATGCGTGTTCGCAGATTGACACTGCCTAGCCTAGACGTAGTTCTACAAAGCTGATAGGATTCTGTTACTGTAGTTACTGTTCAATCAATCGATTCATCGCTTTTGATTTCTTTTTGAGGAACTGCTTTACATTGTTGACCCGTCTTTTGAGCTTCTTGCAGTTTGCATCATCCTCAAGCCAAGTGTCATCCTCACAGGCAATCTTCAAGTTCTGCAGAACCTTCACTGGAGACTGATCCAGGTCCTTTTGCAACTCGTTTTGAATGAGCTGCTCAATATGGACAGGGATGCCCAGATGACCGGTTCTCCCAGTCGCGATAGCGCCGCTATTAGTAGTCGGCTGCGCACTTGCCAAGATTGGTACATTTGCACCTGTTGAGCTTGATGGTGGACTTGGTGCTGTGGCCCCCTTTTTGCGGTGTGTTCGAATGTTTCCCACCCGCCGTAAGAATTTTGATTTGTTGGCGCTCAGCATGAGCCATTCCCGGTGGTCTTGCAAAGAACTCATCGCTCGACGATAGCATTCAGCAGGAGGTACGGAGAACTTCCTGTCGATCTCAAGCTGAATGAACATTTCCACATCATACGGCAGTTGGGACCCGGGTCCGCCTCCCTGTATTTTACCCGTCATAAAATTCACATACTGCGGCTCCTCGTTCTTCTTGGCGCACTGAGCGCGATACTGCAGCAATTTGTTCACGACAGATCTTACCTCGGATCCGGATGGAAGATCACACCTAAAAGCGTTTTCAGGCATCAGACGAAGCTTTTCGAGCACCAATGAATGATGCTGCCTGCCAATCCCCTCGTCGGCAACGATGTTTGCAATCGTCTGGTAGTGTTCCTGCCCACACCGCGGCCCAAATGTCTCATCTTTTGCTGGACGTCGAGCCCAACCGGGAAAGTAGTACGACCAATCAAATCCGGAAAATTGTGCCTGCTGTAACTCGGACTGCTCGTTACCGCCTTTGCGAACGGTGAAACCGAGCCCATTTTGCTCTAGCATCTGAGGTACTTTGCGGACACAAAACGCGATGAAGTCCTTTCGGTTCTCTCCATCGTCCTCCTCGGAAGCCTCTTCAAGTTCTACCGCTGTTGCGTCATCGTCTCGATCGGACTCGAGATCGTCTTCAACACTTCGTGCAGCATTAGCCTGGTTCTGCAGGCAAAACTGTGCGTTGAGTGCCGCCTGGGCGCGCTTCTCTAATATCCTGAGGCCCCTTAAAGGACTGCAAGCAGTGACCGAAGCCCCAAATGTTGTCCACACTCGATGCTCACTTTCCTGCAAAGGTGGCTCCGGAGGCATGTCTTTGAATGGATCCTCTTCTTCACCGGCCTCCTCCTCTTCCTCTTCATTGGATTCTCCCTCCTCAGCAAGCGGTAGCGCACCACGAAAGCTCGCAGTGAGGTTCTGGAAATCGACCTTGACTTTCACCGCAGCATCTATATCAGAGAATTCCCGGAGCTCGACATCGAGCTCCAAAGGCCACTGCAACGGATCTGTGCCAATAGTGTACGAGCAGGCGTCCTTCTCCTTGGTGGCGTAAAGAATTTCATTCATTCGTCCGGCAAATCGAAAGGTGTCCATCAGTCCGCCTCTCTCTCTTGGTCGATCCTGCTGCTGGTGCCACGAGAAAGTCCACCCATGTTGTGCGCAGCGCCGAAGAATCATATTTCGATCGACTGATATGAGCTGAGCCATACTGTTTCGAATTCCCCCGTCGTGGGTGATTGCTGCGAACAGCTGATGCGCATCAGCGACATCGTGATGAGCATTGACGTAGGCATCAACGTGCCTCGTAGCGGCGGCAAAGTGAGCATCTAAAAGTCCTTTTCCATCACAGCTGTCTGTGTAAATGTGCGCGCGAACATTCATGCCAACAGACTTGCCGACCAGTGGCAAGCACAGCATCAGATAGCGTGAGCGATAGTACGCCGCATTGTCGGACTGGAAATAGAGGTTCTCAACTAGGTTGAACGTGGTCTGTGTCTTTAGCTGAAGCAAGAAGGCTTCAACCAGACCAATGAGCGCTAGGCCATCCGGGATGTCGGTGTTCTCCAGAATTTGATCACAAGACACATAATCTTCTTCCGCCTCTCCAGTTGCTGGGTTGTAGCTGTAAAAGTGCACCAGGAAACCGTGCCATTTAATATCGCGTTCAACGAAGTCATTGGTCTTCTGTTGTTTCAAATCCATCTTGTAATCCATCAAGATGAGAACTTCTCTCGGCTTTTCCCACTTGTTCTCCGAGCACCTCGCCTTCATCTCCTGTTGAACCTCTACAATCTTTATACGCTGGGCTGCGACCCTGGCGCAGTGTCCTTGCCACAGTCTGGTTTTGAGGTCACACCGGTCAAGCTCGGCCAGAACGTCCTTTTTCTCAACACTCGGTCGCGACGCAATGAGCTCTTCACTTTGGAAAAACTTTTCCACTCCTGCACGCAGCTCCTCAAAAAAGTACGGTACAGACTTGCAGCCTACGCAGTCTGAGTCCTCTCGCGATGCACAGCCACCGCCAGAGAGGGCGTATTTGATCCCATGTGTGCAGGAGTTGTCTTCGCGCTGGATATGCTCAGGGTAGTGTCTTTCGAGAAAATTAAACACCGCCATCAAATGCCGCTTCAAGCCCTGGCGATAGTCCTTGTCTTCTAATGTAAAGAGGTCGATCAGCCGATCAATTCTGTCAAAGTTCTCGATGATGAGCTCGGTGAGCAGAGAATTCTCGGCAGCGAGCGCTCGAGTATTGTCGCTGGTGATTGTTTTGATGAGCTCGAACCACATCCGCCTACTCGGTGGCTTCTGTGGGAACTGCTCCGGATCCGCCTCGCACGCCTTGTGGTACTCATGAAACAGAGACGAAGGGTTGTAAAGCCTAGTGATTCTTGGCAAGACAATGTGCTCACTTTTTGAGAGACGCACAGTCTTCGTATCTCGCGACAGAATACAAACGCGATCCGGGTCAAGGATAAACCTGAGAGCTTGCATTCCCAACTCAGTGTCAAAATTTTGTCTCTGGATTTTTTTCTTAAGAATTGGGTTGCCACTCAAAAGTGCGGCACGGTCTTTCTCGGCTTGCTTGTACTGTTGCGAGCAGACCCCTTTTTCGAGCGACCCAGGCTGAGACGTCATTTTCATTCCGTACTTTTTGACCTCGTGCTGGCTCAGGATACCTTGGAAGGCGGCCAGGCATATTCGTCGTTCAACAGAGCCCTTTCGAGATGCCCCGTACATCTCCATCAACCCGGCAACAACGTCCTTGAACTTTTCGACGTCCGGGACAAACAGCTTCTCCTCCGCATACTTCTTTTCGAGGGCTTCTGGGTCCCCTGGGAGCATAAGTTTGCACACCTCGGTAATTATTGACCCGGCCGCATCCACGAGGCGTCCCATTTCCACTCCGTTGAGCTCCTTTGCTTTCTTCTTACGCGTCGCCAAACTTGGCATATTATGCAATTTGATCTCCGGCATTCTGAAATGAAAGAAGAGGTCTCGAACACGTCTCCTCTCAGGCAATTCAACCAAGGGCAACTTGTCAGCTTCTGCCTCCGTGTAGACAAGCCCAACATGCTCGTCCACTTCCGCATAATTCGGCGAGGCTTCCGCCGAAGCAGCATTCCGCTTTGGCCGTATTACGGCCGTCGATCTGCTTTTCTTTTTCGCGGGCTCATCGTTGGGATCCTTCTTCGGTCTGCCCCTTCTCACCACAGGTTTGCACGTGGGGCAATGCCTGCGGCACTCCTCCGGGTGCTCAGAGCACTTTCCCAGCCGACAAGGGCAACTTTTCGCCATTCTGCTTGCCACAAGCTCCGCCTTACCTCTCTCACCCCCACAGTAAGTACCACAGTAAGAACCAAAGTACCACAGTACCACAGTAACACAGTAAGACACTACCACACTATCACAATAACACACTAAGACACCGATGCGCGCACGTCCTCGCGCGGCGAGTATCTCGCTGGTTTGGATTTTGAAAAACAGGTCTTAAAACGCGACCCAGCAACAGTCTATGTTTTGTTTTCAAGATAGTAATTCAAATACCGGTACCGGTACTGAGTACCGATACGTGTTTGTTTGATTCTCAGAAAGGAACAAAAGGAACGCGGCGAACACCCAACAAAGAAAACAAAGAAAGCTAAGAAAGCAAAGAAAGAACGAAATTTTCATTGTTGAAGGAAGAGAGACACAAGTGCTTTGTTTTGTTTTGTTTTGTTTTGTTTTGTTTCTTTCTGAATTCTGAATTCTGAATTCTGGTGCAGAAAGGAGACAAAGGGATACCAAAGGAGATAGATATATAAGCCAGGCAAAGGCAAGCAAAGGCAGCAACTTGGAGCGTTGGAGAGCACGAGACGAAGGCGTCGGAAGCTGCAGTTGGCATAGTTTTCGTCATACCTGCCAGCGCCGGACGAAGCGATCTGCATCCCTGCATCTCTGCATCTCTGCATCTCTGCATCTCTGCATCGTCACATCGCAGCAGTGATCCAGGACGTCAGTGACCAGTGGGAGCAGTGGGAGCAGTGGGAGCGGTGGGATCAGCGAGCTCTGTTGGAGCAAGGCGACCTTGTGGTGCGTGCAGACATTCTCGGTTTCGGCGCTTCTCGGGGCTCGGAGCACGCGCGGGAAGTGCAGGCGAGACTGTGTGGGCGTTGATGAAGAGAACAAGTAGCTGGTCGGGCCTCTGGCAGCAACCGCGCTGAGCTGTAGTGGAAGTGGAAGTGGATGTGGATGTGGTGCCAAGGCGAAGGGCTTGTTGCGTAACGAGGATATGGATTTGCAGCATGGGGCCTCGGAGCTGGGGATTGGGAGCATGCATGCGCAGGTGGCGACGCTAATTGTGCTGTATGGGCTGGTGTATGTGTTCGGAAGGACCGCTAACAGAGCGGTTGCGACGCGCTGGGTGCAAACAAATTTTGATGCGCTAGCGCAGCAGTTCTATTGTGTAGGGTTCGACGCAAGTAGGAGCGGCGACGAAGTGTCCAACACGGAGCTGCAGAATCCCATGCGAAGCGATCTGGTGAGAGCTGACAGCGCGAGGAACTTCCGAGTGTACGCCTCGGGAAGGCGGTATTGCGAGGGATGCCTCTTTGAGCTTGATCTCAAGCCCCGTCAAGACCTCTTGTTTCTGTTCTACAGTTTATTTTATGTCTGGGAGGATACTTTGCTGGTGGACGTGCCAATGCAAACGGGCAGCATGGGCCCGTTTGTGTTTTCTATTGTGCGTCAGGTGGACAGTGAGTTCGTTCGAAACACTATGCTCGACATTGCGTTCTTGACGAGACAAGTGCCGCTGGAGTTGTTGCCGAAAAAATTTCTCTGCATGACCGACTGCAGTGAGCTCGTCACCCATTTCTTTTCCCCATCAATCGTCAAGCTGCTGCATGAATACGAGGAGTATATTGAGTTTATGCACTTTAGCGATCAAAACACCATGTCCGGCTTTGGCCCGAACCGGATTCCGGCCAAAGCCCTGCGATTCAGATTTCGGATACCAACGAATTGGGCCGATGGGGCAGATTTGCTGGCGCTTGTATTTCAACTCATCGATTTGGTCGGAACGGCCAAACTTTCTCCTACTGCTGAGGCATTGGCGAACGAAAAACGCGCCAAAGTTCAAAGCCGCTTGCGGTCCATGAACTGATCAGTTTTGTACAGTAGCCAATGTGTTAATTTATGCGAGGTCTCACTTGCTTAGAAAAGAAATTCCTCCGAAACAATTTTGTACGGCGGCCGCGGTAAATGGGTGTCTGTCTACTAACGCCTCGGAGTGCGCAAATACGTTGTGCTGACTGCACTTCCTTATTAAAACTGTAATTTACTGTTGACAGCCATTCCGTAGTCCGTTTCATTGAAGAGAGAAGTCAAGGGCAGAATGGAAAAAGTAAAATATTAGACAGAAAGAAAAAACCTATAGCTTTATTGTTCATCATACATTTGTCGGAATATATAATCACAGATGAAATCGTTCATCTTTTTGTTTCCAAGTTTCTAAAAGTAAACCTTGGAGTTCCGTGGCGAGCTAGAGCTGAGGCTCACACTCCCTTCAGAGGAGAGATAGCCGTTCTTGGCGCTCTTTCGCCCACGTGAACGGGAGAAAATGCTCTTCTTCTTGCCTGAAGATGACTTTGTCCCCAAACCAAATTTGTCAATATCATCAAAGGCATCCATTCGCATGGCGGTTGTCTTTTTCCGGGTCCCAGCGAGAAGACTCTTCTTTTCTGGCACCTTGACTTTGCTTGAACTCGACTTTTCTTTAGGCTTGGAACGGCTCAGCACCTTGGTGAGTTTCGAAGAGGAGGTTTTGTGGCTGTTGAAAAAGTCCAGGTCAGACTTTCCTGACTTGGACTTCCTCGAACTAGACTTGCGCTTGCTCTTGCGCGGCATGGTCTCTGCGTAGAGGTAGTCCTCTGACTCCTCCTCGGAGTCTGCCTCCTCGATCCCCCCATCGCGACGGCGTCTCGCTCGCCGAGCGTAGCTCTTTGAATCCGCCTCAAGCATCTTTTGCCTCTCCTGTGCCTCTAACATGAGGCCAGCGCCTGTCATCATGGCTACGATAAGAACAGCAATACCAATCACCAGAGCCGGGTTGGTCAACAGGAACATGACAATCATCGGTACGACATACAGCATGACAGCACCACGCTCGCCACCGTTCGCAGCTTCGATTGCGGCCTCTTCCGCCTCGCGCTCCTGTTGCAACATCTCCTTGGTCTTTTTGGCCGCGATCATCCGAGCCACGCTTTGCAGGTGAAGGGCCGCTTGGTCGGCCATCTTCTCTGCGTAGAGATTGTTGGCCATCTTTTGCGCTTTGATAACGCGTGCGACACCTTGCAACATGACTGCTGCGCGCTGTCTCATGGACTCCTCCCTAATTTCTCTCAAGCGGTCCTTCATAACCTTTCGGCGGTAAGCTTTTTTGATCTTCTTGGCTGCATCCTCGCGATTTTTCAAGATGGGAACAAGGTTTTGGCGCGTGAGCATTCCGCGCGCAATGCGCTGAATCTGCACTGCTGCCTTGCGTCGCTGGCGGAAGGCAAAGTATCTGCGCCTGACCAAATAGCCACGAACGTTGCGTTGGATTTTTTTGGCCGCACGAAGTTTGCGAGTTGCGCGGTACGTGGAGAGCCAGATCCGAATGTTGCGCTGCAGAAGAATGATGTACTTTCGTAGGGCTTCCGCCTTTTGGATCTCTAGCGAGCTGAACGCGTGTGGCTTCAGAAACACCTTGGTATGGCCAATCTGGTAGTCATCGAAAAGCACCAAATCGCTGTTGTTGAGAATCTTTTCACAGGTGCTGCGAATGGAGTTGGCATCGCCCTTGCTAATCAGCTTTTGCGTTTTTCTGGCCGCACCTTTCGCGCTCTTATGAGCAAGTGTGGAGAACCGCGACGCAAAATCTGCAAGAGAAAACCGAGTAGAGTACCCGGCTCGAGCCACCTTGACCACCTCCAACACGCCGGAATAGCAGAGCTGCTCCTCGATTCGCAGTCTATCGAATTTACCAGAAACGTTTTCGTCATTCGACTTTAAGCAGCGGATGTAGTGAGGCTCACTTGCGCGAATGTGGTTCATGGCAACTGAGAGCTGCGTTTTAAAATGGGATGACACGGTCTTGGACTGCAGTCGAGACGTGGCAGGGGACATCCGGCGGTGCCTTTCCAAGGAAGATCTGAAGGATCGCGGTTTGGAGCTGATCTGGCTAAAGTATTCCATTGGATCTGAGCCCCCGCCAGCACTTGCAGCGTCTGGCGGAAGCAAAATCGAGAAGAGGTCTACCTTACTGGTGCGCAAGAGATCGACGGCCTCCTGGCGTAGCTCGTTCTTGTTCTTGCGGCAAAAGGTCTCGACGTCGTAGACCACGTCGCCAGCAAAGTGGCAAATGATGAACTGGTTACGCACCTTTTCGTTCCTTCCGGCCACAAAGTGGGTCTTGTACTTGTTGGACAAGTTCTGGTACAATTTGGCTGCAAGGGAGGCATCCGTGCCGTTGGGGTACAAGCACTCCTCATCGACGAGACTCAAAAGTCCGATGGGCTTGGTCTCAATCATGTCAAGGCACTCCGAGTTATCGGGAAACTCGATCACGGTCCAGTCCACGCCCTCTGACTCGTACTCCTTTTGCTCGAGTTCAAACACGAACTCGTTGAACTGCGCCTGCAGTGTCTCGTTTGTGTAGTTGATCAGGAGCTGCTCGAAAGAGTTTTTCTGGAATACCTCAAAACCGAAGATATCGAGGCATCCGATCGAAAAGTCGCTAAAGTACTCGCGATCCGCTTTCGAGTTCTTGCCTTTCCTACCTCGGGTTGCGATTTTCGACATGTCTCTGCTGCGGTTCTTCGTTTTCAGCGAGATAACCTCATTGATTCTCCAGACTATCCACGCGAAGAGCCGCTCGTACAGGCTCTGCGCCATTCCGTCACGAGCTTCAGCTGCTTGCGCGGGAGTATGCCGCTTCACAAAATTCTCTCCCAGAGCTTTTGTGGCCATTGCGCTTAGTGAAGCTGCTACGCCCCCGATGCCAACGCTAATTTGGCGGGTGGTCAGCGCCTCCGCGAGCAAGTCCTTCCTGATAGCGAGCAGCTCAGCACAAGCCTCTAGAGAAGGATCCGAGTCACTGGTCACACGTGACCCGTCGGCGCCATCCTTGCGGTCTTCTTTGAACTCCACGTTCCCGAGATGAAGGATTGCTACAATCATCCTGAACACCGACTCTTGCTCTTCATGGGTGAAACCAAGAATTTCAAAGGCCTGCCGGGTGAGGTTGAATTGCTCACGGTCGCCAATGTCAGCGCGCTTGTATGTGCCGGACCGGTTCGTGTATCTGCAGTCCTCGAGCGGAGGAAAGAGAAGAGCTGTTTTCTCTTCTTCTGTCAAGCCCTTGCTCATTTCGTAAAAGATGTGGTAGTTGCGCTCCCCTGGAACCTGGTTGACCACTCTTGATTTCTCCAACAAGTATATGTCAATCGCGGCGCCAACGAGGTGAAAGTTTTGCTCGTGAAACTGGAGCTGGATCAATTTCCCGAACCGTGAGCTGTTGTCGTTCCGAAGAGTTTTGGCGTTCCCGAAGGCCTCCATGAGAGGGTTTGCCTCTAACACCCTTTGGGACACCCCGGCCTCTTTGGCTATCCTTTTGGAGGAGCGTCTGGACGCCGTGCGCTCACTGGCTTTGATGGCGTCTTCGTAGTTTCCTGAGGAGACAATGGTCAAGTAATTCATTACAATCTTGGTGGAGACCGTTTTTCCCGCACCCGATTCACCTGAGACGAGGATGGACTGGTTTCTTCCCTTGTTCTGGATCATGGCTTCGTAAGCATTGTGAGCGATGGTCCAGGCATGGGGCGCCAGCTCTGTTCTGGCTGCAATGTCCGCATTCAGGAACTTGCGCATCCGTTTTGTTTCGTACAGCGACGGCAGCGATTTGAACGGGTTGATCGCGATGAGGATCTTGCCACAGAAAGAGTAGATCTTGTCCTTCTTGAACCTCTCGTTCAGCGCCGCCAGTAGAGCGGGGTGGTGCAAGTCTGGAAGTTTCGTCATGTCCTCCACCTTTGCCTCTTGCGACGGCGTCGTCGAGCAGTACTCTACATCCTCGATTGGCACTGTCACTGACCCACCTCCGTCAATCTTCACCTTTATCTCATTCCCTTTGCGGCTCGAAATGTGCCCGCGTACCCAGGCTTGGTCCTCATGCCTTGCCCATACTGGTTCGCCTTCTCTCAGCTTGTCCTTGCCCATCCTTCCTTTCTCGCGCCCCGCCCGCTGCGCCGAGAGCACTTGAACACTCACACCCAGGCGTCGTGAGCTCTCCGAACTACTGCCCACGTTGCCCGCGTTGTCCGAGTCACCACACTCCACTTGTCCACTGGCTCGACTGACTGACTGACTCAATGACTGACTCAATGACTGACAGTGAATGACTGATTGACTCACTAGTTGCCTTCCTTCGCTTCCTCCTTGCTTGCTCGCGATGGAGCTCGCCCACTGTTGCCCACAAACAGAAACAGAAATACAGAAATACAGAAACACAGAGAGACAGATGAGACAGAGAAAGACGGAAAGACGGAAAGACGGGACGGAAGAGCGTGTTGCAAGCTTGTAGTTACTATAGTTATCGCGTGTTGCACAAGTGAGCACAGAGTAGTTCAACTAGTGCAGTAGTTTGAAGAAGTGAGTGAAGTGAGAATGAGAGAGAGAAGGAGAGGGATGAAGTTGGGTTGTGAGGCCTAGTACACACAAGTAGGTGTAGGTAGCGCTGATAGTGCGACAGAGCGCCTTGGCTCACAGTCAGGAAAGCTTTCGATTGACATGTGAATGAATGAATGAATTTAATATTTTGGTTTGGTTTAGAGAGAGTGTGTGTGTCAGTCAGTCAGTCAGTCTGACTGTCTCTCACTGACTCCAAGCGCCGCGATTTTGATCAGAGTCAATTTGATTCTTCTTTCGCAGCCAGCTGAGCTCATCATCGTCAGAATTGATAGAATTAATGCACGATGAAAGCAACTCGGATCTGTGATGGACTTCTCTCTCTCTCTCTCTCTCCTCTCACAGCTCTCACAACTCCTTCCGCGTCCAGCTAACCGGCAATAGAACTGAATAAGACCTTGCTCTTCCTCTGTGGTCTTACTCTCTGCTACACATATACCGTAACCGTCTTACCCACCCTCTACTCTATCTAGCTAGCTGAATAGGAGAGTTAGCCAAGTTAAATAGGACTGCTACACACACTTTTGTTAGTTGACTTAGCACTCCGGTAAAGACTGCTACCAGTAGTTAGAATTCCACCAGTAGGCTTTGCGTAGACGGTATAGCGAGAAAGTAACTCCTGCTATCCGCACCTTAGGTGTGCGCGCGTGTGCTCTGGCTACTACCGTATACAATGGCCGCCCTTGTAGGAGCCTGCTGCACTAGTAATATAAGTATGAAGAGAGGGTAGGATAGTTGAAACAGACAGAGGTGTGAACGGCAGATGCTATGGTTGTCTTATAGTAAAGTGTAGGGGAGGAGCGTGTCCAAGTCAAGATCCACGATCACCGACACCACCAAAACTTGGTCCGTATTTTAGATTCTGCTTGGGATTGGAGAAACGCTTGAGGAGTCGAATTCCCCTGGTATTTATTCCTGTTTTATGCCAACGTAATACAAAATTTAAAACAACAAATTCTCAGGCTGAAGGCTGCGAATTCACAAACATTTTAACAGAATTCAGTGAATCAAGCTCGCTGAATGCCCGTTGGGTTGAGGCCTTTTTTTTCACTTTCATCACAGTCTATTCGCCACCAAAGGCTTTCACGACCGCAGCTTTGGCTACTTGTTCTGCCTCGTCTAACTCCTCTGCCTCGCAGCAAACGTCAGATTCTTCGTGGATCCTAGCGATGTCCAATAATTGTTTTCATGCGGAGTGTCAGGTCATCAAAGTTCATGCCATCAAAGTGAAACTGGAAAACAAGCGAGCGTAGACCGTCGCAAGCTTGCGGTTGGCTTGGTTGATTGCCCGTCTGCTAATTCGGACTACTCAACCGCCGCTACAACCTGGAATCGAGAGAATGCGTCGTTGCATGTCACCCAATCCTTTCAACGGTTCACTCTTAAGCTCTCTGGCGCTTGGGGACTTGGAGGGTCGAGACTTGTTGAAAAGCAAGCTTGGGCTCCGTCGCACGAGGATCGGACCTCAGGCTTGCGCTGAGCTATGCTGAGCTGCTTGAGCACTGCAGCTTTACACGAAACTGAGGTTCTCTTCGATGGATTTCAGCTTCAGCCTCAGGAAGATAAAATATCAATCAAGGCTTCATTTGAACAACAATTTCCAACACTCTCCAAAAGCTCGCCGATATGCGGTCAAGCGCTATCGCAAACCCACTCGGCCCCACCCTGAAAACTCTGAAAACTCTGAATTCTGAAAACCCTGAAAACCCTGAAAACCCTGAAAACCCTGAAAGCGGTTTCGCAGTTGGAGGATATGGGAGAGGCCACGAGGGTTTCTAGTCGTGAGTGGTACGAGCGCAATTTGATTCGTGCAACGATCCATTGGAGGCTTTTCCTCATTGTGAAATTCCCCAGCAACACATTTCCACCTCCTGTGTATTATCCCTGTGGGTAAACACGCCACCATAGCGCAGGTGTGCGCCAGCTGAAGCTTTCAGTAGTAGTCAGTGTACTACCTGGACGGGCACGCAGACTACTCAGACTATGCTTACTTGCTTCGATCACCCGACACAACTGATTTGTTTGGTTGATTGGAAGCGCTCCTGGAGCCCGGTTAGCTGTCTTTCGCATTGTTGTCTGGCTGTCTTACCATGTCTTACCGGTCGCATCTTCTTGAGAATGTCAAAGTATGTCGCGCTGCGGGCAAGGAAAAGGTTCAATGTAGAGGTCTGGTCAGAAAAATGCTGGCGATTCAGCCACGCAATAAAGTGGCATGAGGGACTGCCAGTCAATTCCAGAGAAAACCAAAAGGCCACGAAGGAGTCGCGCTGAAAACGCAACTGGTGCTTCCTGTTCACTTTGACTCTATTAACCATCCGTTTTAAAAAGCTCAAGACCGGACTGTGGCGGAACATACATGAGCGGGACTTTCCCGTTCACCTGCTTCACGTGACCATACGAAGCAAAGCGTTTCGGTCTCTTCGACCATCGACTCGCTCACGAAGCTATGTAATAATCCAAAGCTTTCTTTTCTCCACTTGATTTATCGATTTTATCTTGCAGTCGCAGTCGGTTTTAAGAAGTTAGAAAATTCCAATGTTCATGAACACGACGCGTCTTCGTGATCGCTCCTTTCTTCCTCTCGCTGATTTTTTTGCACACCTATGCACGGCAGGTCACTCCATTCATCAGACTCAATCCGCATGTACAAGTGCACATAGCATCAGCGATGAACATTTGGGCGAGTGCTGCTCCGCCAGATGTGAAAAAAATCTCGGGTACACACCGGTGCATATGTGCATATCTAGACAAGGGTTATGGGCTTTGAAATGAGAACTTTTTCGCAAAGAGGAGAACGCCCGGAATGTGCGAGACCTGCGCAATACTTGCCGTTAGCACAACACAGAGCAGGGCAGTGGTCTGCAACTGGACAGGAGAAAAGTAAAAAACGAAGAGTTTTCTCGTCATTCGGCTCTGAGACCTCATCAACAACATTGTGGCTCGATGGAGACATGAGAGTGGATCAATTTGGAAAATTTTTTAGGATTTTAGTGCATTCGAAGACAACGAGGGAGCGCAAAATGGGAGGAAGTGTTCACTCACATGTACACATTCCTTCTGTGCGCAAAGCTTAACCCAGATAGATGAATGCAATTGATGGACGGTGTCGGGCGACGTGGATTGTCGAGCTCTCGAACATCCCGCTGGTTACTCCGATTGTGGCAACGACCTGGCGACCCTAGTCAATTTTGAACAAATGTTTCCCGTGTTCATTCACTCGGACACCTTCGAGTCGCACATATCTAATTACAGTCGTAGCCTACTGCTCCCCAGGGTGCCATGCGGAACTACGAGCCAAACTCCAAGTCCGGTGAGCAAGAGCCCCGCGGATGCATAGCCCAGTATAGCGGAAAGGAGTAGGCCTGAAATGGGCGTGCACATTTTCGTTCTCATTTGCATTTTGCATTTTCTTTGATTTTGATTGGGCGTGTGAAAGAGGGAGAGGCTGACTGTGAGATGGCCACACTTGCGTTGGATAACACTTGATCTGCGCAACAGCGAGAAATGGATAAAGGTCTTCCGGCTGCGAGAAGATTGCGAGATTTTTGCAAGGTACTAGTAGCTGTTTGTGTACAATGAAAGAAAGTTGCGTGCCAGCCTTTGGTTGCGAAGGTAAAATCCATCCATCTCGCTAGTTGTCGGGCGGAGAAAAGTGACGACAGAACAGTCGAATCGTCGCCACGACTAACGTTGAGAATGTGTGAGACCACTCTCATTTTCCCTCTCAGTTAGCAACGCAGCAATCGACAGCTTCCGCTACACTAGGTACACCCAGAACAATGAGCAGGACATCGTTAGCAGAAACGACAGGACCTGCGGAAAATCTAGGTGCACGCAGTAGGTCTGGAGTGTGTGCTGTGCTGCTTGAGAGAGGAAGAAGCGGGAACGAAAGAGGGATTGCCGTCTGCAACCATTTCTTCGGCTCTCACGGGGGCTTACACTGGGAGAGTACATCACCATAAAGGCGAGCTTCTCTGGCAGTCGTCGCAGTCCAGCGAAAGCATAACCCAAACTCTCGTTCAGGAGCTTGCACGCAAGGAATCTAGTCTCTCTATCGATCAACTCTTTCCTCGGGCCGCGAAAATGAAGGGATTCATGGGACTGGCTGCTGCCGCGGCGCTCATCAATGGCGCCAGCGCGGACTGCAACGAAACTGCGGCGATGGAGTGCTTCTCTGTGAGCGACGCAGTCACCACCTCGCTCGAGTGCGCTGACGTTCAGACTGTGTACGACGAAGGTGTGGCGTGCCTTAAGGCGAGCGACTGCAGCAGTCACATCGTGACCTTTTGCGGAAACTCCATCACGGACTCATTCACCTGCGACGACCTCACCTGCTCTGGCTTGACCACCGAGACCGTATCATGCTTGGCAAAGACCCCTGATGCCATTGACTATGGTATCGACTTGGCCCTCACCGCGAAGATGGTGAACGGCGCATCTGACTGCGAGTACTTTGAGACCCGCTTCAGGGAAGCACTTCAGTACCTCAAGAACGAGTACTGCCTTGTGGACGCCGCTGTCGAAGAGGTCTGCGAGGATGCTGACTCTTTCATTACACAGTTTGGCTGCGACTTCACATGCTCCAAGACGTCCTTCACCCTCACTGACCCAGTAACCACTGACGAGGGAAGCTCCGCCTCAACTGTGTCCTCGGCTCTCTTTGCTGCAGCAGTGGCCCGAATGCTTTTGTAAGCTCGCCCAGCTCACCCAGCTCTGCCATCTCTTGAGAACTTGCACATTTCCTTGCTCCAACATGCCAAATTTTCCACCGTTAAAACTACAGACTCAACCAGTTCACCGTTTCTTTATAAAACCAGATAAAAGGTAATGAACATACCGGCACCAGCCTTGTCTTCTCTCTTCTCTCTTCTCTCTTTTGTCTTCTCTTTCCTTCCAATTCTCATTCTCATTCTCTTGCCATCCTTGCCAATCTTGCCAATCTGCTTCCACGCTACGAGGATCTACGAGGTACACTCGATCCGCATATAACGAACAGGCTCTCGAGACGTACGTATCTCCCAACGTGTCAATTTGAGCGTAACGAAGTCCCCGTTCTCGTCACTGCCCTGTTAGAACTCAGTATGTGCGCAGACGGAGATTGACATGATTCATGATTGACATGGATTGACATGGATTGACGCAGAGAAGCTTGTTTGCAGCGTGGAGCGCGGAGCGTTGGAGGCGAAGAGAGTGAGGTGCCCTATCGCGCGCCTGGATGATTCTAGGGCGCAGAGACCTCAGCGAGCGCGGCAGGATCTAGTAGAAGCGAGGAAGGAAGCTGAGTTTCAGTCCGCGAGTCGTGACAGAGGATAACAAGTTCACAATGGTGCTCAAGACTGTGGCGCTGAGCATGTTGGCGGCAGTGGCTCTGACGGGAAACATGGCCCAGGCGCTGACGTTCGACCTGCCGTCTACGAGCAGGAGATGCGTGTTTGACCAGCTTAGGAAAGACCAGCTGGGTACAGGAGAGTACTCTGTATTGAACAAGGATGGGTCGGAGGTCAATGTGGATATTCAGGTGACTGGCCCAATAGGGGAGGAGATCTTTTCCAAGTCCAAGGCGAATGCTGGCAAGTACGGCTTCACTGCAGCGCGGACAGGGGACCACAAAACGTGCTTTGTGAATAACGATATGGTCGAGCATCGCATCACTGTGGTGCTGCGATCTGGAATAGAGGCCAAGGACCTCTCCGAAGTTGTCCAGAGAGAGCACCTGCAGCCGCTCGCTGCAGAAATTCTGCGGATCGAGGAGACGTTGAAAGCCATTCGGGAAGACCTGCTCGTTCTGGAATCTAGCGAATCAGAGATGAGGCAGACAAACGAAATGATCAACTCTCGTGTAACTATCTTTAGCCTCTTCTCTGTGTTTGTAGTGTCCTCATTGGGCATCTGGCAAGTCCTGCATCTCAAGTCGTACTTTATGGAGAAAAAGCTCATCTAGCGCCCAACCGTCTCTCTTTCCTTTATTTTCCTGCCAGGCACGCCATATTATACTTTACCTTTAAAAACGTTCTTCGAATGACCATCCGCAACTATTTTCCTTAGCTCTCTCACCACCGCCATCAAGACCCTTCCTCGACCCTCTTTGTCTCCATTCGTCCATCCATCGCGAGCGCGCACAATCGACCACACCATGGCAGGGCATTGTTTCCCGGCAAGGGACATCCCATGCGAGCGTCTACCAAATCTTAAGTTCGAGATAGTTCGAGCACGCAAAGCATAGCCAGGCGATAGCCGTTTGTAACGCAGCGTGCTAGTAGCGCAGACGGTTATCGATGATTGTGTCGCGATGGCCTCCATCAACACTGTGCGAGCAGTTCCAGCGGAAGCGAACGACAGTGAGCATTTGCAACCCCTGCCGTAGTGTGGCGCTGTGCGAGCACTTTATGAACTTCTTGACTGTGAGTGAGCCAAAGTGTCATGCCGTTCGAGCGGACTCTGTGAAGAGGAAGGAGCTCCCGCCACTGCGCCGCTGACGCTGACTTTGACTCTGACACTGACTTTGACGCTGACTTTGACGCTGACTTGACTCTGACGCTATCCCGCTCGCGTGCGGGTCCCATCCAGTCGTCAGCGGTCAGGGATTGAGGATTGAGGATCGAGGATCGAGGATCAATGAGCGGGAAGCTGCCAGCCATGGCCTCAGAGTCTCCGCCAGAGGCAGCGGACCCAAAAGAGCCAAGCTTGGAAGCTGGCACGGGAGATTCTGTGTCTGCGACTGCGACTGTGACTGGGACTGCGCCCGATGAGATGAGCGGAGATGGCGGTCATGGAGATGGCGAGGGCGAGAACGCGTCGGGCCCCGGTAGCCCCGTGGCTGGCAAGATGGGAAGCAGAATACCGCTGTCGCGAAGGAGAATCAGGTTGTGTCAAAAGTGCGTGGAGGCCGCAGCGCGCGCGGTGGAAGGGGATTTTGGAGCGGGCCAGTTATTGAATGTGGGACAGGATGGCAAGCACGCTGCCCTCGACTTGTTGAGAGATTTGTTTTGGTACTACGGCGACTTTGGGCAGGACAAAGGCCTCCTCGAGGAGAGAGACGCGCTGCAGGTCTACGAGTTTGAAAAGTTTGCGAGAGACGTCGCTCTACTTCACCAAGCCACTCCAATGTCGGAGGATTCCAAAGGAGCCAGACTTGAGCTCGGCGATGTGGTGGTGGCCTTCGAGAGGCAGGCGCACAAAGGTGGTGCAAGACAGAGACCCAGTGTGGGATTTGGCGGGTTTCTGAAGGCGCTTGTTGAGCTGGCCTTCCTTCGCTTTGGTGGGTGTTATTTAGCAATGCTTCAAGAAAGCGACTCAGAGACAGTGGAGCTTACAAAGTCTGAGGAGAAGGGTGCTTACATCGTTAGCGAGGAGGGGGTATTGTGGTGTTTCAAGAAATTCCTTTTCGAACTGGTGGAGCATGAAGGGCGGAGAGCTTTGCTGGCAGCTGTGAAAGCGAAATCCGCTCGACTGCAGCCGATCATCGAGCCGCCTCAAGTCGCGAAAGACTCCCAAGAGGTAATTGATAAATTGCTCCGCTTAATATTTTGCGAGTACACCTTCAAGGTTCACGGCCTCATGGATTTTGAGTGCTTCATTCAATTCGCGAAAGAATTCGAATTATTTCCGCAACTCTGTTCCCGAAAGGTAATCGCTACCTGCTTTAGAAGCGCCACTGCAGCGAGGACAGAACAGGCGCAAAAACAATGTTTAGATTTCGAAGCCTTTCATGTGGCCCTGATGCTTCTCTCACAGGGGATATTTGATCATAGTTATGTGGAAGAAGAGGAGCGCAAACCAGACAAGAGTTTTGCCATGCTTGTCGACCTTTTACGCTCATGTAAAGACAAGCTCTATCAGTTCGAAGTGGCGGCAAGAACAAGGTCGAAACGACGGCAGCTTGCCGCAGAGCAGCAGAGGCGCCGCCAGGACTACCAAGCTCTGGCATCCACGTTAGAGGTTGGGGCCAGTGTAGAAAAGAAAGCAATATCGAAAAAAAAACCCATCGAGAATGGTCTCAACAAAACAAGCCCACCGAAACGGTCTACAGTAAAGCCTCCAGCGTCTCGGAAAGAAAATAAGACAACGGGAACCAATTCAAACGGTGGTGTCAAAAGATCGAGTTCTAGTAAGCGGACCGTATCCTCCACACGCGACATCCACGTCGAAACGACCCCGCCACGGCAGCCCAAACCCATCAGAGCGCATACCCCAAATGGTGGCAAGTCACCATTCTCCAATCATCACATCACCATACACCCGGATGGCACCATAGACATCTTGCGCGTAACTCAGTCCCCAAAGAGCCGAAAAATTCCACCGTCATGATATTTTTTACGCATCCAGAATAGTGTCGCGCTGCACGGAAGCTACAAGTGGAAAAGAGTTTATCTTTATCTAAAAGAAGAAAAGTAAGAATTTAGCAACAAGCAACAAACGATTAAAAAAAAAAAAGTGGAAGGAGTCTTGTCTATAATTCTAATTGGTGGCTGTGTGTGCAAAAGGGAAATTGGCTTGGCGCACGTGGTACCAATTCCTTGATCGAGACGGGCAAGAAAAAAAAACTGGCAAACACTTGCAATCTCCACAGAAGAAAACACGGACTTTCAAACTTGTCTGTTGGCAAGGCTCAGCGCAAACTACTAACTAGTCAGTTATCGCCTCTGCGAACGCATAAACATAAACGAGCCCAGCTTTTAAGAAGCGGGGGACGACAGGGCTGTGGCCCGGACGAATTGATAAAAGGAAGAGGAAAAGAAAGGAAAAAAATTGCACAGGCAAAGCGCCAATCTCACAATGTCAATGCTCGCCCTACTCCTGATGCTGGCCTGCGTTGGCGGGCGGTGCAGCCGGCGGCACAGCAGCCTCGTTTAGTAGCTTTCCGTCTTCGCCCTTGATGTCCATCTTCTCGTACTGTGCAACAAAATCGTCAAATCCTGAGTCGTCCAACGGGCTAAAGTTCGCCTGCGGCGCCGGTTGAGGAGCACCGGCGTTATCTGCACCGTTCTCGTTCACCGCGTTCGCCTCCTTGGGCGCGTCGCCATCCTCGTCATCATCATCTTCGTTATCGCTAAAGACCCATGTTGAGCCGCGGACAAAACTTGAGCCAGCAGCAGCACCTTCTAACTTGGCGACAAGCTTGGCTTGTTTGTCACTCTCTGGGCCGGCGGCGCCTTCTGGCGTTGCGACAGCAGCCGCGGACTCCGCGGCCTGGGTCTCGCTTTTCTTTTGCTGTTTTAAGATCTCCTCCTGCTGATCGGCCTTGATAGCTTCCAAGGTCTTTTGCTGTTCCTTGGCGTCGCCAAGCATCGCGCCCTCCACGCTGTTGCCCTCAAAGGTGTCAGGAATGGGCACGGCGTCCAAGAGGTCCTTTACGAGGCTAGTCGTGGGCGGCGCGCGTTTGAAGAAGGTCTTTGTGAGAAGGGTGGAAGCCGACGGCCGGTTGGCGGGGTTTTTCTGCAAGCAGAGCGTGATAATTTCTCTAAAGTGCCTGGAGAACTTGTGCTTGGTCTTCTGGTAGTCCTCGTACGATTTTAAAGACGGTGGGGGGTTCTGGATGGTCATCAGCAACACGCGCATGGGTTGCAGCCGGGCATAGGGTGCATAGCCTTTGGCCAGTTCCAGAGCGGTGATTCCAAACGACCAAATGTCCGCTTTCTCATCATATGGCCGAGTCTGCTCCATGACTTCAGGTGCCATCCAGCACGGAGTTCCCACAAAGGTCCTGCGCTCGCCCTCCTTGCGATCAATGCCCCCGTTGGGCAGCCATCCGGCCACGCCAAAGTCGGAGATCATGACAGAGCCATCGCTGTCCATGAGAAGGTTACTAGCCTTGATGTCGCGGTGGATCTTGCCCTGCTGGTGGAAATACTCGAGCCCTACGAGCGCGGATTTTAATATGGTGGCGATCCATTCCTCCTTCATGCCGTCGCCAAGCCCAGACCTCTTGAGCACCTTCATGATCCGCAGGCAGGACCCTTTCCGCATCAGAGGCATGACCAGCCACAGGCTGCGCTTCACCACAAAGCACGCATACGCCCGTAGCACGCACGTGTTCTTGGACAGCAGCATCACGCGCACCTCCTGGTAGATGTCGTCCAAGCTCGACGTCAGATTGTCCAGCTCCATGATCTTGATCGCCACATCCGTGCCCTTCTCCGCGCAGTGCGCCTGCCACACCTTGGCGAACGCGCCCTGACCGATCTGCGCCTTCAAATCATAAGCGTTCGCCGTCTGCGGCCAGTCAAGCTCCTGTTCCGTGAGCTCAGCGCCCACTCCGCCCGCGCCTTTCTCGCTCTTCTTGCGCGAGATGAGGTCCTTCAGGTCGTTCATTTTGTTCTTCTTCTTCTTGTTGTTGCTATTGCTGCTGTTGTTGTTGTTGTTGTTGGTGGTGGTTTTCCACTCCTCAATATCACACGACGACGTCCTCGGCACGTGCGCCTAAACAATAACCAATTACCAAACACCTTCGCGATACTACAATACGCCAGACAAACAAACAGACAGACAAACAAACAAACAAACAAACAAACGAACGAACGAACGAACAAACGAACGAACGAACAACCAAATGCTACCTCGCTGCTTCGATACTTTCTTCGATTCTTCGATACTTTGCTGCCTGCTCCTGCAACGACGCGACAGATTCTCTCTCTCTCTCTCTCTCTTTCTCTCCTTTTCTCTCTTTGTCCTTTTGCTCCTTTTGCTCCGGCGAGGCGGATGTGTGGGTGGATGTATGGATGTATGGATGTGTGGGTGGTCCTCGCAGTGTCCTCGCCGCGGACGCCGCAGCTGCTACGCGGACGACTAGGAGGTGGCTACGGCGCGTTCTTCCTTCTTTCTTTCTTTCGTTCTTTTTTGGGCTCCTTTTCGCCAAGGCTTTTTGCCCTCTTTTTCGCCGCTTTTCTCTTCGGCGCGATAGAGTTGAGGCTAAGTGAAACGGTAAGCCTGCGCCCCTCCTTCCTCCTGCAGTAGGAGTGACGGTAACGCGGCTATGCCGCTGGCTGTCCTCGCTCGGGCCCGCCTGGGGACGCCTGCTGCGGGAGAGAGACGGGGGTTGGTTAGTGAGATGGATAGGAGGTGGTAGCGAGGGGACTCTGGGGGTACGCGCTGAGAAGAGCAAGGAGGCGGCGAGGAGGATGGGTCGGTGTGTCAGAGAGCTTCTTCCTCAGTACCCATGGCCCCTCACAACGAGTTTGGCCCTCACAAGATGCTGTGAGGAGCGACTTTCTCTCCTCACAAGAGGTGCTCAGGATTCAGCTAAGAGTGTTCAGATTGTTCTGATCGTTCAGATCTCGAGATCGACCTTTGGATACAGTAGCACTCTCTGTTAGCTAGAGGATAGGGCACGCTACGTTTTCGCGTAGAACATGATGCACTAACTCACACTCAGAAGCTGAGAGGTCAGATGCCAGTAACATCATCACCACTGGTGTTCTAGTGAGGGTGATGAGAGCGCTACTGAGTACATAGTATTTGAGATGATGTTCGAGATGGTAGTATTTGATTTGAGATAGTATCTGATTATATCTGATTGTGTAGAGAATAGGTAGTATACCAGAAATAGTTCCGCAGCACT
Source organism: Parietichytrium sp. I65-24A (assembly GCA_012862575.1). Lineage (NCBI taxonomy): Eukaryota > Bigyra > Thraustochytrida > Thraustochytriidae > Parietichytrium > Parietichytrium sp. I65-24A. Next base: position 238,914 of record BLSF01000037.1, read on the forward strand.
GGGTTAGCGAAGGTGTAGTCGGCCTCTACTACTAAATTTAACGTTGTCTGAAGAGTTACTTAATAGTCATCTATTAAAAGGCATAATGTGAAATTCACACTGTTCGGCTAGCTACCCTTGTAGTAGAGCAACCGTGACAAAGGGGTGTATTAAGCACCCTATTCGTACTATTCTACAAAACATTGTGGTTCCACGACGTAATCCCGATAGCAAGTCGTATAGTCTCTCCTAAATCTCAAGACCTGGAGTCCACATCATTACGCCTCTCTCAATCCATACACTAATCACATCAGCGAACTTCACCACCTCCATATCTTCCGTGCACTCGTCCTTAATTCGCCCGCTACCTCCCATATCCTGCCAAGGAAACGGCTGACTGACGTGGACAAGACCTCCAAAACACCTGCTTAGCCGCACAGCTTCCTCGGGCCACCTCTAACCTCCACTATACAAAACGCTAGCACTCGGGTGAAGCAGCAGAAGCGGCGCAAGAGAGGGTGCGCGAGGACGAGGACGAGGACGTACGCGGAGCAGAACCGAAATCGCAGAACAGTGAAGAACCGGGCGCGAATAGTCGGTTCCAAAAGCAGAGCAAGTACTCGTGCGCTGCGGTTGAGGGGCGGGCGGTCACGGTCGGAGAAGACAAGTCAAGACAAGACAAGAGAGCGGTTCGCGACGGAAAAAGATGCACGCCGCAGGCGGGTTCGGCGGGCAGATGGCTCAGCAGTATAACCAGCAGCAGCAGTATAACCAGCAGCAGCAACTGCCGCAGCAGAATGCGCCGCAGTACGGCCAGCAATACGGCGGCCAGCAGCAGCAGCAGCAGTATGGACAGCCACAGCAGCAGTATGGGCAGCCACAGCAGCAATATGGGCAGCAGCAGCAGCAGCAATACGGGCAACAACAGCAGTATGCACAGCAGCAGGACTATTCACAGCAGCAGCAGCAGCAGCAGTATCCACAGGGGCCGGAGCAAGGTGGATATGACTTCCATGCGGAGGAGGAGAAGAATGGGATCAGGTTCTCGTGGAATGAGTGGCCGAGCTCCAAGATTGACGCCGAGAGAGCCGTGGTACCTGTCGGATGCCTGTACACGCCGCTGAAGAGGATCGAGAATATGCCCATCGTAGAGTACAAGCAAGAGCCTGTGCGCTGTAAAAACGCAAACTGCACAGCCGTGCTCAATCCTTGGTGCATTGTTGACGTTCGCAGCAAACTATGGACTTGCCCATTTTGTCTAACTCGCAACAACTTTCCGCCACATTACGCGGACAACATCACAGAGGTAAATCTCCCTACGGAGCTTATTCCCCAGTACACCACCATCGAGTACCAGCTTCCACGCAACGAGGCCGGACCTCCGGTTTTCGTGTTTGTGGTAGATGTCTCCGTAACCGAACCCGAGCTCGAGGAGCTCAAGGACTCACTCCTGCAGTCGCTCAGCATTATGCCGGAGAATGCTCTCATCGGGTTGATCACGTTCGGCTCCATGGTGCACGTGCACGAGCTTGGCTTCTCCGAGGCATCGCGAAGCTACGTGTTCCGTGGCAACAAAGACATCCCATCGGATAGAATTCACGCCCTCTTGGGACTCCCGGTCAATCGCCAGGGTGCTACAGGGGCTGCCCAACACCAAGCGCAGCAAGGCATCGTTCCCGGGGCCGAGAGGTTTCTCTTGCCAGTGTCCGAATGCCTAGTTGTGCTTGACTCGATTCTCTCGGACCTCACCCGCGACCCTTGGCCGGTCACCCCAGACAAGCGTCCTCAGCGTTGCACCGGCGTTGCCCTGAGTATTGCGGTAGGCATGATGGAGAAGCTTTGGAACCGTCGTGGTGCAAGGATCATGATGTTCATCGGCGGCCCGCCCACGGTTGGACCAGGAGCAGTTGCCAAGGTTGGTTTGGACGCTGCTATGAGGTCTCACACGGATCTCCAGAAGGGCAGAGCGGACCTGTTCGAAAAGGCTCAGAAGCACTACGACGCTTTAGCGGCTCGCTGTGTCGCCAGTTTTCACGTTGTTGATATTTTTGCTTGTTCTCTAGATCAAATCGGTCTTTTGGAGATGAAGAACTGCGTGGACCAAACAGGTGGACTCGTCGTTCTCGCCGATACATTCTCCCAGTCAGTCTTCAAGGAGTCGTTCCGTCGCGTGTTCACGCGCTTCCCCGAAAACGCGGATCAGCGCGACCGCGACCATCTCATGATGGCCTTTGCGGGAACGATGGAGGTCGTGACCTCCAAAGAGTACAAGGTTCGTGGTGCCATCGGACCATGCTCTTCGCTCAAAAAAAAGAGTCCTTCTGTCAGCGACTCGGAGGTTGGCCAAGGAGGCACTTATGCATGGAGAATCGGCGGCATGGATCCAAACACAACAATTGGACTTTACTTTGAGGTACGTGGAGTTTTATTACGACGACGAGACATTCTTTTTCTATCGGCACATGTGATAGCTAACCCTCTTTTTTGTTTCCGGCACCAAAGATCGTGCAAGGCCAAGAGCAAGCGCAACAGCATCAAGGGCCAAAGAGGCGACATTTGCAGATCATTACTACTTACCAGCACTCGAGCGGAAGGTATCGCATGCGCGTAACAACCGTTGGAGGCCGCTGGCAGTCAGATCCTAATGTCGCATCGATTGGTCGCTCGTTCGACCAGGAGGCGGCCGCAGTGCTGATGGCTCGCGCTGCAGTGCAACGCGCTGAGACTGAGGACACCACGGACATTCTTCGCTGGCTCGATCGCTCTCTAATCAGACTCTGCTCGAAATTTGCAGAGTACAGAACAAATGATCCGAGCTCGTTCCGTCTGCCGATGGAGTTTACGATCTATCCGCAGTTCAACTTCCACTTGAGGCGAAGTCCGTTCTTGCAAATTTTCAACAGCAGTCCAGATGAGACTGCGTACCACCGTATCATCCTAACTCGCAACAACGTGAGCAATTCGCTGGTTATGATACAGCCAGCGCTGCTGTCCTACGGGTTTTCTGGCGAACCAACTCCTGTGCTACTGGACATTACAAGTGTCAAAGCAGACACCATTTTGTTGTTGGACACGTTCTTCACTGTTGTGGTGTTCCACGGAGAGACGATCGCCTCATGGCGTGACCAAGGGTACCAGGATTTGCCAGAGTACGCCAACTTCAAAGAGTTGCTGCAAGCCCCGAAGGACGATGCACAGGTTGTCATGGAGGACCGTTTTCCGTTTCCGCGCTACATTACCGCAGATCAGCACAAGTCGCAGGCTCGCTTCCTGATGGCCAAGGTGAACCCACCAGATCCGCAACGCGATCCAAACAGCGCACAGCTCATCTTCACCGACGACGTGTCTTTGAGCGTGTTTATGACCCACTTGATGAAGCTAGCGGTGAGCGAATAATCTTGCCCTCCTTGTCATCAATCCCACCAGGACGTATTTTTTTAACAGCAAAATTAAAAGGATCGACTGAAAAGATTACAACTTTTTCCATTTTCACCTCCCATCCGTTTCCCAAGAAAATAAAATCCTCAGTCCATGTGAACGAACATACTGCAATGGCCGGAGCTAGAAGGCTTGGGAAGGTAGGTATGCAAGGGAAAGGAAGACAGGAACTTAAAAAGAGTGGAACATGTATTATTCTGAAATTGTCCAGCCCACCGCGGCCAAACGAATTTTTATTTTCTGTAACAAATTGGCAAGAAAGGGAGAAGTTCACACATTCCCAACCTGTGCCAAAACCGTCGCACGGGCCTGATTCCAGGCATGCAATCGAATGGCGCAACCTAACCCTTCTGTGTTTGTGACGTGACTGCGTGTTGTAGTAGTACTTGATCTGGAGGCACGGTCGCTCACATTGCAATCTCCACCAAAAGAATGAGACCAACCCAAACCTGCTAGATTAAAGCTTCTGGTGTGGCGGGTGCACCCAATCCCGGGTGTTGTACACGGAAGCTCCTACCCTCCAGCCTGGCACGTCCTTCATCAGACGCTCCTCCGCTGCCCTGTTTTTAGCCGCCTCGCGCACATACCTCACGTCCTCCTCAGCCTGAAGAAATGGCAGCAAAGCCGCCCGCCGCTCCCTCCTCTCCTTGAGCATCTGCCTCTTCGCCACATTGCCTTGTCCCACGCGCCACATGCCGAAAATCACCAGTGCCGCAGTGCCTCCAAACAAATGAATACCGCGGATGCGTGCCTTTGGCACCTCGGATGCCACGCTGTGTACAATCATAAATCAACGTTAGCGCCGTTTCACAAGATCATCGAAAACAACCAAAAACCAAACCAACAACCAACAACCAACAACCAAACCAAACCAAACCAAACCAAACCAAACCAAACCAAACCAAACCAAACCAAACCAAACCAAACCAAACCAAACCAAACCAAACCAAACCAAACCAAACCAAAGCCACACGAAGACATCAGGCAATACGTTCCAAGTTGCGCACAGAATCCGAGTCTCCCACAGTACCACGGTTCCAAAGTACCACATTACCACATCACCACATCACACGCTCACCACGTCACACGCTCGACCGCCTTTTCCACCATCTCATTCACAGCCAGCAAGCATACGCCCCCGCATCCCTTTGACACACGCCCGCGTGACTACGTACCTGAAGGGCTTGAATCCGCCCGGTGGCGGCATCTCCTGCCTGCCTGGTCTTGGTTTCGTGGCCATCTTGCCTTCTTCTTTCCCTGCAGGATAATATGTGTGTGTCCTCGCGGATCTATGCGCGTACCTCTCAGCAGTGTGCACTCGTCCTCGCTAGCCGACCGACTTGTGTGGGAGTACAGTGGAGCACCACGGAGGAATCACAGAGTGCGCGAGATGCGCCCTCGGAAGACGCTGTGGCGTGCAGGCTGAGCGCGACCTAACCCAGGGTTAGGGTGGCGCGCGAACGGGCTGTGGCCGAGAGCTCCGAGAGCTTTGGCCTCGCAGAATTGCTAGTGCAAGCGGTAGTGTGCGGGGTAGAGGAAAACGCTGGAAAACGCTGGTATTCGAGGATAGATGTCCCCGAAATGGTCTTTTGTGGCAGCGATATTGAGACCGAGACGTTTGCCGTGGGTCGTAAGAACTGTAATGCTTGGACTTGTGAGAACCACTGGGAATGGGAGTGTACTCGCACGAGCGAACGTACGTACGTACTCGTCGACGGTAGATCAATGAACGCGAAAAGTGTCCGCTTGAGAGGGGAGAGAGCTTGGTAATCGATAGCGCATCTAGCGGATATGCTGCGAGTGGCGCGGGCATCAGCGTCCTGCGACGCAACTTTAGTGCTCCGAAGATGGTTTTCGGCTGCGAAAGCAAGAGGACCTGCGTCAGCTACACAGAACGAAGTGAAAGCGGTGAAGAAGCGGACTCGGCGTAGTGTAATGGCGAAAGTGAAGTCCGACTCGCGAAAGCTTGTGATTGTGGACGGGAATGGGCTCTTGTTCCCGTTGATCTTTGCGATGAAGAACCAAGGGTCGGTGGAACGTCTTCCGGAAAAGGTAGCGTCAAGTTTTGTGCATCGCCTGCGTCATGTGTGGAGAAATGTGGATCCGTCTCATGCTGTGATTGTTTTTGATGGACGCAAGTCTCGAACGAGTCGGAATTCCATCATTGAACAACATCAAGCCACTGCAACCTCCAGTCTAAGTAGCTTGACTTACCAGAATGAAAGACTGAATGAAATGACGCAGGCATTAGCTCTGGTACATATCAGAGATGCCATCCAGAAGCTCGAGGCCATTCGAGTCTATCAGCCCAAGGAAAAAGTTGGAGATCGCAAGCTGGAAAGGGAAGTGGAACTGACTATATCCACCCTTTTTGAAGGGAAAAAATGCCCGCTGCTGGGACAGCTTCTCGAGTTGTGCGCCAGCTGGGATAGGGATTTTCCATCAAAAGAATTCGATTTGTCGAAACCTGAAAAGCTTGCAGGACACAAAGCAGATATATTAAGGGAGTTACTTGTTAAACTCACGGAGCAGAAGAGCAAAAAGACAGAGTCGGCCTTGCAACAGGTGCAATTGGAGGCGGTGGTGCACTACCCAATGTACAAGAGCAGTAGGCCTCCTCTTGCCGCGGAGCTCGCGCCTATTTTCCCTGCAGTGTTCGAGCGGCAAGCTACTGAAGGCGTGCAACTCCTTCAGGTGGACGAAGTGGAAGCTGATGACTTGATCGGCTCTTTGGCGTCGCGAGCTTTGAAAGACGACCCTTCCATACATGTGCATGTGGTGAGCTCCGACAAGGACTTCAACCAGTTAATATCACCAAGGCTTTCTCTCTTGTCTCCGAAGGGTGGCGACTTCGACCTTAGGGATGAAGCCTGGTTCCAGAAAGAGTTTCCAGGCTTGATTCCGTCACAATACATAGATGTGTTGGCCCTACAGGGCGATCGCGCGGACGACATTCTCGGGGTTCCGAACGTTGGCCCGAAGCGAAGTGTGTCCCTTGTGGCGCAGTACAAGAGTTTGGAAGGATTAATGGAAGCAAGCAAGAATCCGGGCTTCAAGCCAAACTGGCTGGCTAAGGCGTTGTCAGAAAATTCACATTCGGTGTACGTTGGGAAATTGCTTGCCACGATTGACTGCAACCTCGCGATACCGGAGAAAGCGAAGAACTGGCAATCTTTGTTTCAATATCGCCCAACATGACCACCCATTGTCGAGCCGCTCAAGAGGACCGGGTGTCTGTTATCGTGCACTGGCGTTGAGAGAATTGTGATCAAAGGTAGCAAGCAAGATCGCCGCCCTTCCAAACAATAAAAACCGAATATCTCTGTCCCGACTTGGCAAATGCTTCCACTTCTTTTATTAGTATAAACGGTACGTACTCAACATTAGGCCTTCCAAACTCGCTCACGGTAATCTCAGCGCTCAACGCTACAATGAATAAAAATAAAATCAACCGTAGTTGAGCTTGAACACCTGGTTCCCGATTATGTAACCCGCTCCAGACTTTTGGATGACGAAGAGCTCCGAAAATTTCATAGCATTGGTCCCGTCGATACTCATCTGTCCGCAGAGCATGAGAAAGACAATCTCAAGTCCATTCACAAGCTGAACATCGAGAGACATGTTTGGGTCGTGCTGCACCTCCGGGAGCTTGAACATTTGCTTCATGATGTGCTCTTGCGACCGGCAGTAAGCGCCTTCGAACTGCACGATCGAGTTTGCGGTGTACAGGCTGGCAAGCGCTTGGCGCGACTGCGCGCTACCATCGTATCCTTGGTAGTAATACTGCACAAAGGCCTTGACCAGGTCGCCGGCCTCTGCCGGGCAATTGAATGGGTTGCTGGTCGAGTTTACTCGGAACACGTAGTTGTGGATGTAGTAGCCGTTCCCGTTCGGGACCAGCTGGAAGGACTCCTGATACTGCTGTCCCATGAGCTCGCCAGTTGCGAACGCGATGAGAGCTCCGTTACCACAGCACGACGGCATGGCGTCCGTGGCCGTCTCTCTTCGCGCCACCTGCGCTGGCAGGCCCAAATTCAGCAGCATCCTCACAATCTCCTCCTGGCCCTTCGCAGTCTGCCCTTCCAGCTGCATGGTGGAAGCCGCCGTGAACAGCATGCCCAAATCCTGCTGCCGCTTGCCGTCCAGGGCAGAGTGGAACGCGCCCACCCATTGCTTCGCTAGTGCGCGCTCCTGCCCTGCTAGCTTGTCAGGGTTCGACTCAATCTCGGGCTCGTCCCCGGCGTTCATCATGTCCCTCTCCGAATTATCCTGTCACTCTCCTCCGATCTTCGATCTTCGATCTTCGGTTCGCCCTCCTCACGCTGGTGCCGGGGCCGGTCCTACCGGTGCTCGTAGTGCTTGCAGTATCGTTCGGTGTGCGCCGCGTGTACCTCGCTTGCGCTTCGCAGAATTTGCGTCCCGATGGTTGAGTGTGTTGAGTGGACAGGTTTACAGGTTTCCATTTCCATACAATAAGATCCACCCCTGGACTAAGTACTTATAGGGCATTTGCCTAACCACTGCTACGTGTTTTAAAGTGATTGTACATGTATATGGCGAGGTGTTCGTGGAGAGAGAGAGAGAGGCGGGGCAGCGAACAAGGGAATGTTCTTGATTTCATCTTTCGTCGTGAGTAGGAGATGCGGTAGATGCGGGCTAGTTGATCAGCTGGGTACTCCTAGCTACTTTTCCAATGCACATGGTAGGCACCGTTGTTACGAATGAAGGAAATGAGGAGAACCGGAGAACCAGAAATCAGAGAATAACTCTTTCGCGGAACCGGGTGGCGAGAGGAGAGCGCAACAGAGACTGACGGAAGGAAGCAGAAGAAGATCTTTTTAAAGTGTGAATAAATTACGGTACTGCTTGGGCAAGTAAAATATTCGTTCACTGTCAGTCAGTCAAATCACGGTCAATTCAAAGGAAAAAAAAGGGCAAAATCAAGAGCTTGAGAGTATACCGTGCAGCGTTGCACCACGCCGAGGTCCGAAGCAACTAGGTTGGCGGTCAGTGATCTCCGAGAAAAAGGAAAGCAGCAAATCCTTCGCATGAGATGATGGGGGGCAATAAAACGTTTGCATTCAAATTTCGGAGGGAGACGGAATGAGGAGCTGGTGGCGCTCCGTCTCATTCAGGTGTTCGAGGACCGATGGGGGTGCTGGGGGCAGCTCAGCTTGAGGAGCGGGGACTTCCAAGAAAGTGGGTTCATCGACAAATTTCGATGAAGAAGTGTCATCCTGAACCTCGGAGTCAATAGTAACCTCGGCTGGAGCCCCATCTACGGCGGGCCCACGAAGTCGCAGAGGGAATCTAGCCGCCGCTTCTGTAACATGCTCATGTGTGCGCGTCTCCCCTTCGCTCGACGACGCGATCGAGACTGGGACGGAGAGGTCCACTGGAAACGCCAATGAAGACGCAGAAGAGTAGCCCTTGAAAACCACCGATTGAAACGAAGATTGATAACCACTGCAAGGCTCGCACATCGCGATCGGGCCAGACTTCCGTTCATAAGTCTTCAAGCAACAATATTCTGAGCACTTCAATTGCGACCACAAGTACGAGCACTCAGAGTGCGACACGGAAGATGCGGCCAGTGTGCCGCTGACCACCACAGTTTTAGTTGAACGTTCTTTCATGTAGATGACCAGCTGAAGTTCGATGAAGATCAAGAGCATTGTAATAGCCAAGAGGGTCAAAATGGAAGGGCGGCGCGAGAACAAGTGGTACTCAGACTCACCGCTCATCACTCGGGACCTCGTGCGAACGAGAACCTCCGGTTGCCTTCCAGATGGGAAGATGTCTACTTTGACAATCTTGCTGGAATTAGTCCGCACCTTGTAGGTCGGCGAGAGTGGCCCGCGATCTCCCATGGTGCTCCTGAATTAAAACCCTGGTTCACGAGGTCGTTGACCTGCCTTCTTCTGCCTTGCACTGTTCTGAGAAGCCCGGTCCTCGACGAGTCTTCAAACCACACCTTTGGTCTGAATCTAATTGGGTTGGGTCAATGCAAAGTCTGCTCCAAGCAGTCTGGATGCACTCCCGCGAGTCAAACAGGTCCCGACGCGACAAGTGACGGCAAAACGAGCGGCCGAGACGATGTCACAGGGGGTTTCAGGTCTAGAATGCAAGAGTGTGCAGAACGGAGGCACGACAGTTCCGGCCGTCGACTGCTCCTCTCTCAGGTGATTCGTGACCTGAAACTCCTTCCACTTGAGGGTTGGGCACGGGCCAGGAACGATTCTGATCGAGCTGATGTTTGTAGGTATCAACGTAGGGAAGAATGAAACCCCTTCCAGCGATTGAGTCAGAGGTTTGTGATACTGAGTACCCTTTGAGAAGTATGATCGATGACTCCAATGGCTTTCGGTGATGCTTGGGTGGTTTCGTTGGATGTCAAGCAGGTAGATCCGAGTTGCTCTGTGCCAATCAAGTATTGTTGACGGCAAAGCACTCAGCCAAAAGATCTCACGTATATACTCTGCAACAGCTCGAAGTGTTTTGAGAATAGAAAAACTGCTTGCACCGAAAGCAATCACGTCATCGCCGTCCAGAATTTTAAAGTAATCACAGTGCATGCCCAATAGCGGTATCGGGACAGATGATGCTTTTAAATACTCTGACTTACATGTCTGACGACTCCGCGAAACGAGACGTCCCAAAAATAGCGAAACTTATCGAGTGGAAACGCCACTTTGATCGATCTTTTCGAGCAGCGATGCGATGGGTCAATGACTGCAACTAACACAACTTATGCGTCCCACCACTCTTCGACTGTTGGGGGGCACTTTTCCCGCGTGCGTCGGAGCCTGGGACTGATAATTTCTAATTCTATCGACACTTTCACCTCCGAGTCGGGACCGGTACTCAGACTATGTTCTGGTACTCCGTACTCTGTACCCTGTACTCGCTAATGTCAACGGTGAAGCAGTCGGCGTTGGTGCTCCTAATCTCGTCAATTCCCCTTACCAGCGTGCTGGAATTTCTTAACGGCATTTCCTCAGAATCAGAATTCATTGTCAAAATGTACAGCCAGCTTGGACATTTAAGGTTGAGTGGCAACCTTATTGGTGCGATCTTGGCAAACAAGATCGCTCCTGTTCAAATCTCAACCAGCTGTACTCAAGTGATGCTGCAGGACTGTACCCCAATCAAGCTCTCTCTCTCTCTCTCTCTCTCTTCCTTTTCTTTCTTTCTCTCTTTCTTCATCGGACTTGCTGCCACACAAACTCTCTCATTAGCCTAAATGAATTCTGTGGAACTGTCCAAACGTCATACACACCATCCACGCAAATGCTGATTGCTGTCAGGCCCAAGATATCCAATACGATGTTGCGAAAAGCCCTGAGCTCGCAACTTTCACAACAATTTACAGCCGTCAAAATGTGCAATCGGTATACAAGAAGAGCAAGAGCTGCGGTGGGTCGCAACATGCCCGGAAAAGTTGTCCCAGCCCATTCAATTTCATGAACATGTTACAAGTACATGTCAGTACTCACAGTACTCACTGTCATTCACGCGATCCAAAGCTGCTGCTCCAGAATCAGAATTCAGAATTCAGAATTCGGAAAAAGATTCGTCATCGGCGAGCGATCCGCACTGGCATTACGAGTCATCCAATGTAATTCGCAACCGTCCAAGTCTGTGTCTTTCGCCACAATCGAAATGAAAAAAGAGTAAAAAAACGTTACAACCATACCGTTTACACTATACCCGCGCATATCACTCCTCAGTCCCGGGACTGCTACACCGAATTTCTCTCAATGGGCCAAATTACCAGTAAGCCCATGTAAGCCCAATTACATCCAATTAGCCAAAGCGCAACGTTTGTAAAGCGTACCACACGTTCCACAAATCGCGGCCAAATACAGCTCGTATTGACTGAATACGATTCGTAGTTCAAAGTACGTCGCCATTTTTTTTCGAAACGGTGGGGTGGGGAAGAGCATGGCAGGGAAATGTGCGATCGATCCCATGTCTCACATGTCTCACATATCACATATGTTACATATGTCACCTGCACGTGTGTGTATGGATTGTATGGATGAATGTGCATGGCAATCGCGGAAGTTGGAGGTCGCAGAAAGCTTTGCCACTGTCATCATCTGAGATGTGCGCGACAATGACGAGGGGACACGCGAGAGTCGGTAACGCAGAAGACGGTCTGGAGACCCAGTTGGCTGGAGAATGTTCGCGCAAAGTGCATATTCCTGATGTCGCCAGACTTGTTGCCGGGGACTTGTATGAGATGTACGTGGTGCCAAAGTATCACGTGGATGCGAGGCGGGCCCATATTGTGGACGATCAAGAGTCGAGACGGGTCGGCAGACTGTCGTACTACGAAATTAATCTGCCGCATAAAGCGGACCTGCCTGCTCGACTTGGGTGGGAAAAGCCCCGAGACGCAACGGAACACCAAACGCTTTTGCTGTCACGCAGGGAGATGCGCGACGAGCTTGAACATGGAGGTGCTGCACAATCATTAGCGCTATCCAGGAATGTCTTTCCAGGAGGACCAACTGGAGTGAGTACAACTTTGCCGCCACCATCATCAACGGCTTGGACTCCAGATTGTATTTCCGAATCTAGAGCCCAGCAACAAGTCGCCCAGCGACAGAGCATTCTTGGAGGGAGAGAGCAAGTGGCGCCAGTGAGCCCGACCGAAATCTCAGACGGAATGGGAGTCTACCTACGGCAAGAGCTGGAGGAGCTGAGGTCAACTTTGTGTCAGGCACAGAACCCGAGCGATTATGCAAGTATCACAAGGCGGATGCGATATTCTCGAGAAGCAATGCAGTTTCATCGTCGAGTTGGGAGCGCAAGACTAGGATTGCATGGTTAGATCAGGATGCTTGGATCTGCTTGGCGGACGTGATGAATAGGTGAGGTATACTAGTACATACTGTGTCAAATAGATTTTCATACTCTTTCCGAGTGGCCAATAGTTTATCAGTCTCTATGTTCAGGTCGCGCGAACCTTTGGAGCAAAAAGCCGCAAGAGAAACGTGCTCAGCTATACCAGTGCCGCCCTTGGTAGTAGTCTATAGTTCGTTCGTCGAGGTTTCGCGACGGGTACTCGCCAAGTTCTCGCATTGCCTCTGCGGAGGCGTCCACCTCTGTTTCAGAAGTCAGATTCTCCTCCACAGACCTGGAAGAAGGACTCGTTTCTGGAGAATCTGCTTTGACGGACGGAAGCTCTGAGTCGGCAACCTGTAGATCCTTCACTTTCCCAATATCCTTTCCGAGCTCAATCTCTTGGTCCGCGAGGGCCAGGATTGTTTCTGGAGGTGCACCATGCTTGTCGGAAGATTTTTCTTCATTCTTGTGGCTTGAATGAGTGGGGCCATTGAAGAAGGGGAACAAGTCCTCGTTCAACTCAAAGTCACCAGCTTTGTGAAAGGGCTTGGAGGCATGTAGCTCTAAGTCCAAGTCCTCTGCTGCATCTGTAATATTTTCGGCAACGTCAATAATTGGTCCTATTTCATTCTCCTCAAGGAGGCCGTGGTCTTTAAGCTCGAAGACCTTGTCCAAGAGTTCATAGCGAATCGAAGCAGCAATCTGTTTTGCCTTCACTTTGCGCAATACATCGGGGCGCAATTTGCGAACAGCGTTAAGGAAATTTGCTGGAGCCTCGCATGCTTCTAAACTCTCCTTATACAATTTAAGGCGTTGTGCTCTCAGCGCATCCTTCTCGCTTTGGAAGATGTTGACGGATGCTCGCGAGACCTGATGTGCTCTGAGATAAGCGAATGCAGTTTCTGTGAAGACAGTCAGAGCGTAAGTGTCCGAGCCTTGGGAACAGCATTGACACGCTATTTTGTACGTCGCACAGCACGACGCCATCTTCCTCGTAGAAGAACGTGCCGATTTATCCTGCGCGCGAGTCTCTTCGATCGGTCGAGGAAAGGGTAACTCTAACTCTGCAACGTCGCGGCCCTCGGCCCGACCTTCTACCAGAATACCCGCGAGCTCGGCGTGGCATCGTGATAAGATAGCCACAAGACTGCGCGCGAGAGAGGACTTTAAGATGCGATTCCATTGGTCTATTTCAGAAGCTCTGCGATCCAGCTCTGTGTCCACGGAATGCATCAAGATGAACCATGATGTTCTACCAATGAGCTTCCTGTCCAACAATTTATTGTACGTCACAGATTGCGCAAGCAAAAAATGGCGACGCTTCTCCTGGAGCGTTTTGTGTGCTGGCCCTACAATCTGAAACTCGACATTCTCGCCACTTTGCACCTCATGCTCCCTGTTGCTGACACTCTGGGCTTGCTTGTTTGAAGCATCCATTTCCCCTCCGACAGGCAGTGCCTGCGGATCGGCGTCGCTGGACAGCGGGCCTTTTGTCGCACTCAGAGCATCGCGGACTTGAGCAGGATCGCCACCGGCAAACAGAAGGGTTCTGGCCGCAATTTCTTTAAACTGCTGTGCGAGCTCCTGCAGAATGCTCTTGTCCGGCTCGTGCTGCAGATTCAGCTTTCGCACCAGAGGCCCCGCTGAAGGAGCATTTACGATCAAGGTTAAAGCTACTATGCCTCCCATGTAAAATGTGGCCAGCGAGCCTACCCTTTCGCTGACCCCAGGGCTCGAGCGAATAATGATTGAGAGTGTGAGCCCAACAGCTCCTCTGAGCCCTCCCCACCACATCACGATCGCGTCCGAAGCCGTGATCCCTTCCCCGGTGCATTTTAACATTGGAAACAAGATTGCCACTGTGATAGCTCGAATCACAATTACGAGGACGTACAGCAAGAAAAGGAACCCCCAGTCGGTGCCAGTAATTTGCCCCGTGGTAAGGTCATCTGCGATGAAGAGCCCAGATATTGCAAAGAGTAGGGAGTTTGCAATAAACTCGGCCTGGTTCCAAAAGTGCTCCATGCGTTCTGCAACCGACCCGATAATAGTAGCGCGGCCGAATACGTTCGCCATGAGTCCGAGAGGAACGAGGGCTAGGACGCCGGACATCTCCCCAGCCATTGCAGCAGCAAAACAGAGATACGGAAAAGCCATCGTCAGCGCAACCAGAGGAGTTGGCTGGCGCTTAAGAACAGGGAAGATTAGCAAAAGTAGGAGCCCAAAACCAAGTCCTAGAGTAAATGATCCAAGGACCTCTTGAAAGATGAACGCAACAATTCCAGCAGCATCATAAGCCACCCCGGCTTGTAAATTGAGGAAAAGAGTGACCACAACGATAGCACTCCCGTCGTTGAGCACGCTCTCTCCGCTGATAATAGAGCTGAGACGCTTGGATGCTCCAAGTTCGTGCAAAAGGGCTATGACTGCGACAGGGTCAGTCGCGCTGAGCATTCCGCCGAACGCGAGAGCTTCATACCACGACCAGCTTACGGGCAACATGTACACAGGGAAAAGGGCGAGCAAGCACATGCCGATCAGCACTCCTGGAAACGCCAGCAGCAGAGACGGCCCAATGTACTGCAGGAAAACGTGCGCATTCGTTTTGAACAACTCGCTGAAAATAAGCGGCGGCAAGAACAAGAGCTGCAAGCCTTCCGGCGCGCTCTCCAGTCCCCGAATCAACCCCTGAAGCCTGGATGTCTCTTCTTCCCCGTGCAAGCCTTTATCGACCACGATCCCGATCACGCCGCCCACCAGGAACAGCACCAGCACCAGCACGCTCTGCGGGAACAGCGTCAGCACCTTCTCCGGCAGACCTTCTATGAGACCTGCCACCACCAGCGCCAGCGACACGAACACCACAATCTCCACCACGCCCTCGTCAGCGCTCCAATCATCCTCCCCCTCCTCACTCATCCTTCCTTTCTTCCTTTCTTTCTTCCTTTGGCCTTCGCCTCTTTCGCGGACTGCGCCTCGAGTCTCTGCGAGGATACGAGCACTTCAACTTGGCAAATTACCGGTATTCTCTACGAGAGATACACACGGTAGACCGTGGGCGGTATCAGGTGGGACATCGATGATCGATGATTGATGATCGATGATCGATGATGGATGGACTCGTTGATTGACGATGTTGATGGCAAGGAGACCAACTTGGAGATGGAAAGGATGATGGTGAGAGTGGAAAGGGATGGTGTATTGAACCTCTGAATTCTGAATTCTGAATTCTGAATTCTGCTGATTCGTTCATCTTCATCGATGGAGCAGACTGGCCGACCGATTATGGATGCACATGTGGACTCGGCGATCGCGGAATTTCACGGATCAAGGTGAAAGTCATGTGCTTGCTTGGTTCCAGGCAGGGCAGATTTTGCAAATAATGCTCGGACGCTTGACCCTGGGTGACGATTGAGGGAGACTCGAGTTGGACGGCAAGATTGTTACAAGTTGGCTCGGATGGTCTCAGGCTGCGATGACGCCACGCCAGAGAAGGCTGATGAGGCTATTGTCAGACAGTTCAGGAGGTTTCAGCGATACGGAGGAAAACGACCCTTGTTTCAGAGTGTTTGTGAGTTGCGCAGTTTTGCCATGTAGCGAAAACGAACAGACAGTCTCTCCGTGGCCGGAGAGAAGGACATACTTGGAAATAGTTCTGGGGAATTAGCTGCGGTTTGATCCTGATCTAGAGCACAAACACCAACACCAACGCCCGGCCAGCGGGGAGGCGTCTTGCAAACGCTTGCCCACGGAAGCGCCCTCGAGCCACCAGGCAAAAAGGAATGCGATAGGAGGCTGCCCCGCAATGCACATTTCCGACCTTTTGAACCCAAAGCTCTGAGCGCACGGGAAGAGCACGCGAAAGAAAAGTGGCTGCAGAGATGATGAATTGGTCAAGGTTACCTTCCTCCGGAACACATACTGTACACTTGTGCCGAAATAGTTCGGTTCTGGCGAGTGTAATGGTGAGAAAACAACTTTTAATGCTGTGCAGGAATTCTGGCGGGCAAGATACAAGCCAATTTGTCTCCAAAGAGACATTCACAGGCATGAGCGAGAAAGAAATGTGTTTGTGAAAATATAATAAGCTAAGATTACATTGCAATGTCAAGTGTTGTGTTTATGTATTCATCAATTCCATTCATCCAGACGTATTCATTCCGCAAAGGGAAGAGTGGAAGAGCGAGAGAGTATCTCTTCACGATGACTGACTGCCTTTAAGCGCGACCCATGAGCTTGGCGAACATGTATGAGCAAAAGTTTACCCTTGGCTTCACAGGGGCAGACTCTTGCGGCATCTCGTCCTCGAAGCCCAGGACCTTTTGTGCCTTCGTTGGCAAGAATCGAGGCTCGCCAGTAACCTGGAACAACTTGAACGAACGCGCCTCAACCTTCAGTTTTCGGGGTGGCGCGTTGTTCTCCTTGGACTTGAGCCTGATATCTCCAGTCAATTGTAAAATCTTTGCGCTCGGAACGTTGTTCTCCATCCAGAGCTTGTCCTTGTTCGTCAGAGGCATGTACTCCTCTGGCATGGAGATCGCCGAGCTCGGAAGTGCCATTTCGTCTTGCGCGCTTTTATGGGATTGGGAGACCGTGAAGGATGTGGAGGTGCCAAGGCGCAGCACGCACCGGCAGATGCTCGGTTGATGCTTTGGTGTAACCTTTCGGATGTACCGGTACGATCCGGTTCAAAGCGCACGCGACGGTCACGCGGCACTTCACACTTCACAAGCTTGTCTCTGGTCTCGCTCCTATTTGCCTTTTCGCCACCACGCGGCCACGTTGCAACTCGCTTTGGAGCTCTGTAGGCACGAGGAAAAAGTCCCTGGGTGACTTGTGCACCTCCCGAGCAGCGTGATGAGAACAATTTTCAAGTCCCCGATGGAGAGAACGGTTGAGAGTCACAAGGACGGTCGAACAAGTAGTGTTGATTCCCGTATATTCCGACGCAGATAGAGGCGGTGTGACTGATGATGGACCTTTGGGTCTTTGCTATGTCGTCCTCAATAAATGACTGACCTCCTTGCTTCAGCGAGATTAGCCTGTCCCTGGCTCAACGAAAAGCCACCGGAGTTTGGAATCGGTTGGTGCTACACGGTCCCTTCAAGCAAGCTGTGAGCGGAAAGGCTCTGGAAAGGCCAACCGATCGGGAAAAGGGCGAATTTGTCAATGGATGTACGACAAGACAAATGCCGGGGAAAGGGAGGGAGTGGATGCGAAGATGCTTCGCTTTTGAGACGGTGATGACTTTGTCGAGCAGGATGCTTGGACGCTCCTTCGAAGAGCGCCGCTTTCACGGTCAGCTAGATTCGAGCTCATGAAAAGAGGAATTGTCGCAGTCTGAGTTGGGGAAATGAATGCCCCCAAAAATACCTTTGATGATGATGCACATTCTATCGTGCTGCACCACAGCGACATGGAAACCGGGACTCATATACTCATTCTCGATGGTTGACTCAGACTCGGATCATTATTGTCCAACGGTCCTGTGTACTATGCCCGGCTACTATGATGCTCCTGATACTCCCTTCTTCTTCGCACTAACACTGTAAGTCCCTCATTCCTGCGATAACTCAAAGCTGTTCACACTCAACTCTACTGACTCTGAGTAGTAGCATAGTACTGAGCGCCAGTGCTTTCAGCAGCGCCAATTGACTTACCTCTGCTCCGCGGTACTGGAGATGCGTTGCAAAAATAGCTTGCCAATGCAGTACGCTAAAGATGATCCAGTTGACCTAATGCCCAGGTTGCTTGGCCAACGTGCGGTGTTATGAGAGTTTTGATTGTGCTTTTTGATTGTGAATTGTGGTTGAACTTGACCCTCGGTCGTATGCGCTCTCAGTCGGCACCTATTTGGTGGTGCACGAATGAATGAATGAGAGTGAGTGAGTGAGGAAAAAAACTTGTTCTGTATTTTATTCTGAATTCAGAGTTGTGAAACAAGATGTTTAGACTTTAGATGTCACAGCACTCACAGTGCTGCGTGCTGATGAGGTTTGCGCTGCTTGATTAATCGAGGGTTTAAGTCTCTCTGCTAGGGATGAATAGGCCTGCATCTTGCAGGGAAGAAATAGCTGATTCTGAAATTAACCCCAGGCCCGGAGGCAGCGATGAACGAACTTTAGAATGAGAGCTCGGGAGGAAATTTGTGAAATTTGGCACTTGGAATTTTTGGAATTTGGAAATTTCATTCTCGCGACCAACGACCAGAGTGCCTGCTGGCGTCAAGCGTAGCGGTCATTGCTGCGCATTACAGCAAGATGGGCCTTCAATTTCCTCACCTTCGTGGACCAAAGAGCAGAAGAATTGTGCCGACTGAGCGACGGTGCGTCTCAAGATGAAAGGAATGAGTATGTTTCCAACATTGCCGTCCAGGCCGGGACGTGCCACAGTGATGGGGTTGCTTGACTTGCTTCTGGAAAGCGAGAGTCTGTGCACCGCGTCCCAAGTCGCCGCCACACAACTGAGTAGCAGCAAGTTGCATGATGACAGGAAGTTACCACAAATCTTCGCAAACTCGCTCGCCCAAGGAGTCTGTCTGGCACTTAAAGTTTTTTGACTGATTGATTGATTGATTGATTTTTTTCAATCTTGTGCCCTGAAACTCCACCGCACTAGGACTACTCAACTCTAGACTAATCGCATAAATGAAAAATTCTCATCCCTGTCATGTGTTTCCTCCTCCATTCTCCTACCAATAGCATCCAACAGCATCCAACAGCATCCAACAACAGAGCCTCTCCATAGTTTTTACCTGGTACCATTTGCATCACATAAAGGATAACGTCTAAGAGTATGGCATGTTCATACAAAATTGGTTAGTGGTGAGAAGATAGTGGTTTAGCTTAGGAAACATGGAAACAATGTATGATTGAGTATGACGAGTATGACGATGTGACACGAGAACCGGCAGCAAGTGCTCAGAGTGGGTTCCGATGCTCAAACGAGTTATGATAGTCGGAACTTTTGGAATTAATCGAGAGGCGCGAAGGCATAGAAAGTTATGATTGGTCCATTGAATGGGCAACAAGTACAAGTGGAAAACGAAACTCTTCAAAAAAATTATTTGAGGATCTTACACGATTGGCAACGAAGGTTTGGCTCCGCACATTTTGATAGAAACTACACAACAAAGAACAGCAACAACTCCGCGAATGTGATATGGTCATAACGGAAGAGGACACACCAGAGACGCTAGAACCCACGTCCACCACCGTAGCCACCTCCGCCGAATTGACTTCCGCCACCACCACCGAATTGGCTTCCACCACCTCCACCGAATTGGCTTCCACCACCACCGCCAAATTGGCCACCATACTGGCTTCCGCCACCACCGCCAAATTGGCTTCCACCGCCACCGCCAAACTGGCTTCCACCGCCACCAAACTGACTGCCGCCCTGTGGAGGAGCACCAAATGAGCCGCCACCAAGCCCTGCACTACCGACTTGGGCATTATTCCTGGCGCCGAATAGCTTTGCAGAGACACGGTTGAAAAACTTGGGCCGAGGCGGGATGTTTGGACCTGAGTCGCCATCCATGCCGCCACCACCGCCCATGCCCCCGCCGCCCATACCGCCAAAGAGCTTCGCCGAAACCCGGTCCATGAATTTCCTTGGAGGGGGCGGCGGAGCTCCAAATGCACTACCGGCATCACCTCCCCCTCCTTGATTTCGCGGAGGAATAGCAGGTGCTCCAAACAACTTGGCCGAGACGCGACCAAAGAATCCCCCTGCAGGAGGAGGCGGGGGTGGTAATGGGTCATTATTTCCTTGCGAAGGGCCGCCGAATGGGCTAGCGCCACGTCCACCGCCCATGCCGCCAGGACTACCAAATGGATCTCCACCTCGACCACCGCCCATGCCGCCAGGACTGCCGAATGGGTCCCCTCCTCGGCCACCGCCCATGCCACCAGGACTGCCAAATGGGCTTGCACCACGTCCACCGCCCATTCCTCCAGGGCTGCCGAATGGATCTCCGCCTCGGCCGCCACCACCTCCCATTCCTCCAGGGCTTCCAAATGGATCCCCACCTCGCCCGCCACCGCCAGGGCTACCAGAGTTTACGAAAGGGTCGTCATTGCCGCGGCCCATTCCTCCGAATGGTGCACCACCGAACAATTTCGCAGAAACTCGACTAAAAAGCCCTCCTTTGGGTGGAGGAGGAGGAGGCAGCGCGCCTCCAGGGCCTCCAGGGCCACCACCGCCGCCTCCCATTCCGCCCATTCCGCGACCAAATACTGTGCTGACCCGCTGAAAGAAGCTGGTGTTTGCCTTTGGTACATCGTTATCGAAGTCCCCACCTCCCATCATGGGACCACCACCTCCCATCGGACCCATGGGACCGGGGCCACCTCGACCCCCACCACCTCCCATCGGGCCGGGACCTCCCATCGGACCTGGACCCCCCATCGGACCTGGACCTCCCATTGGCCCACCGCCTCCAAAGAATTTGGCACTCATTCGCTGAAACATGTTGGGTGGGGGCATCATCCCCTCCTTCCCGCCGGGAGCGATTTGGTTGTTTCCGCTCTTGGTAAACGCAATGTATCCCACTCCCGCTATAAGCAAGAAAAATACGCCAAGAGCGATGTAGTTGATGAGAGTGACTGTATCGTTGGTTCCAAGCAGATTTTGAGCGGACCCCAACCCAGTCGAGATGGAGACCATACCAAAGACCACGGAAACCCGTCCGCCCCATCGCATCCCGCCCTTATATGTCTCGTCGTCAAACATCAAGAGTCCAAACTCCTGCAATAGACCGAGCAGGAACACCAAAAGCGAGACCGCGGTGAGCCCGAGCCCAATGTAGCCATGCGTGGTCGAAAAGTTGCCTGCCCCGCTTTTGGAGTCAAATATGATGTACACGCCTATCATGGATCCGAAAAATCCAATCGTCATCACTGCAATATACAGAGTCTTGTTGATCGACTCGCGATAGATTGCCATAGCAGCTGCGGAGCCAGGGATGAGTACCAGCCATGCAGCTGTCATGATGATTGCGTGCTGCAAGAGAGGATCAGACATGAGAGCGATCCAGTCCCCAAGAGCTGCATCAGGACTGAGTGTTGACACCTGGTTCGAGCTCGGAGGTGTCGTAGCCGTTGCATCTTGCAGGGAAGGGTTTGTGAGGTTCACCGTGCGCAGGACTGCCGCCTTATTGGTGACGTACTCGCAATCCTCGTCTCCCATCTCGTAGCCATTCGCGACACCATCTCCATCGCTGTCCTTTTGGCAGAACTCGAGTGTGTATGTTTTACCAGCCGCGGCGAAGTCAATTGAGAATACATCCAGCCCTGGAAGTCCATCTGCATGCCCCATATTTGCATCGTATTTGTCTTTGAGAAGGCTTCCATTTGGCAAAAGGTCGAAATAAGCTTCGAGGCCATGCACGCTCTGCACAGCTGCGAAGCTTGCGATCGCTGGTACAAAGACCTTCATGGTCTTGTACTACAAAGGCAGTTCAAGCAAGCACACAACTTCCGTCGCGCGGGCTGTTCAGCAACGCCCGGAGATTAACAAGCCCGAATGGCACCGCACTCGAGCGCCGCTCCGTTGGCAGTTGTGTGACTCGAGTGGCTCGCTGCTCGTTGTTGGACGTGATGAAGTTGCTATGTCACAAGTCAATACCCAGCGAAGGAGTTGGTTGACCGCCTCGTGTTCTCCTGCCAGACTGCTGTGTTTTACTGAAGTGCCAATACCGTCAGTACCAAGCGAAAGCTAGTTTTGGCACCAGAGAGTCCTCACGGTTCCAGAAAGCTCTCACCGTCCCTCTCTGTGTTACTGACCTTGCTACTCGTCTGGTGTGAAAGCTGCGAGCCAGCCTTGCTTTCTACAACTTGGTCCCCATGCACACTCTGCGCCCGACTTGAATAATCTAAGTTGCCAAATCGCAGTGCGCCACTCAGCCTAAACAGTCTTCTGCTCGCTTTCGCGATTCTTTTGTCAGTGTCTGCCTTCTTCCGGTGCCCTGAACCTTCCAAATCGGCCGCCAACAAACTTACTGCGACTCGTTCAAATCAGTGTGTTCAAGTTCACTAACTTACTGCGAATGGACTTTTTCACACCAGCGCAGCGCTCTCCCACCTTCCTCTGCCTCTCCCATACTCTCACATCAGCCTTCCTTTTCTTTTCGTGGTTGTACTCAACTTCCTTTCCTTCCTCTCTCCCAATTCTTTACTTGCCTTGTCTTTCCTTGCCAATTTTGAGCGCACGCCAAGCCCCGTCTCGCACGTGCCGCTGTTACCCGACCTACTGACAGTGCAAGACCGAACAAAGGGTACACATATCTGGTCGTGTAAGAGACGCACGGTGTGTGCAATTTCTGACCTTGGTCGGAGGGTGTGCACCGTGGTCCTATCGAGATGAGTAGGTGGGGAGTAAGAGCGAGGGGAAAGTGGGAGGGAAAGGGAACGGAGGAGTGAGTGAGTGAGTGACTGAGTGCCTTTGGAAGTTGGACGTTGGAGTGGAAATTGGATTAGTTTCGAAAGAAAATGACACCAATGCACAAGATTCCTGTTATTTTTCAAGCAGTAAATCAAAAAAGCATCTGTAAAGGTTGTGCCTGAATCGAGTGGAGAGACAATGGAGTGCAGCTTCGATTGGTGGAGCACACGTTCCTGCGTTGGAAAAGTCTCGCCATCTCGTGGATGAAGCAATTGCGCGGTTGACGACTCAACGACTCCCTCGCCCCCAGCACGCTCTGCCTAACGTGTGCATGCTGCATGCGCTGTTGGAGAGTGTTGGACAATGAACGACCTCGTGAGTTGAGTCCTTACAAGCTGCACTTGGTTAGTACAACGACGACCCAACAAACACGCATGATGCATGTGCACAACTTAGATGTGATGCAGGACGACGAAACGCTCTGCTGGCTCATCTTCGCCCGTCCGAGCTCCAAAAGCAAAGCCAAGCTCTATCTACCGGAACCTACATAACCTACATGCTCGCTCCCTTGAGAAGAGTCCAATCCATTTTGCTGGAATTGGAACCTCAAGACCTCCCTCGCACGTCAAGAAACTACTCTTGTCGTAAGCGAAGGAGCGCAAGATGTGGTGGGACTGCTGTGCTGAGCGTGGTGGGCGAGCTGATTGTGCGTGAAATCTTCGATCGGAAAGTTTCCGAATATTCAGTACTCATTCAATACTCCTCTATTCTCTCACCGGAATAGGAAAACCTTTCGAACACCCGCCACCAGACACCGCGCATCCCCACCATTACTTCCTCAGCCACCCATTCAGGTACCAGTCCCACTAGCACTATCCCTTCTCAATTCAGAATCGTCCCCAGCGAGGACCCTATTTCAGCGCACAATCGTCCCATCGTTCTAGCCCAGCTACCATCATCCCAGTAAGACACCGTAAGCACGCAGGCGGACAATCGCATACGCGTCCACACGGCGGCAAAGCCAAGAAAAAAAAAAGAAATAAAAAAAAAAAGAAGCGAGCAAGTGTCCCTCCCCACAGGTGACGGGGAACGCAAAAAAGAAAGAAAGAAACAAACAAACAAATAAACAATCAATCAATCAATCACCATGACCGCGGGCGAGCTCGTGGTTCCCGGCACGGTTCTCTGCGCAGAACCGGGAAGCTTGGCCGGTTCCGGCGCGTACGTGGACGAGCAGGGTCGCGTGGTGGCGAGCAGGGTCGGTCGCGCGGTGCTTTCCGCAGCTTCATCAGATACTTGCGGCACCGGCCAGCGCTGGAGCGTGGCAGGTTCCGGAGGTATCTCGGCGGTTCCCAAGCCCGGGTGCGGCGTTACGTGCAGGGTGGTCCGCGTTACGGCTCGGTTGGCCACGTGCGAAGTGCTTGCGGTGGACGGTCGCGGAGTTGCCCGCGGGGCGTTCGCGGGGATTGTGCGACGGGAGAACGTTCGAGCGTTTGAGGTGGACGCCGTGCGAATGCCCGATGCGTTCCGCGTAGGGGATGTGCTGCGTGCAGTGGTGGCGTCGATGGGATCGGCGAGAAATTATGAACTGTCCACGGCGGATGTGGCCCTCGGCGTGGTGGCGGCGGAGAGCGCTGCGGCGGAAGGGGTGATGCTGGAGCCTGTGGACTTTGAGACCATGCGCTGCCCTGTCACTGGAACGCTGGAGAAGCGCAAGGTTGCCAAACTTGACGCGCCGTTTCCGCCGCAGTCCATGAAGACCGCCGAGCCTGAAGCGGCGAAATAATAGTCTTGAGTTGCATGTGATCTGTTCGGCTTTGGCCTCTGGCTTTTGGCCGGGGAAAGTTTGCCTGTTGCGCAGCGCAGTGAGACAACCCTTGCGCCAAACATGCCTACTTGCGACACTCGGATATGGAACGACATTCACGGCAGCAGCACGTCTTTGGAGTCGACGCACTGCGGAAGGTTGCCTTGACAGGGCGCCATAGTTTTTCTTTGTAAATTGTCGGTCTTGAAGGCTCTGAGCATCCATTTCCAAGTCAAGAGCTTTTAGAATAGCTTTGTGAGCGCAGTCAGTGTGGCTTCATTTGTATTAACTGATTAACTAAAAATTCGCCTGTCTTGCTTGTTCTGTTTGGTTCACGAAAAACATGAAATAGTGTTTACGAATTCTTGTGGCGCTTGCATTGCTGCTTTTGCTGCTGTAATGTGTACATGTGCAATGTTCCGAATTCAGCATTTTGGTCATAAGCATTTTCTTCTAGCAAAAAAAGGCCTTCCGTGCTCTGAAATGTGTTTGGAACTCCCGAAGCCAACTGGACAGCGCTGTCCTCTTCTTGGAAGCAGTATCTCCTGCGGTCACCACTACCTGCTCTTTTTCGTTTCTTTCGCCGCTGGGATGGCCACAAGGGCCATCCCTCTAAAGTTCTATTATTCGGTCATCGTGAGCCTTGTTTTCTGAAAATCATCTTCACTCCTCCTGAATGGCAGGGTTTCGTTTCACCATGAGCTTGGGAAGCGTATCAGATT
This sequence comes from Parietichytrium sp. I65-24A, assembly GCA_012862575.1. NCBI lineage: Eukaryota > Bigyra > Thraustochytrida > Thraustochytriidae > Parietichytrium > Parietichytrium sp. I65-24A. The sequence goes on from BLSF01000037.1 coordinate 264,096, forward strand.
GCATTTGCGTGAAAGCAAAAGTTCACGAGCGCAGAAAGCGTGCCTCTACAGCACAATTCAAACAAAGCCACGTGGCTCGGCCGTTGGACCTCAGTAGCGCCGCTTAGAGATTCAGTAGTGCTAGATTCAAAATTTAAAATCTTCGAATCCTTTTGTCTTCCAGTCATGAAAAGAATAAACACAGCGTTGTTGTTTAAATGAAAAAAAAAAGCAAAATTGGTTGAAAATTTAAGTTCAACAGGTCCGAGTGCAAAATTGTGCGAAAGAAAAAATCCAAGCAGGTTCAAAATGGTACCAGGTATGGAAACAGCAGCATGCCAGATCACATGTCAGGAAATTGGATGGCTTCTGGCTCAGCGGAGTCGTAAAATCGCTTGCCAGCCAAATAAGAAAACCTATCCAAGGTGGACAAAAACTTTGCAATGTCGTTAATGTCCTTGGAGCAGATTGGGCAACATTTGTTCTTGATGCCCTCCGCCCGGAGAGACCGAAAGTAGTTGATGTACCCCAGTCTGATGTTTGGCTTGTCCTTGAGAGAGTCGCAAGCTGGGCTCGAGAGAGTCTTGAAGGAAGCATTCTTTGCGATGACGCCTTGTCTCTCCATGTTGGCGAGAGCGTGGCGAATCTGCTTCTCCTTAAACTTTAGAAACTCCATCTTAAGATACAGGTTGTGGCAAGCGCGCATGCGCTCCTTGGAGTTCTCAAAGGAGCTCTGGCACAGCGTGCAGCACTGTGCGTCAACTGTGTCGCACAGCTGCCCGTACGCCACGCGGACGCTTCCCACGAGGCGAGTGAGGTCATCGTGAAACTGGTCCGACACGCGTGCCAGCTCAAACTTGCCCAGCTGTCCCAGCCTCGCCGAGTTAATATTCTGCGGCTGGAACACCGCCACGTCCTTCTCCTCGCTCTTCTCCTCTATCTCTGCGCCATCCACATTCTCCACCACCGACCGCCTCTTCTTCGGCGACTCGCACGTCGCCACACTCCCGCTCCGCAGCCGCTTGTTGAAAATCATCCTTCCAAACTATAATCCACTACTTCCCCGCAGCAGCCCAACTCCGCTCTTGTCTGGGCTTCCTGCCGGGGACACGCGGACAGACAGACGATGATTGCTCTGCTAAACAAGCTGAGCGGACGAGGAATATGCACGGATATGCACTGATATGCACCGAGATATGCACGCAATGCACTCAATGCACGCACAATGTCGTTTGGGTTATGCCGCTCTTTCTGATTCTGCTATCCTTCCTCTCCCGGGGTCTCTTTCCATCCATCCCGCCCTCTCGTCTGCGCTAGCACCTCCCACCGATTAGCCTAGCCCCGCTCCCTCGTCTCTTTCCCCCGCCGCGTCTCCAGGTGTTTCTCTACGGTTCCTCCTAGCGATACCATGCCTTCATGCAAGCGGCGGAGCCTATGGGAAACTTGAGCGCTGGTAGGCTCTGCCGGCCGCCATGTATGGCAAGCGGAGGGGTAGGAGGGGCTATGAGGGAGGGTAGATGGAGAGAGGAGAGAATTGTGTCGAGCGCTTTGTGATCAGTTCTGAATTTGTTCCTAAGCCCTTCCTTCTCCCCGGCCGGGAGTGCCGTAGCAGCCGTTAGAGGCCAAAGTGGGAGTGCTGAAACTGCGAGAGGAGGAAAGAAGGAAGGAGAGCGAGAGAGGGAAGGAGGGAGGAAGGAACGAAAGAAAGAAAGAAAGAAAGAAAGTAAGAAAGAAGGAAGGAGGGAAGAGGGAAGGAAGAAGGAGATTGCCTTCGTGCTGTCCTCATGCATGAAGTGCTATGGGACACATAGCGAGGTTAGTAGATGTCTGGGAACTGCGACTGACTCTTCCTTGCTTTCTCCTGACTCCCCTAGTGCGCCCTCGGACTAGTCGCTACGTAAAACGATGGAGTCCTAGGAGGGAGGAGGTAGAGTGGGAGGAGAGAGGAGTACTGCCGGGACTAATTCAAAGTACTAATGTGAGCTGTGGTGACGACGGGATCAAGGGTGCGCACGTACTACTACCAAACGCACATAGATGTCGTACTGTTGCCGCGAACTTCTTTTGTGGTCCGTCACTTCGCACAGAGTCACTCAGAAGTTCAGAAACCCAACCAATTCCGCTGGCTTCGCTTTCGCTTTACACACTTCACCCTAGCACTTGCTAGTTTTCCCCTGAGAGTCAGCGTTCCCTTCTGAACGATGATGATGGTCCTGGACTGGGCTTACTCAGCAAGCCAGCACCTCCTACGCCACCTACACCGGAAGTGTGCACCAATCTCGTAGCCACTCCTATGAGTAGGAGAGAGGTACGAGTGAGGGACTGGGTGCATAGGGGTCGATCCTATTCAAGCCGGTGAGTACGGCAAAGCGGAGAGGAGCTGGCTATGGATCGGGGTAGGAGGCCGTTACATGCGGATTGAACTTTGAGAAAAGATGGACTTCTTGTGAGTAGGCCCAACGTGGGTGGGAGGGAAGAGGGGAAGATTGGCGTCCGTCGTAGCTGAAACGATCACCCTCGATAAGAACAATAATTGGAGAGTGAGCGTGTTAGTGAGAGGCAGTGGGAGGACAATAGGACACGGGCCTTGCGAGAGAGGGAAGCTTTGCCTGAAGGAGTGAAGCTGTGAGCGCGACGAGCAGAGTTTCACCACCCACATCAACTCAAGAACTACCCTACGAACCTACTACTCTACCCCCGTGGTAAGGCCTTACACCTCCTTCCCGGTTCCTGAAGCCTGTCACCTATCCCAAACCGTAATGAGAAGAACCGGCTGACCCAAGAACCAGTCCCACTCTCGCCAGACGCACGGCTCGAATGTGGCGGGCTTAAGAGTCTATACGCGCTGCTTAATCTCCCTTCCGTACAGTCACCTATCTCCGTCCATAAGCCTTGCCTTTGTCGTACGTTTGCGGAGGTTTGTGAGTTGTGGCACACACTCTGCGAAGACGCTGCTGGGAGGAAACAACTGCTAAGGAATGTTTAGCGAGTGCTACAGTGGGAGCGTGTTCCTCCGACGTGGGAGTTTTGGCAGTTTTGGCGCGTCTTGGCAAGATTGGCAAATGTGAGGTGTGCACGATATGGGTAAGGAGTTACTAGCAGTGAGTGACTTGATTTGTTCATTCAAGCCTTGAGTCGACAGTTATAGTTGTGTTCTGAATTCTGATTTGATTTGATTTGATTCACGGTAAGTACGAATTTCCTTATCGATTGATTGATTGATTGATTGATGATTGAATGTCGCTGCCTGTGGCCGTTCACGAGCGTGTGTTTTTTGGTTTGAGAGCTCGTTCACGGACTTTCGCAGTGGGAATGGCAAGTAGCAAGGACCTTGTTCGCTGTCAGGCGTGTCTGTTTGGTCGAGAGCGTTAGTTCAATGCTGGTTTCGGGTGCTAAGAAGCGGTCGGTTTGGGGCAGAGGGATAGGCTGAACTGAGAGACAGACCGACGTGAAACTGTACAGAGCGCAGTGACGCCTACGCGGCGGGTGGGTAAGTGGATAGGTGGCACAGTAGTGTCGGAGCTTTGCGTGGGCAGGCTGGGCGGGTGAGATTATCTAGGTGCGAGGGTGGCGAGAGGGAGTGCGCGTTGCGCGAATCACGGAAATCGGAATCGACAGATTGCTCACAAAAGCCAGCGTGTCTGTTGAGTCTGTTGTCTGTTGACGGATAACATCGCAAGTCGGGTCTTTGATCACCGTTGATGCAAGTGACACGGACTTACTGTACTGAGGCCAGTCCGCACACTCTGTGGTGATGGCACCAGTACTAGTAGAGTACCGGTACCGACCACAAACTCAGTTTCCCAAGAGGGCTCTCTCTTTAAAGCTGCTCTAGAGCCTGCACAAGCCTTTTCACCTGGCTCATGGCACAACCCTGTTGGGTCCTTGACGCGAACCCCGTGCTACCTACAAACCTGAGCAAATGTGCGTGATGCCGACGCCCGCAAGAGCCACTCCTGAAGAACTCGATGCAAATTGTGCAACTTTGGTGACAAATTCGCAAGAAGATTGTCCACCTAGCTAGACGACTCGCAGCAACCTAGCAGTCGGCTTCACAAACATTAACCACTGCGGTGCACTCTGACTGGCTGACATCCATTTCCTTTCCGTGCGAACACACACTTCGGCATGCGTTGCTGCCCTGCTTGGCCAGACTGTCCTGTCATGTCATGTCATCTTCACGCTATGCTACATTTGTTTTTCTGGGCGCGAGATGCCAGCCACAACAGACATCAAATCAACAAAAAAGTACCAGTGGTGAAAGTTGGGAGGTTGGTTTACAATTTGCACACTGCTGCACACTTGCGCATCCAGAGAATCCTCGTAGTCCTCTTCTGCCCTTCCACCTAGTGACACGAGAATGTACTTTCTCCTGCCTTTGTACCTCGTCTCTAATGCTGTACGCAGCGCTTTTGCTCCTGTCTTCCCAGCTCCCTGACCAGTGGTACCAGTAGTCACGCGGCATCTGCGTGACTGTAAACTCGTGCCTTGAAGCCATGTGGTTGAGCGCCTGAATCCTTCATAAACCAACGCATGCAAAGCGCATGCACACAGATGTATTGCAGTAAACACTGGCGTGGCAAAACGAACTTGGGCCGCAATCTATGGACAAACCATGCTCAGTTAGCTTCTCGCGAGCCTGCCATCCTGTTTATGTGGTCCGCATTCGACCTCATGCTGCCACGAGGCTCGTCGTCGAGAACATACCTTCATGCCTTTCATACCTTCATCTTCCCTTTCCTGAGGTTGACAAATGTTCTAGCCAAGTGTACGTTACGACTGTGAGTAGTGTATCACCTCTTCTTGCTTCTTTCCTCCATTTCTTCCTTTTCCTAGCCCTCAGCACAAGCGTACCTCCCCAGGAGAAGGCTAGACAATATCATGATCTAACAACTGTGAGTGGTCAGAGAAAGAACTTTTGTACATCAAGCTTTAAGAATTCCGTTATAATTTTGGATAAGTCTATTTCCACGAGTGCACACGTAGCCAATTTTGAGACTGTGTAGTACTGGATAGCTCGATGATTAATCTCTTGGACTCTCCTCAGAAGATACCGTATGCAGAGTATGTGTGAACGTATCAAAGTCTTAATCAATCTCGCTAATGCCCCTTCCTTCATCGCCAGCTGTACAGCGGGTCAAAAACTTTGCTGTGCTAGTAGTGATGTGGCAAGCGAGGCACTGTGTATCTATCCACTCTTAGCCTCGCACACCCCGCACTGGGTGGATTGACCATTTCAATTTGTTTTGCTGTCTTTTAATTAAAAAAATTGGCCTAAGTATGGTTATGGTTGCACTGATTCGCCAGCTGCAACGATCAACAAGTTCGAGTTCAAATTAGTGAGCAAAGGCTAGATCAAGCCATAGTCGACGATCGTTTTCAGCGCCTTGTTAGCAGAAACAATAAAGATCAAAGAGCTGTTCTTTCATTCAAGTGAAGCTCGTTCACGGCAAGCTTGAGTGCACACCGGAAGGTTGGTTGCAAAAAATTAGTGCGCTCAGCACCAGACGAGCAGCGAAAAGGAGTGATGGAAGAGTGCTGATTGCGATTTTGAATCTTGAAAGCGAATCCCTCGCACAATACAGTGGGTTGTGCTGTTGACGGGTCTGAATATTTCATGCTCCCAACTCGACCGACCAGTTTGCTCTTGTCGTGTTGCAAATGTGCGGCGGGTTCGCTCTTCTAAGGGTGTGCGGAGGCTGGGGTGGTGCAGGAATTCACGGTCAGATTCAAAAGACAAATGCGACCACTGGATCCACTGGACTTGGGACGAGGTGCCCATGCACGGTGAAAGGTTGAAAGTACCAGGCGCATCTTAGTTTCAAGAGGCATCCAAGTGGTTGTTTGGAGCCTGGTCCGTGCTAAGCTCGATTACAGAGCCCTATCCAAGATTCTCGGCAGCGCTTGGTGTCCCTGGCGCCTGTCTGGCGGACATGCCGTGAATCAAAACTGTTCGGACCCAGAGAGGACAGTTCTGCTCACTGTGAATATCCCTTTTGTGGCGCCATCACGGCGGTTCATGGGGCGCAAAATTGGGGACTGCAAAGAATGACGCATCAGCCGCGGGCCACTGCCGCTCTCCCCTTCATATTTGCGCGGAACGATGACACGGCCGACTACTCGTTAGCTGATGAACCGACCCGTGCGGCGCAGACAAACAGACAAATTGTCCACAGCAACACTTTTGCTGACTCCGACCTTCAGTGATGCAACACTGCAACGAGTGTCTATACCGAAGACTTGTGTAGATCCAAGCACAAAGCACTTTCACTTATTGAATTTCTTGAAAAAGTCAGTGGTTGCAGAGGCGAGGGACGAGAGCTTCACATTTGCTGTGGCATTCATGAGGGCTGACTTTGCGGCCACTCTCGATGCCTCCCCTATTGAGAGTAGTGTGTCGCCTGAGAGCAAACTAGAGATAGGCCCTCCACTGCCACCCAAAATCTCGCCATCATTAATCCTGTCAGCCTGAGCCAATATCTCGCCAATATCTGTCGGAGGGTATTTCTGCAATATTTGGATACAGCCAGAGAAATCGGAATCCAGAATTGCCTGCCGTTGCAGCGTGATCATCGCGCAACAGACCTGCAGTAGGGTAGGAAATCTTGCAGGGTCAGAAAAGATCGTGTCCCACAATCGAACGGTGTCTGGAAGCATCATTTCTCGAGACAAGAGTGTTGTGATCCACCGCAATGCGAAGAACTGCGGGTCTATTTCAAGACTTCTGAGGTGGTCGTGCACCGGCTTGTCGATTTCCCCCAAAAGATTCATAAGTGCTTCACCCTTTCCCTTTATTCCGTTCTTGTCGGTATCCATCCCTTGCATGTATAAATCTCGCAGGTCGCCCATCAGATTGCAAAAGCAGAAAAATGTATCCACCTCGTAATTCTTCTCGAACTCGTACTGCGAAAAGTCGAGTTGTGTTTTGCAGGTCTCTTTGTCTCCATCTATGGTGGGATTCCCGAATACAAACATGATGGGGGCAACGATCTCGTTCATGCCTTGGACGTACTCGATCCCAGGGTTCAGCTTGGCGTAAATAAACAGGATCCTCTCCATCACTTCGCACCTCTTTTCTGCGAAAAAGTGGAAGCCTGGATGCGTGCGCTGAACGTCCTTCCAAATTGTTTCGCGTAGCTCCACGTCGGGGTCTGGCCGCCAGGTTCTCTCTGAAGGCTCGAGATCGAACGTGTCATTGGTGCTGCCCGTAGCTTCTTCAACCGTATCCTCTTCCTGCTCTGTGACTTGAAGAGGATGGCCTCCTACCTCAGCGCTGTCTTCACTTGAATCATCGCCTGCCTCTAGCCCTTCTCCGTCGCCATGGTTTGGCTCAGGGGCCGGTGGTGGAGACGTTGCGGGTGGTGGCGTCGCTCGAGCGGTATCTCTTCTCCGAATCTCCTCAAAGTCCGTCTCCCACCAACCTTGGCCTTTCAGCCTAGCCGGACGGCTGGAGTCAGTTTCATTTGAAGGCATGCCCAGACCCAGGAATTCGCGCTGGTATTCCTCGTACAAAGCACGTTGCTGCGCGAGCGTTTCAGGCCATCGCCGCATATCTGCGGGCAAATAGTTGAGAAGAATTCTCCAATATACAGGTCGGTACTTTTCTAGAAGACCGTTCGCAGCCACTGCGCGGATGGTCTCCAACCCGGAGTCCCTGTCTTCATCCTCTCCCTGCCTCACGGACTTTTTAGACGCTAGCAGAATTGCCGCCTCATGAGCGCACACCGCCAATTGTTTTCTGGACATTGCCGACCGCCGCTCAAACGTCAGTTTCAGCGGTCTCTTCGTTTCGAGAACCCTGAGCAGGCTCGCATAGTCAGGAAACGCCTCCACCGCTGTGCCATCAACTGTTCTGAGCAGATCATGTTTGGCTAGTCCGTGAAAGTGGGCCAGACCGCCAGCATCTACCAGTGAAACCTCCACACACAGCCCAACTCCCTTTGCTCCCTTTGCTGCGCTCGCGCCACCTTCGACGCCTGCGGAGCGGACCCTGGCACCGAGTCGCTCCTTGCCAACGACGATATTCACCGTCTCCGCCATCTCTGCCATTCACCTTGTCTCAGAGCCTCCTGCTTTCACTCACTTGTCAGCTCTCACGCCCAACAACCTATATATCCTGCGTTTCTTAACCTTTGCCGCTCGTCCTTCTCTCCAATTCTCTCTTTTGTTTTGGACGCCGAGAACACCGTTTCCCTCGCGTACGGTGCAGAGCTCACGTGTGCCACTACCACAGTACACAGTACTCAGCACTTTCCCCGCAGCAGCGACACCAGCCTGCGCAATCCTAACTTCCAGGAAAGGACACGTACAGTACACGCACCCTCTCTCCGGGCACCACTGCGGGAAGTCCTTCGAGGTCCCCGAGTACGCGCTCCCACTGTCAGTGCGTATGTATGTATGTATGTATGTATGTGTATGCATGCATGCATGTGCCACGCACTGCGTATGATCGATCAGGTGTACTCGCAGGATTCTCTAGACAAGCAGGCACGTGTACACGTACACTACTACAATAGCCAACAACACAAAGTCTGAGACACTATTCTCTGTTTGCTAAAATGATCTTTGTTTACTTTGTTTCCTTCTTGAGAACAAGTTTTCCAAGTTGTCAGCGGACTGAGCGGAGGTGGTGGAAGGAAGGTTGAAGCCAAGTGTTTGATAGAAGATTGCAGAGAAGAGACTCGCAGCCAAGATGCTCGGCATGATGAGGAAAAGCGCAGGGTTTGTTGGGCTTGGGCTCGTGCAGAGGACGAGTTTGGGGAAGAGATACTTGAGCGGCGGACTTCGGGTGTTGCGGCGGGGCGGTGAAGACGGCGGCGGAGAGAGACTGCGGAGAAGCGCGATGTATGTCCCAGCAGCGAATGAGAGGGCGATGGCCAAACTGCCGCAGATTGCTGCTGACGCGGTCATTCTGGACATGGAAGACGCTGTCGCGGTGGAGAAGAAAGCTGACGCAAGAAGACGAGCGCTTGAATACTGTAGTAAGTTGGCAGAGCCCTGCACTCCGGTAGTGAAGGTTGCGCATCAGGCGCCAAACCACGGCTCGCAAATCTGACGCGCGAGAAATATGGTTTTGTCGTTTTCAAACACTCCAGGAAAGTTGGAAGATGGGTCCGCGACTAGGAAGCACGAGACAGTTCTCCGCGTGAATGGATCACAAACAGAATGGCACGAAGAGGATGTGAAGGCGGTAGCGAGCTCGGTGGCGGATGCCATCTTGCTGCCCAAGGTGGAGACCCCTGAGGATGTTCTACAACTCGAGGAAATGCTCGGTGCTCACGGAGCGCGTCAAAGCCTGTCAATCTGGTGCATGATTGAGACACCAAAAGGCGTACTGAATGCTGAGCGAATCGCGGCCGCCTCCAACCGCGTGGACTGTCTTGTGATGGGCACTGTTGACTTGAGCAACGAGATTGGGTGCCTTCCGTCCGCACCAGGAAGGTGGAATATCATCTTTGCGCTTCAAAAATGTATCTTGGCTGCACGTGCAAACAAGGTAACTGCTCTGGACGGAGTGTTTATTGATGTTCACAACGACGGGGCATTCATGGATGAATGCCGCCAGGGTCGCGAGCTGGGCTTTGATGGCAAGACATTAATTCATCCCAAGACGGTAGAGCTCTGTAACGACATTTTCTCGCCTTCCGAGTTCGAGGTTGAGCGAGCTCACAAAATTGTGCAAGCCCATTCGGACGCAGTTGCTCGCGGCTCAGGAGTGACCACACTGGACGGCAAACTCGTAGAAGAGCTCCATGTCAGGGACGCCTTGCGAGTTTTGAAGCGTGCTAGCGACATCCTCGCCAAATCAAAATCTTCCTAGCCAATAATTTCTTAATTTTTCTAGCTTACTGCCACAGCCGCGTTGGTGTGGGTCTATTTCCTTGGAACCCTCCTTTGCTTCTTGTCCTGTATTCCGAAATAGATTTCCGAAAGGTTTTAAATAACACTGACTTTCTTCTGAGGGAGCAGGGAGTTGTTCCGTGCAAATTTGCCCTCGTCAAAATCTTCACCGCAATCTATCCTGCGCTTGTTTTTGTTAGATATCTACACCTGCGGCATCAGCAAATGCATACACTGGTCCAACATTATTATTACAGGACTCGATATAGGGACCCCTCGGAGTGCCTGCGGTGTGGCGGGGGTCCTGAAGGTCCTGAGACCTCCCTATTACATTCCTCTTTCCAACACGAACGGCAACCTCGCCGCGGCTATGTAACTGCGTTGATAATGACAGCTTTGACGCTACTCTAGAGAGTCCACAACCAGATAATTTTACCGACACAACCGACACCATTGTTTTCATTCATTCATCAAAACCTCTTGTTGAAAAAGCATGCCTGCTCCCATCGCAAAACAGCCATAGTCGGCTCTCAGTGGCTCATTAATTGAGGATTGGAAAACCGTAGTCCAGCTACAGCACTATAGCTCCTTAGTGGCTGCTATAGGCACGAGTGCAGTGCTATAGAGAGGTAATTAGCCGACTTGCAGATAGAGAGTTGGCTAGGAAGTGAGACTTGAAGATAGGGTAACTCGTGGAAAGCGTTTCACTCATACTCACTCATTCATTGCTGCTTGCTCACTGCTGCTTATAACTGCTTATGGCTGTGTTAGCTGATAGCTGTTAGCTGCTTTGCCAGAAGCCTTTGCGGTCCTAATTCCGCTCTGCAAAAATCCATCATGCAAACTTCGTCTTCCATTGTGTAATTCACCCAAAACTACTTACTTCAGGCACATCCTCACCTAACCAACCACCTAACTCGCTCACTGTCTCCACTACACATCTCCGCTACCTCCACTCCACTCCTCTAATCCCCGCTACTCCGCTCTAACCCTCCCTCCATTAAGCCCCTCTACCCTTCCCGCTAGCCTGGCTAGTGGCATAGTGCGCCGAGTAAGGCGGAATACTAGCGCGGTAATGTGACGCTGGGGTAGGGGAAAGCAGTAGCGCGGAGTACGCTACAGTAGGCAGATGGAGTAGGAGCGTGTGGGGAGAGGAAGGTGATGCATGTGATGTAGATGATGGATGATGGGATGCGGCAGACCCTAAACGCGAAGATCAGAGAAAGGAAGGGAGATTGTGAGATTGTGAGATTGTGTGATTTTGTGATTGTGTGTTGCGATAGCGGAAGATGATGCTGAGAAATGTGGCAACGCGCGCGGCCGCAAAGGGCCTGAAGCAGCAGGGCGCGGCGAAAGTGGCCCGTGCGTTCAGCTCGGTGAACACCCCGTTGAACGTGTTGACCGACGAGGAGACCATGTTCAAGGAGACGGTGGCCAAGTTTGCACAGGACGTGATCAAGCCAAAGGTGCGCGAGATGGACGAGAAGATGACGATGGACAAGGACATGATCAAGCAGATGTTTGAGAATGGGCTCATGGGAGTCGAGATCCAGGAACAGTACCAGGGAAGCGGGGCCTCTTTCCTCAGCGCGATCCTTGTGATCGAGGAGCTCGCCAAGGTCGACCCTGCAGTCTCTGTGTGCTGCGATGTGCAGAACACCCTGGTGAACAACCTCTTCCGCTTCTACGCAAACGATCATATCAAGGAGAAGTACCTCCCTCGCTTGGCAACCACCGACCTCGGATCCTTTTGCTTGAGTGAGCCAGGCTCCGGATCTGATGCATTTGCGCTCCAGACCCGCGCTGAGAAGAACGCTGACGGCGACTACGTGATCAACGGCAGCAAGATGTGGATCACCAACGCCGGAGAGGCCAACATCTTCCTTGTGATGGCAAACTTGGACCCATCCAAGGGATACAAGGGAATCACCTGCTTTGTGGTCGAGCGAGGCTGGGAAGGCTTCGAGGTCGGCAAGAAGGAAGACAAGCTTGGAATCCGCGCTTCCAGCACTTGCCCCCTCACCTTCGACAACGTAGTTGTGCCAAAGGAAAACGTTCTTGGTGAGATCGGCAAAGGATACAAATATGCCATCGAGATTCTCAACGAGGGCCGTATCGGAATCGGCGCACAGATGATTGGAATTGCCCAGGGCGCATTTGACTGCGTGCAGCCATACTTGATGGAGCGTAAGCAGTTTGGCCGCAGCATTGGCTCGTTTCAGGGCATGCAGCACCAGATCGCGCAGACCGCTGTCGAGATCGAGGCAGCCCGCCTTCTTGTGTACAACGCTGCTCGCAAGAAGATGAACGGCGAGGTGTTCGTGAAGGAGGCAGCTATGGCGAAACTCTACTCCAGCCAGGTCGCCGAGCGTACCGCATCCAAGGTCATCGAGTGGTACGGAGGTGTTGGCTTCACTAAGGATATTCCTGCCGAGAAGTTCTGGAGAGACAGCAAGATCGGAGCTATCTATGAGGGAACCAGCAACATCCAGCTCGAGACCATCGCTAAGCTCATTCAGAAGGAGTACCAGTAAGCACTCCGCCCCGCACTTTTGCGAGCCAGTACTGTATTTCGTATTCTTTTCCAACCTAGAAACTCCGCCCCCGTCTCTAATTATTTACTCGCCTTCACACACTTTTCTTTTTTTGTTTAATTCTGTCGAGAGCCTCTTCTCCAATGCAAGAATATTAACTATTATATTGTTGTGCGATCAGCCGGCCAAAGCATCATCGAGTTTCAAGTTGAACCTTCTCCACGATATTTCCCAGTTGGGATGGGATGCCATCGGTGGTTGGCGTTAGAGCCCACACGTAGAATGGAGAGCACAAGAAGCCAGCGAACAAACAGCGCTTCGCTGTACTTCGCTACAAAGAACAAAAGATCTCCTACGCGTCGCTAACATCGCACAACGCAGTTCGTTCGCGTACGCGAGAGTGTCCCCGAGGACTCACACGAGCAACAAGCAAGGATCGACAGGTAAGTCATCGCTCTCGTGCTAGCGGTCGCCAATCTCCCACATGTTGGCATCGTCGTGCCTGCGCGCGGTAAGGTCGCCACGGATGCGCTATGACACAGTTGTTGATATATGAACGCGTGGACGCCGCGCGGACTGGCAGCAGAGACTGAGAGTTGGGAGCAGAGAGCGCAGAGCCAAGTGACGAGGGATTGTTTCCGCTAACTACGTGGCATTTCAACGTTGAATTTTTCGCAGCAGAGCAGTCAGTGCACAGAATGTCATTCCAGGAGACCGAGGAGGAGGTGGAGGTAAGTGTCGACGTGGCCACCTGTTGAGACACATTCGGCTCACTAATCGATTGTGCTGACTTGCCTTCGAACAGGTGAGGAAAGAAGATCAGGATCGCATCAATGAATTTGGCGTGATTCACAAATCGCTCGCCGAACTTAACCAAGAGAGGCAAGCCATCGACGAGCAACTGCAGTACCTCGAAGATGCCGAGCAAGAAGTCATGCTTTCCAGCGACTCGAGCGGAGTGTTTATGATTCAGCTCGGTGCGTCTTACGTCAAGGTTTCCGAGGACGAATTTAACGAATACCTAGAGAAGAAGCGTGCTGAATGGGAAGGCAGGCTAGATTCTCTGCGCTCTGAAAGTGACACTCTGGAGGCTAGGAAGACCGACCTCAAAGCAACGCTGTACGCGAGGTTTGGCAAGACAATAAACCTGGACGACTAAGCACAAAAGTCATAAATGCTATTTTCTTTCACGACTCTGCAAACTTTTGCCTCCCTTCCGAGCTGCCTTGAGTTAGCTACACCTGAGAGGCGAATTCAATTCACAAATTTCGATGGCAAGGAGACGAGCGATTCGCGACCATTCCCAGCAACTCAATCTCCGCTGTGTTCGAAACCAATTGCCGCGGTAGCGAGAATCGCTTCTTTGAAGCTATACTACTCTAGCAAATCACTCACAGGATAATACAATGTAACGCAACTCGCGCCGAACAACTTTGTAACGAGATCTCGGGGCGGTACTGTAGCAATCCTCCTCGCACTTCAGACCGGACCTCGCGCTGACTCTGAGACTAAGCTCCCTTTTTTCAATGGCACAACGCGTACACGTACCCGGTGCATTCATTGAGCGAAAACCGCTCCTTTCTTGTCCGGCTTTCTCTTGTCTCAAAATCACAACCGCCGCCGATAACCCCACAAGAGCCAACTCCAACTCCTGTGACCAGAGATAGAAGACTTGAACAACTATGGAAAGTAAAAGTAAAACAAAAAACAAAAACAAACGGGAAAAGGTAAAAGGTATAAAAGCTGCCACGCTGTGAAAGCTTGCGCGGCACAATCCAGGAACGCACTTTCGCCCACCTCTGTGACCTCTATGTGAAGCTACAGCCGACCTCCTATTCATTCTACTCTAGCACTATGCAGGGAACTATTATGGCAGTTTCATAGTGAAATGGTGCCAAAGGTACAACAGGTATTACTGATTAGGGTATGTGGAGGCGGTAAAATACGTGTGGAAAGTGTTAGCCGATCGGTAGAGAGTGCTAAGGCGGCAAAGGGTCCGGCTGTCCGCTTCTTTTCAAGCTCTCTTCGATTGACTATTTGTTTGTTTGTTGCAGACCCGAAACGAGGGATGCGGAAGAGCAAGAGAGCAGCGAAGATAGATAGATAAATTTGCATGTATATGACGCAGAGTCGAGTGAACGAAAAGATGAGTGCAGAAGGATTCCCTCCGTGCTTCAACAGGAAGCTGCTGAACGGAGCGCGAAGGAAGAACAACTGGACCATGGAGTCGCACGTTGCGGTGCTGAGTTGGAATATTCTTGGCGATTCGAACTGCAGGACGCAGAGGTACACGTACAAAGATGTTGGCTGGGACAAGAGGTTTGCTCAGATGCGCTCAATCGTTGCTATGGCGAATGCAGACGTGGTCTGTCTGCAGGAGGTTGACGACTGGGCTTTCCGGACGGATATTGAACCGTTCATGAGAGATCTCGGATTCGAAGGGCACATGGAGGAGCGAGTCAAAAAGAAGGGGGGCGAGATTGTGAAGAAGATTGCATCTTGCGCCACGTTCTTCAGGCGCAAGCAATTTGAGCTCTGTGGGATGGCCCACCCGTTTCGCAGTTTGGTTCTCGCTTTGAAAATTAGAGAAGGTGAGCACGCCGGCCGGTGCCTCCTCGTGGCAAACTGCCACCTGGAGGGGGCTCCTTGGCGAGGAGAGTGTCGCATAAATCAGATGCGATCAATATTTCGCAAGCTAGCAAACTTTGATTCCTCCTATTCAATTATTTGCGGAGATTTCAACGACAGACCAGAAAGCGAGTTGTACAGTCTAGTTCTCCCGAATGCTGGGTTTGCGAGTGCTTACGAGTCCAGTCCTGTGCGCCGGCCGACTTATGTGTGTCCGACCGGCCAAGACCCGAAAAGTGTGGACACGAATATTGTGGATCATATTTTTAGCTCCAAGTCCCTAAGGTTGGAGGCCCTCCAGAACGTATTTGACACCACGTGGAATTACGAAGAGATGGTTGGTACCGGCTGCCCTTGCCGCGAGTGGCCGTCCGATCACATGAATATTGCAGCTGTGTTTCGGTTCGCCGAGGGTATAGAATCTGGTAAATCGAGCGAAGAAGAAGTAAAGTCCCCAGAAGTTTGCGCATCTGAGTTGCAGCGCGAGCTTGTGTCAGACATAGGAGAAGACGCCTTTCAGAGCTGGTGTGATCTCATCAAGCGCCAGGTACCTGCAGAGGCGTGTGCCGAATGTAGCACGAGTAAAAAGCTCTGTGAAAATTGCATTGCCCATGCGAGGTTGCTTCAACAAGAGAAAAAGGTGCTCCTTTCCGGATTTGAAGACTGTGTACAAAAAAAGCTTCGCGCCTTTTCTCGGATGTCGATGAAGGCCGACAAAACTTGCAGCTGACCTTAAAAGTAAATTACTCAAGTCCAAGATTTCAAACAAGCCTACCGCAAGCGCATACCTACTTTTCTTTCAAAAATTTTACACGATTAGGATACAGATGATGTGGTAACACTCGCCCTACGAGAGTCAGATTCTGAAGCTGCTGTGGAAGAGTCAGAGTCAATAGTGGTGCCCGAATTGGTTGCGGTCAAAACCAGAACGGGCTGGTTTTTCGGTACTTCTGTGGGCATTATGATTAATCGCTGTGCCATGTCGCCTTGGCCCCGGTTAAGAGATCTCCGAAGCGAGAACAGGCCGGATAAACGCCGACTCTCGCGCTTCGTCGATTCCTCCTCCTTCTCGCTATCAAGAGATTCTTTTGATTCCACTTGTAAAGATTGTTGAGAAGCAGATCGACCGAAGCTCCGTCGGGAGCCTCGGTCTTTGACGGGAGAACCGTCTTCTTCGGCGGTGGGTGACTGTGGCTGAGAATTTTTTCTCGCTTTCTCGGCCTTTTTCTTCTCCGAGACTTCACGACGCAGACGTGCCGTATATTTCTTCAAGAACTGCTGCTTGTCCTCGGAGAGAGTCTCCACAAACGCCTCTTTGGCAAGGGCCTGCTCGCGTAAGACCCGAATAGATTCTCTTGAGGGGGGCTTCGTGCGAGTCGCGGAAGTGACATTGTTGAGATCCATAAATCGAGCCTTTTCCGCCTCAGAGAGAG
This sequence comes from Parietichytrium sp. I65-24A, assembly GCA_012862575.1. Classification (NCBI taxonomy): domain Eukaryota; class Bigyra; order Thraustochytrida; family Thraustochytriidae; genus Parietichytrium; species Parietichytrium sp. I65-24A. Next base: position 280,510 of record BLSF01000037.1, read on the forward strand.
GATTCAGGTCGGAATCCGCAAAGATATCGTCACTGGCCATTGTTGCGAAAGGATCAGGGACCTCTTCAACGATTGGATCCGGCTTGCGCGTGAAAATCTCGCTGTCAGGGTTGAACGTGAAGACTGCTCCGACACTAAGGTGATCAGAAGGCCAGAGGAGACTTGGTAACCCTTGCTCAATCATTCCCGTTCGCGACCACCTATCGTCCATCACATTCATAACAGCCCGTAAGCGAAGGCGGGAGTCGTAGAACACATGATCAACGCGATGCTTCTCAATATCTACCGTCTTGGAATCTAAAGGAACCAGCAAGCAGGTAACGTCGCGGGCTTCGTGGTTGTCATACGCACTGACATACCCTTCCTTCGCAAGCACCACCTGGCACAAATCGCTCAAGGCGCCATCGTTAAAGTCGCCGCAGAGAATGGTGTACTTTACAAGCTGCTCGTTCGTCTTGCGCTTGACCTTCTTCAGGGCTGCAGTCATTTGGCTCGACCTATCCTTGACCCGCCATGGCGCACCTTCCAGATGAGAGTTCACGGACGCCAGAATATTTCCTTTCTCCCTCCCGCGCAGAATTCTCAAACCGATCACCAGAGAGCGAAATGACCTCTCTCGCCAAGCTAGCTCGAAGAGATTGCTCTTGTAAAAGGTTGCAAGCCCTGGCAACTCGACAGAGCTATCCCCGCTCGTCTTTGTGTTACAGTCCAGCTCACCGAGATAGCCCTTCTGGCGCAGGGCGCTTCCGATGTCACCCTCGAACGCTGACCGTTCACACTCTTGAAGGCAGATGATATCGGCGTTACAGCGCTTCAAGTGCTTTATGATGCGCTTGGAGCGGTAACTCCAGTCGAGGCAGCCCCTGTCGCAGTGATTGTAGATCTCGGGGGTTCTTGAATTTGAAACAAACATGTCCGCCAAGATGTTGAAGCTGAGAATAGAAAAACCGTTCCGATCGGGGTCGAGTTCTAACATCTCTTTGGTGACACCGCGAGATTCGTCCCTACAAAAGCTGAAGACTTTTTCAATTTCAGGAGCCGTAGTGGCAACCTTGTCCATCTCTGGCTTCGTAACTGGCGGAGGTAATATGCCGAGGTTTACTGCCTCTGATCTACGCTTGTCGGCGTCCCGAAGCGCGTCTTTGGCCTTCTGTAATGTGCGCACCCACGCGCGCGCCTCGATATTGTTGTGTGCCTTGAGCTCGAGAAACTCGTCTCCAATGAGGCTGGTGATGCGAAAGATAAAGTTGCGCTCTGCATCCTCGTCGAGTTCGCACTTGATCAGCCGAACGTCGATTGCAGCAACAGGCCGGTCCCTGCGCCGAATCCGGGACTGAACGTCCCGCCCTTTGCGGCCGAAAAAAGTCATGCGCTTCTTGAACCGCTCTGCAAACTTTCGCTGGATCCTGTAATACCTCAAGTAATTCCCACTCAGCTCAAAGTAATACGACTTGGCCCTCTCGAACGACCACATTTTATTCAGCCTCACGCTGTTCATTTTCTTTAACACGCCGATCTTCTCCACATTCGCCGAGAACATGGACGGCCGCAACTTGCTATTCTTCACCCTCCATTTGCTGTTCCGCGACGCCACCGAACCTGCATCCTCATTCTCATTCTCATTCTCATTCTCGCTCCTGCTGGACGCCGGGCTGCCCCTGCTCTCCGCCTCGCTCATCTCGAACCATTCACCATCCAAACCACAATCCACCAACCACCGCCTGCCGCCGTCGTCGGAGGGCAACTTGCACAGATTTCACACCTTTCACACCTTTCTCCCCACGAAACTCTCTCTCTCTCTCTCTCTCTCTCTCTCTTTGTGTGCTTTGTGATCGCTGCTCTGGCGCCACACTCCTCACACGACGAAGACACGTCCAGCGTCCGTACTATGCTCTCGCCACTTTCACTTTCATGAACAATTTCACTTGTCCTTCCTTCCTTTCTTTTCTTTCTTTCTTTCTTTCTTTCCCTTCCAAAAGCTATGGCTTCCGTTTGGTGACCTCCCAAGTCACACAAGAATTCAGAAATCAATTGATTAGTCAATCTTAATGAACTTGATATGATGGTTGTCTAGCGATCTATGAGCCATCTATGAGCCATCTATGAGCGCCTACGTCATACTCCGGAGCTTCATTTCATGCAAGCTAGTGGGAGGGAGGTAGAGTTTGCTAGAGTGTGCTCCTCGACGTAGTCGACATACTCACAAAGTCTGGGTAGGAGAGGCATAGTTGATACGGTAGTGGTGATTCGATTTGTCGTGAGTGTGTGAGGGGAGGAAGACCAGCAGAGAAAGCAGGCGTGTTCACAGTGTGAGTATTAGTGGCCGGTTGATTTGTTGGTTACTGGTGCTTAGGGACGTTGCCGATGGCTCCCAGGAGGCTAATGCATAATTACGCTAAATAGTAGCACGGAAGTCATGCATTCCTGGACGCGTAAGACTGGACCACTAGCGCAAGTTACTGGGACGGTGAAACAGCCGGCTCGAAAGTCGCTCCATTAGTGTATTAGATAGGAAGAGCATGTGCACACTACTATTTCTTCCTTTTGTTCGTTCTTAGGGCCTTATTGCTTCCCCTATATTTTATTAAATCACTACAGCTAGTTAATAGTGGAATCTAGAGATCTCGCATCATAGCCGCAGCTATGTGTTCGTAAATAGCCATAGCCACTAGGTAAGTGCACTTTAATAGCTAGGTAGTAGTGATTGGGACATGTTGGGACTGTGCTAGCTAGTCTCTGAAGTAGCAAGACTTGTTAGCTGCAAACAATCGCGTGTTGTACTGCGAGTATTCACCCGATTCTGTTCTGACCGTCACCGGATGCATGCCACCGGTCCTCGAGTGGAGCAAAAAACGAGCCTTTTTGGTTCTGGTTCCTTTCACTGTGGCACATTTTGGCACATCGTGGCACATTGTGGCACTTGGCAGTTTGATACTACCAGCACTACCAGCTAATAATCTGCCATTACACGGAGAAGCTCAAAGTCGTAGAGAAGAACAGTTAGCAAGAGTGTATACTCAGTCTAAGAGTCTCGAGAACCGATTTTGTTTACTCAGTCTAAGTGTCTCGAGAACCGATTTTGTAATACTTAAAAAACCTTCTTTCGGTGCCACAATTTTTCATTTGAGCATTCTACAAAAATTAGTGTACCTAGGTGCTTTGCAGGGTTGCCTTGCAGCAGGCATGTATGTATACCGGGTACAGCTTTGACGGAAAGGGATATGTTGGATCAAGCAGTGTGCATTATCAGTCCCGTCGCGTCTGCATCGCCTTCTGCAGGTGATTTCGCCATTTTGAGTGATCGACCTTGGAGAAATCTTCTTGTGTTTCGGCAAGATGCTCGAGGTAAGCAGCGATTTCTAAGAGCTCACGATCATTCGCTGCGTTGGAGCGTTTTCTTTTGTAGGCAGAGCATTGGAGCCCATTCTTTGGGTTCATGACGAAATTTCGGGCTAAATCATCAATGTGGAGTGTGTTGTGTGGCCCCCACTTGTCCGGAAATTTCTTCCATATGATATCTAGCGCTTTCACCTCGTGCTCTTGCACCTTCCCCTTGTGTTCTCTGGTAACCTTGAACATACACGTCCGATCCAGCGCAAAACAGATCGAGTAGCTCGGGTTGGTGATCATGCCCATTTCTGTGAGCTTGATCTCCACCCAATGCCATTTGGTTTGGCTCCAGACCACCATGTCGTAATGTTTATAACAGCTGGCCAAAAACTCGTCCTTTGCAATCCCGAGACACGAAGGCGCTTGTCAGTCTCCTTTTTCGCTGTTTCAAACGCGACAGTTGTAAAGCGCACATGGAAAACTTACCATGAATGGTCGTTTCAGCTCTTCCATACTGGTGGTGTGCCGGGAGCTAAAATCTAGCAACGTGTGGTCAAGGTCCAAAACGAGTAGCTTCTTTTCTTCTCTCGCTGGGACAATCCAGTTTATTTCTGTTGATCTCAGAGCCTCGTCCAACGAGAGCTGAGCTTCAATGTAGTGCGCGGGCGAAGCCAATCCAAGAGAAAAGTCAAAATCAAAATCATCCACGACAGACAGCTCCGTGGCGCTGAGCAATTCCGCCTCGACTTCTTCGATGACTTCATCCACACTACCCATCATCTTCAGGGTATGGTCTACCTTCGGGTTGAGCTCAGCCAACGTGACACTCAAAGGCAGTTGCGCCTTTCCTTTGAACCGCAAACCAAAGAGCTTTTGGTTCTCAGGCCGAACTCCGGTCTCAAAGTCTTTGACGGAATAACCGCCCGCATCATCATTATCGCCATCACATCACATCACGACCATAAATACCATCACGGACAGCAAGTCTAGCGTCAGCCAAGGCTCACATTCACATCTCGCAAAGCCGGCCGCGACGTCTTCTTTCGCGGCCTTCGTTCACGTTGCCTACAGTCGCAACTCTGCCAAGGCCAACCCGAAACTTACATATCAGAGTGCGGAGGTCCTCCACGGTTTCGTTGAGCTCCATGTGGAGCATGATGAGCTCCCCATTCCAGTTGAGCTGCAGACGGATCCTCTTCTTCCCTGCCTCCATTGCGATGGCCGTGGCCCATGCCAATCTGCTCTTTCCCGCACAAAACTCTTCTTCGCAGTCTCCTCCCTCATCCCTCATCCCTCATCTCTCATCTCTCTCTCCTCTTTGGAAGAAGAAAGAGTTCATTCTTATCCGAGCCCTATTCAGACGTCAATATAACTATTACAGCTCAAGACACTTAATTTGAGCGACACAGTAGTTCTCTTACTACATCCTTATCCGTCTCTTAGAGTCTTCGTTGAGTAAGGGGCTAGGACAATATAATTAAGAGGCCTATAACATTGGGTACTGTATAGTAAGAGTGGATTAGCTCACTGCGGGTGCGGGTGCGGGAAGCTGGAGTCTTATTCGCGTTATAGCTCAAACTGTATATCATCATTCTCCACAAATCAGAATTGTCCAAGCAGATAAGAGCCATAGGTTCATCCGCTATGGTTTGGTTAGAGCTACAAGTAGCAAAACCTAAATCTAAGATTTTCAACGCGCCTTTTCTTGACTCCTCGCATAGCGAAAATGCTAGCCATAGAATCGTTTTGTAGGGCCTTATATGCAATTCGCTTAATGGCCCAAAAACCTGGAGGAAAGAATTTCCAGATTCAGAACAACAAAAGGCTCAGAATTCAGAACTTCCAGCATTCACAACAGCAAAAGCTGCCCGGGGGCAACGCCAAACTCGAAAAAACTCAGTACGCTAGTACGCACTTCGAAAGAGGCAGCAAGCAGAACAAACGAGAGCTGGGCCTTCTTGAAGGACTTTTCGCTCCTGACGGATGCAAGTATTTTTCTCGAATTTGATTCAATTGACACGTGGAATAAGTAAGTCAATTTGGCAGTGAGGAAGCTCTCACTGACTGGAAGTGTGCTGCACTCACCACCATTTGCTCTAGCTGGCGGAACCAATATAGAGCTTTTCTATGTCCCAGTGCTAATACCAGAGATACTACTTCAGGCAGTAAGAGGTCCTCTGCTGAGTGCTATACGGTTCTGGAGTAGGGTTTCAAATGACTAGAAGAGGAGTTAGAACCGGACTGAGTTCATATAGTGAAAGACTTCCCACTGTTCTCTCGCGGAATGATCCACAAGAAGTTGATTCCATTGTACCAATGGAAATAGAAAGCTTGGCTGCAAGTGTAAATGCAAAGTGACAGTGAAAACAAAAGCGCTGATTCATCGTTGTAAAGGTAAGCCCGTACGGTGTGGCTCTGTGCGATACTGGCTGTGAGTAAGCTTTACAGCACCATTTTCATGTTCAATGAACTATGTCGAGGGCAAGAGTTGCCGTCCTGGTTTATGGTCTATCCAAAACGGGGAAGTCTGCGTGTTCTTATCGCTTCCTCGTGCTCGCAATAGAGCACAATTAAATACACCAAATACCCGAGGAGGCAAGAGGGACGAAAGATGACAACGCGAGTTTGTCAAACCTGTGGAGGGCCGCACAGCTCTCTTGTTGCAGATCATCGTAAACTGATTGAACCCTTGGCATTCGCTTTCGAACCCATAGGGTTCTCTGGTTGCAATGAGGCAGCACGAGAGTTCTCAAATTCAATTCGTTTTTACGGAATTTGGAAAAGACATGGCGGTCAAAGAATGAACTTTGTAGAATCTGTGTATTCTGGATTGACTGTGTAGGTACATTCTGAATTCTGAATTCTGATTCTGAATTCTGAATTCTGAATCCTGAAAATTCTGAACTTGTTTGGTTCGCTTGTACCTTAGCTTAGCGAGGCTAGCGAACAAGGAGCTGATCCTCGACCGTTCACCTGTGGTATTCCGTCTGTTAATCTCTACCAAGTCTCGGTGAGGACACCATCTGCATACGTGCAATGCCCATGCGATGCACACAAGAAACCCATGCCGCGCTGTATCACTCGTGCTGACAGTCCTTGCGTCTGTGCAGCTTGGCGTGGAGTCGTGGAGCTGGCAGTTGCAGAGCCCAGTGCGCGATACGTTCTTCGTGGACGTGGAATATGATCAGCTCCTTCCAAAACTGTCCGCGCAAGGCGGCGTCGTGCGTGTGCAGCTCGACGAAGGGAGCGACTGGCCTCGAGACAGCACGGACTTGGCCATTAAGATCTCGCCAGCATGGGGCATGAAGAATGACACCACAGCAGCAGTTTCGTCGAGGTTAAACTTGCTGTGGCAGGACCGCGATCTGATTTTTATTGTTCCTCCAGTAGAGCCCATCACTATCAGAATGCAAGCAGAGCTGGTGGGCTTTCTGAAAGAGGACCAGTCGATAGGCTATACGCATCCAGACTCGCAGCTACTTGAGTTTCATGACCAGTGCCTCTATGACGACAAAGAAGCGGTCGCGGTTCTCGCGGTCGTTCTGAACGGGGAATTCGGGCAACAATGTGGCGCTCGAGTAAATTTTACCGTGTCTGGGGAGACGAAATATTCGAGCAACTTGTCCATTTGCTCCGCGACATCGTCGCGACTCGCGCTCTCAATGGGCATCAATGCTGCTCTGTCTATTGTGGATCTTGCCACGGACTCGAGCTTAATTCGAGTTGTCAACTTTGATGACGGGGTCCTGGTGTGGACGATTCCGATATTTCGCGCGGACAACGCCTCTCGCGGAGCGTCGTTTGCGATAAGTGAGCTGGGTTTTGACGTTGATGTGGCGCAGCTTTCGCCAAGCGTAAACTCGAGCGATGCCAAAGCCATGGCCCAACTTTTCACACTGGATAGTGGACATTGGCAGTACAAATGCTCCTCCTGTCCTGCGACGATGAGTGGGGCAAACGACATCCTGTGCTTCTTGACGAGCTCAACTGTCCCGTACGCCAACCGGCTGGAGGAAGTTCTTGGAGTTAGCGCTGTGCGACGGGAGGTGTTGCGATCCATGCCTGACCACGTGTGTATCCGTATGAGCGACAAGGTCATCGGATATCCGTCCTTCAGAGACGTGCAAACCCTCACACAGACGCTTTTTGCCGAGCGCTACTCTTCGTTACTTGCACAGCTTGATACACTGACCCGCTCAGCTGCCGGGAGGTTCGTTCTGCAAGCTGGCGACATTAAATACGTCACAACCGACGGCGACCGCGTATGCTTGACGTTTTGGACGGATTTCGAGGTCGTATGTTGGGATCTGTCGGAAGATTCTCTTGGTAAACCGTACCAAGACTACCCGCGCTCCAAGTTATTCTCAGAAATGGAAATGAACAAGCAAGGTGCACATGGATGCGGGATCAGTGCCAACGGAACACTAATGTGCTTTGGCCACAACGTTTACTTGAAAGCATTTCCACCAGCAGATCCTGAGTCAATTACAAACGCAGCTTCCAGCTGCTATGAATATAAGCAGGTGAGCAACGTGTTTGACCAAGCGCCCAAAGCGTTCGTGTCCGGAGTTGGACTGCTTTGCGCCAACTCAGAGATACCGTACACGTCTTTGAGCACCTCTCCTGAACACAACTGTGCAGTTTCTTCGCACAACCAAGCAGTGACATGCTGGGGCAGAAACACATGCAACAAGCTCGGGCCGTGTACAAATCCTCACAACAAACAACTAACGTTGCCATTAAAGTGCTTTGAGTTTGGGGGTCCCGTTAAGCAAGTCGACACCGGGTTACTCTTCTCCTGCGGGCTTTGGATGAACGGTTCGCTCACTTGCTGGGGGGAGGACGATAGTGGACAGATTTCCGGCGCTCCGGATCTAAACATTTCTTTTCAGCACTTTAGTGTGAGCGACCATCACGCATGTGCGACGACGAAAGAGAATGGCACGATTAAGTGTTGGGGGGCGGACTACAATGGAGAAACTGCCGCGCCAACTGCGGGCGGATTCGAGGAGCTAAGTGTTGGGCACGAGTTTTCATGCGGGCGGCGGCGCAACAACACCAATTTAGAGCTAGTATGCTGGGGTAAACTATCCGTCTCAGGCGCACTCTTCCAGCCTTTTGGCGACCCCGTCCTGGCTCAAGGCAGGAGAGTATACAACGAGTCAAACTCAACCGCCTTCCAGCCTGTTGTTCTCATCTCCATAGGGGCCAGCAAGGCCAATTTGTACGACAATGGCTGCAGACGCTCACGTGAGACTCGATCGGCTCTTGTTGCCCCTCTTCCGACTGTCCCTGTCTCCTCAAACTCCCGTCAAAGATCCTGCGCCTCGGTTCTTGGCGATGTGGCGAGCTGCAAGCTCAGCGCTCAAGGCTATCTGCACAACAGCGAAACAGGGCAGGTCAAAGGCTACGAAGGCACGTACGCTGGCCACGAGTCCATTCAGTGTCCTGCTAGTGAGCTCTTGATTGAGAACGGAGCTATACGATGTGCGGACTTTGGCGTCACGCACTATTCGCAAGCGCACGAATCCAGTGCCTTCACTGCCTTCGATGTTGTCTTCTACACCGTGCTGGCATTTGCCACCTTGGCTGTCCTGACGTACGACAATGGGACCGGCCAGCGTCTTTCTCCATCGCGAGACGCTTGAGCATTTGTTTCTGTTTCCCTCCTTTGGTCCATACCCTGCACGAACTTTGCTTGGTCGTAAACCATATTTCCCCTCTGTTCCCCCCATGTTCCAGGTCTCGTCCCTTTATCCTTTGTCATTTGTCAGATGTCATGTGTCCTTTCCGTTTCAGGCCACTGGCATTTATTATCTTGGAGAGTGTGAAAAAAAAAGGAAAAGGAAAAGAAGAGAAATGAAAAGAAAAGAAGACGTCGAAGAAGTGAAGGAAAGCTGTAAAGCAATTGCCTTTTCTTCTTTTTTTATTATTTCTTTTTAGTGCGTAAAGTACAAAAACAAAAAGAAGTAAAAAACAAAAACAAAAAAAAAGAAAGAAAGAAAGCTGTACCGGTAAAGCAATTCACTTTCCTTTTTTCTTTTTTCTGATCCTGAGAGAAAAAAACTGGAATCCAACCGAGAACCCCGTGAGAACCGGAGAACCCTGTGAGAACCGGAGAACCCAAGAACCCCGTGAGAACCCAACACTCAATAAATAATTCTTTTATTTTTTTTCCATCTCTCAGTAAGCCCTCCTACGACCCGCTACCCCGCTCCCCCTCCTCCTCCCACCAATTGTGCAGCGCAGAGTGAGAGGACGCCGAGTACGTACGTACACACACGTACGCGCGTACACTCCAGCGCACCCCTAAAGATGTCCCAGTCCCTTCTACGCGCCGAGCACGCCTCCAGCTACAGCGGTGGTCGCGACGGCGGCGGGCGCGCGCACGGAGTGGGACGCGCAGAGTGGTCCACAGCTGTGGGTGTAGGTGTGGGTGTAGGTGTGGGTGTCCCCGCAGCAGCAGCAGCAGCTCGGTGGCGGGGACGCGCCGTACGCTGGGCCGCGGGACAGTGGGACCGCGGGGACCTGCACGGTCTGGCGGTCGTGTCGTTCGCGGACGGATCTTGGTTCCGCGGACGTGCCCGCCGAGGACACCCGCATACGGGCGTCTTGCACGAGGACGGCGGCGCCAGCGTGGCCATCGCCGCCTTCCACGCTAACGACGAGAGCGGGGACACTGGGACAGCTGGGACGGATGGGACAGATGGGACGGCAGTCGGGGTGGTGTACTTTAAGGGCGGGGACGCGTTCGCGGGACGATTGGGACGCGACTTGGTGGTGGGAAGGTACTCGTGGGCGAGCGGGGACGTTTTTGAAGGGTCCGCGGTGGGGACAGGCGCGGAAGGCAGAGAGCCTGAGGAAGCAGCTGCAGGTGAGCGAGGCGGGAAGGCTGTCGGAGTGAAACAGATGGATGGCATGCGGTTCACTGGGGAGCTGGACGAGGATGGCAACATGAACAAAGGACTGCTTCAGTTCCACGGGAAAGACGGATGCTTTGACGCATACCGAGGGTCGTTTGCGGAGGACAAGTTCCACGGGAAAGGCATTTATCAGTTCGCGAATGATGACTACTACAACGGAGAATTCGTGCGTGGCGAGGCGCAAGGAAATGCCAAGTTTGCTGCGGCGCTGGATGGCGTCACTGCGGAGGGCGAGTGGGCCGCGGACAAGCTGCGCTCCTCTGACGTGAAATGGGAGCTGTCTGGCGAAGGGTACACTGGCGAGCTGGACTCAAAAGGTATGCCGATGAACAGAGGAGTGTATACGTTTTCAGACGGTGGAAGGTGGGAGGGAAGCTTTTCGCATGGGGTCCCGGACGGCGACGGGACGTATACTTTCGGTGAGAAGCACGCCAAGGTGAGTCTTCCATTGCTTTACTACTTTCTCATTTTTATTTATTTACATTATGGTGACAACACAACAAATAACTGACCTTTCTTGATGCGATCGGCTGTGGCAACATAATAATTCTGACAGGCTGGCGTCAGCGTTCCGGCAACCTATCGAAACGGGATGCTCGACGAGAACGAGACGGTGGACAAACCGCCGGTGCTGGCCGAACCCCCGAACAACAACTCCGGTATGATGCAACCAGTTCGCCATCCACAGAACACCCCTATGATGGACCGTGTCCATCAGCCTCCGCCGCCACCTCCACCGCCACCTCCTCTGCCACAAAACTTTGCTGTACCTAGTCCTTACTCTCCAACAAGTTCCTTCGTTCCTCCACCATCATATGGTGTCTCAAACGGGACGGAGTCGTTCTTGTAACCTCAGATAACCCAACTTGCTTGAACGCTGCAATTTTTTCTTCTGCCGCGTGTTGTTCCGTGAAACAGGGTTGGCACTCGAGGGAAGAAGACCCATCGAAAGGAGAGGAGAAACGCCGAATCTTGCTTTTTGACACATGGGACAAGTGCGCAGTGCCAGCTTTCCGTTCACGGCGCTTCTGCACATCGCGTCGAGCGACTGACTGGTACGCAAACGAGACGGTGACGGTTTGCGCACGAGCAGAGCCAAACGCGTAGACTTCTTCGAACACCCGAACGAAGACCAACGGAACGCCTTCCTGAGAAACCCACCCTCAAATCCTTCAGCGAATGACACCGAGCCAACGATTCTACGGAAAGAGAGACAGAAAGACAAACCGAATACATGAAATCGAACCAAATTAGCTCAAACAAAAAAACAAATCACATCAACAACTTTTCAACAACATCTCACCCAACCTCGACACATCGATGGGTTTCGCTGGTTTCGCGCAATCGCTTTTGCCAGCGTAGCGTATGTAGTAGGCGCACGTTACCAGAAAAGCCATTGGAACTTTCACTTGCCACGTCGAACACCTACCTCGCTTGGTCCCATCGCCGTGGCACTCAGCACACTACTACATTATATGATAAGAAGCTGCTACCCGGGAGACTTTTGGCGCAGAAGTTATACTCCTGCTGTCAAAGAAAACAACAAGCACAAGCACAAACAGAAACAGAAGAACAAGAACAAGAACAAGAACAAGAAGAAGAGTCGGCGCAAGGTACAAGATACAAGATACAAGTTGTGCAAGGTGTGTAAGGTGTACGCGAAAGGTGGAGTTTAAGTTGTCGTGAGCGGATTGGTTTGCTCTCACAGAAAATAAAAAGGTTGCTCGCGAGGATGGCAGAGGAGGCGCAGAAAGGTGAGAAAGCGGCGGGTGCTGCGAGCAGCGGCGGGTTTGGCTGGGGCGGGTTCAAGCTGCCGAGCTCGCTGCCGAGCTTGGAGGAGCTCAAAAAGTCCGTGGACTCGAGCGTGCAGAAGGTGAACGCGAACTTAAAGGATGCCGCCACGCACTGGGACACCGGCGTGAAGGCCATGAACGAGTCAGTGAAAGGCGCGGCGGCGCAGATGAAGGAGGCTGCCAAGAAACTGCCCCAGGGCGGAGACGAGGTGATGGGCAAAATGGGCAAATTTAACGGCGGCGAGTTTGTGAATTCGATCAAAGGAGTGTTCGATCTCGACGCGCTGAACACTGGCGCGGGCAGCTCGGAGGCCAGACAAATTGCTGCGACCAATGCGGCTGTCCTGCGACACTTGGACCTTGCCTACATCACACCGAAAGTGATTGTTCTGTGCTATCCTTCTGCGCGAAAGCGGGGTTGTAACCCGAAAGCAGTGTCCGCATTTCTTAACGAACAGCATGGATCCGAATACATGATATGGAACCTCAGCGAAAAGGGTTTCGAGAACCCCGAGATGTACCAGGGTCAGATCATGGACTACTCGTTTCCGGGGTATCCCGCACCCCCACTTGGTGTGCTCTTCAAGCTTAGCATGTCCATGGAGTCCTGGATCAGCTCTGATGAGAAGAACGTTGTAGTAGTGTGCTGCATGACTGGGCGGGGCCGCAGCATCACCGCTGCATCATGTTTCTTGGAGTGGGTCGGAAAAGCGCGAACCTCGAAAGACGCAATCTCGTACGCCTGCAAAAGGCGAGGCGATATCCAGGACCAGGTCTTGGTACCCACCCAGCTTCGATATGCCAACATGTTTCATAATGTGCTCAAAGGAAAGAGACCAAACTCGACAGCCGTCGTCCTGAAAGAGCTTCGAATCATTTGCGTTCCAAATATGTTTTCTGCTGAAGAACAAGCAAGAGAAAAAGAACACAGCGACGGGGGATGCCGTCCTTACGTGCAATTGTACAAAAACGGCAAGTGTCTTTTCAGCTCGGCGAATCAAGAAGAGCTGGAAAAACTCCAAGTCTACTCTGCTGGAAGCAGCCAATCTCTGACGGTTCCTATTGAATGCGTTCTTGAAGACGATATACTGCTGCGGGTTAGACACCTGGACACCTCGGCTGGAAAGGGGACTAGTATGTTTCGCTTTGGATTTCACACGGGCTATGTCCCAATCGGCACTATGCTTCTGAGACGGAGCGAGCTAGACAGCGCGAGTGTTGACCCGAGGTTCTCTGACGATCTCGCCGTAGAGCTTGTGTTCGAGACAGGCACCGAGAAAGCTCTCGCAGGCGAATCGGGAGACTTGTTGGAAACGAGTTGGGCAGAAAAGCAAGGCTTTTGGGACGAGGTCGATAAGAAAAAGAAGGCGGCCGAGGCCCGGGCCAAGGAGATGAAGGAGGCCAAGGCTGCAAAACTCTCGCAAGCGAGCTCGGAGCAGAGTTCAGCCCAGCAGAGCGATAAAGAGAAAGAGTCCGTGGCATCACCAAAGGCGGCCTTTTCGATTTATGACGAGGATGACGAGGCCTCGGAAAACAACAACAACAAGGCACTGTCAAGTCCCGCCTCTGGTGACGACCTCTTCCACGAACTTGACGCGCTTACCATGGAAGAAAACCACGGCTGGGATGCACTTGCAGAAAACGAAGACAAACCCGAGACGCAGGTGGCGTCTTCATCGGAAGTTGCAGATGCAATCCCAGAAAAGCAAGCGCAGGACGCTCCTCGGCCTCGGCTTTCTGACGACTTCATGGGCGAGCTCGAGGCTCTGGAGAAAGACCTTGGATTTTCCGACGACGCCCTCGATTTTGACAGAGAAGAAAAGGGAGTTCCAGAGAAGGCAAGAATGACCGGCACTGATGACGACGACGAAGATCTCTTGAATCTTATCAATGAAACTGGAGGTAAGAAGCCACCACCGAGCTTGGGCTCTGGGGACCCCGATCTCGCCGAGCTCGAGGATTACCTCAACGACTTATAGCCAGCCGCTCAGTGAGTCTGGTCCAAGTTTCACTCTCCCTGGCTGATTCTGATTTTCCTAAACAAGTTTTGTTTTCTTTCTTGTCCCCGTTTCGTCGCGGCACAACATGTCTTCACAATATTATAAAAAAAAGTTCTGTTCATTATAAGCTTCTGTATTTTTCAAATACTCTTCAAGACGATGGGAAGGCCAAATCGGTCAAATCAATCATGGTCCTACTTTCGCCAAAAAAAAATCGAAAACAAGAAGTGGAAATAAATTACAAGAGTTAATGTTCGTGTCGCCAAACTTTAGTATGGTCTCCCATAGCCTTGAGAGCCACCATATCCTTGACCGCCACCGTAGTTTTGTGGAGGACCATAATTGGAAGACATGTTTCCACCATAAGGATTGGAATTGTAGCCTTGCTGAGGATAGTCTTTGTAGGCTTGCATTTGACCTCCAGGATGAGTTTGCTGATTTCTCCTCTTCATCGCAAAAAGTGCGACGCCCGCCACGACCACTGCACCGCCAGCGATTCCGGCGATCATCAGGGTATCAGAAGAACTCGACTCAGAGTCGGCGTCCTCGTCGTCGTCGGAGCCGCTAGATTCATTTGGAGGCTTGGTTGGCGCAGGTGTCGACTCTGTCGTTGTAAGAACTGCGAACGACGTAGACGACGCAGCGATAACGATAGAGTCTCCAGAGTCAATATCCTCACATGCTCCGCAAGTGACAGGGCAAGCAAGACGGACGTCTGGTCTTCCACAATAGTCGGTGAGCTTAGAGCATGCAGTTGCGACATCCTCCGAGCCTACGAGGCTGAATCCGGAAGGGGACGAGTCTTCGCACGTTGTCTCTATTTTGGCAGCATTGCAGAGTGCGCACGAGCCTTGGCAGCGTGCCTGTACGACTTTGTTCCACGAGCACTGGGAGCGAAGGGACTCGCACTCAGCATCTTCTCCCGTCGAGAGCGCAAGGTTTCCAGTGTTCTCGCAGAGGGAAGACATTTTGACCATAATTAAACCATACTCAATGGAGCTGAGGGCAATATTTCCGGACGGAAAGTACGGGTACGATGACCAGATTCCTTCGAACTCGATCGCTTGGTCGGTGTTGCCAGGCACAGTGTCAAAGTACGCCACCTCTGCCATTGTTCCCGAAGTGTAGAGGGCTGAGACATCAACCACGCGCAGACCGGAGCCGTAGTTGGCTAAGTAGGCATACCCGTTCAAGACGTACAGGTTGTGGTCAATTGCCTTGGTGCCACTGACGTATGTACCCTTCGAAACTGGGGCTGTGAGACTCGACAGGTCGTACAGGTAAGTCTTTGCATACTCGCGCTGTGCGTCCGTGGCATCCCCGTCCTCTTCGTCAAGTTCGTCATCGAAGAGCAGATACTTTTGGTCCTTGGTGAGCCATCCCTGATGTGTGTACTGCGCAGTGGTGTACGTGATTGTGGATAGGACAGTAAAAGATGTGAGCTCCTGAGCTGCGTTTGCCACTTTTGTGGAGACGTCCAGGATGCGAACCCTGCTCTCATCATAGGCGAAGCAGATCTCCTTGCCTTGGTAGGCTGTGTCCGGTCCGCTGTACGTTATGCACTGCACGTCGTGCGTGTACCCGTCGCCGGACCAGCACCCAACGAATGTCGGTTCGAGCTTGTTCGTGCGAAGGTCGATGACGTGGAGCCCCGCGCTACAGGTGTTTGAGCCCACAATGTACCCGTACCCGCTCTCTTCGTTGATGAAGATATTGTGTCCCTTTCCGACTTGGGTGTACTGGTAGTCCAAATCTGCAGAATTGATGGTCACCATGGGCTCGGTTGTCTTCTCGCGAACTCGCTCAAGATTAAAGACCTGCATGCCATGGCCAACATCATCGGCCACAATGTAAGCGACGTTTTCGAAGATCTTGACATCGCGCCAGTAGTTCAACGCATCGGTGGGTGTGTTGCTAGGAATCCAAAACAGCTTGATTGGATTCGCAGCATCGGTGACGTCGATGATCGCGGTTCCATCCATATAGGTCATGAGAGCATACTCCTTGTTCGTGGTTGAATCGGTCCAGCCCCAGACATCGCTACCGTCGTGCAAGCTTCCCACATCCGCGGGGGTGACCACAGAGAGAAGATCCATGTTGGAGCATTCAAAGAAGGATCCCGCCAACCCATTCTGGCAAGTGGACGCAGTCTGTGGAGGCGCTACACGCCTCGCTTCTCCGGACTCCAAGGCGAGTCTCTTCTTCTCTCTGGAGGCAATCTTGAGCTCCATCAGTCTCGACATCTTTGTCGAGTTGCCAGCATCTCTGCAGCTCGCCGACTCACATTTGAGCCCCTCCGCCCCATTCGCGGAGCCCAGGGCGAGAAGCCCCGCGACAAGGCAGCCCAACGTTATCTTCATCGTGCACTCTGTCTTTGCCAAGTTCGTGCTCGCTATTCGGAGTCTGGCAACGCCTCCAAACACCCAAACCAAACAACACTGTACAACCACTGAGAATTCTCACCGACACCAAATCACAACTTTCTCTCTCAAAGCAAAAAGTAAAACTAAAAGAAAAAACGAAACCTACACGGTTTCCGAACTACCAAATACCAAATACCAAATTCACCACAAACTCAGTGTTCCCACTGCTCTCACTGTCCTGTTCTGCAACTGGCCTCCTCCTCCACCTCCTCCTCCTTCCGTCCAGCGTCCAGGGGGCACGGGGCACACATTCGCACACTGCTTCCTTCCCCCTCTCACGCACAATCTATCTCGCTGTTCTCGCTGCTCGCTACACTTTCCGCTTATGTATGTGCACGGCAGATAAGGCAGAAGCTAGATTGTCATGATTCCCCGAGATGACGGAGAGAGAGAAAGAGAGAGGGAGAGGATGGCGTGCTCTCTTTTCTTCGCATTAATTATTTCGTTTGTTTGTTTGCTTGCTTCTCGTTCTCACGCCGTTCCAGCACACTGTTTCCGTCGAGAACGACGGAACGACACTCGTTGCAGCTCTCTCTCGTTCGCAGTGTTAGAATTTAGAATTACCAAGATGTTTTATTTTGAAGCATGATAGATGGAAGCTTCTCTGTCAACCGAAGAGCTCATGGCGCTCTTTGATTGAGCACAACAGCAATAACAGCAACAACTGCGAGACTCTCTTTTTCTTTTTCTCTGTTGCTTTTTGGTCATTTTTTATGGTTGCTTCTTCCAATCTCATTTTCAGTCAAATGAAAATACCAATTTCCACTCTCTGCGTTGTCTGTGATTGTCTGTGTCACCAACTACCTGTTACACCTACCAGCAGCTAACAACTATTAGTTACTGAGGAAGTGGGTGGGCGCACACCTTTTGCGAGCGGAGGCGTAGTCAAGCGCCTACCCATATTCATAACCGGGGTCCACATGGTACAACACTTTTATTGAGCGAGGTAGATGGGGAGGAAGGGCAGTGCACGTAATAAGAAAGAGTAGTCAGGGACATCAGGGATAAATAATTATTGAGTTGTCTCAAAATCAATCAACGTTCATTGAGATTGGTTTCAAACTCAATGAAAACGTTCATTGAATTCATTGAATTGGTTTTAATTTATGATGGATTTTGATTTGGATTTTGATTGATGTCGATTGGAGTGAATGAGACACAGGGACAGAAAAAAAACAGACAGAGAGACAGCCTATGGCGGTGGGTGGCGCTGGTATGAGAAGCGTGGGTTGCAGTAGCGAGAAGCGTGCGCGTGGCGCCAGGTGATGAGTTACTACTGTCAGTACTCAGACTGGTGCTGAGCGCACGCACTGCACTAAATTGCACTAAACTGCACTGCACTACTATGAGCACGGCCCAGGGTGGGATTGGCTCGGAGCTCCCCACCTACAGTATTTATAGCTTGCTCCCAGCTCCATGTCGATCCGATCCGTTCTGCCCGATGGTCCCGGGGCAGTGCCATAGCAGAGTGCAGATTGGCTTGATCACGGCAAGGAGTTGCACGCAAATCGAGAGCTCAAACTCCCTCGGAATTCACGGTCGTCAGAGTCAGAACAGCATTCGGAGGTAAGTTTAACACTGTCTGTCTCTCGGTTGCTACTAGAGTGTCGATGAGCAGGATCACTGCAAAGCGAGTCACAGGAGGACGGGACGCGGTGTGCTAGTGAGTGAAAGTGGGGCCGGAATTTCGCACAAAGTTGGCATGTGCTCAGTCAGTCACACGACCTCCTAGATGAGAACGGAGTCTCCAATCTTTCGCTGTGCAGTGGAATAGAGCCACCAACAATGTGGTGCACTGCGATCTTCTTTGATGACTGGTACGACTGGTACGAGTACGAGTTGGGCGGGTGGCGGGCGATAGGAGCAGAGAGTCTACCACGAGGACTGCTCTTCGTCCCGGCAGTTTCTTTGATGTGTGGATCTGTGAGTTGTGCTTGAGGCTGTTGGTGTCCACTTGATTGACCCTGTGGCTATGTGGCTCTTCAAATGATTTCAACCTACAGACTATCAGACTATCGCAGTGCTCGCCGGAACCGGCCACGCTATGTTCTCATCGACTGCTTCCAGGCGTGTTCCCGAATCGGTAGAACTGCTGCAGTTGGCTTCTCGAGTTGGAGAGTAATGAGTCCGTGCCACCCGTTCCGAGTGGAAGCGCCGCGACTCAAGACGACTGGCTACTCACCAGCGACACTGGTCATGCACACAAGTGTGGCGCGGAGATTCGCACACGGATGCATTGATTCTCTGTGAAGGATGCGGAAGCTGACTCTGAGAAAGAGGCCTTTCTTCTGCCAGCTGCTCTTCTCGTTCTCGTTGAAACCTATTTTCATGCTTTCGTTATCTTTCGTTGACAGTCATGGATGGTAGTGAACCATGTCAATGTCAACAACCAAGATGAACCAAAGGCAACTTGGATTGAGAGCCAATCTCTCACCAGATCCAGCAGCGTAGAACACAGAAACAAGACCCGGCGAGCTGTCCCATCAAGAACAAAGAGCTGATCCTCGTTTTGTCGGTTCCTGTTTCCTGTTGCAGTGTATTCGCATTTTTTAGATGTAGAAATAAAAAAGTTGGAGCGCTGCCTGATTAAAAAGAAAAACCCCCAGCTGCTTGAGGATAATGAGAATCTGTGTCTTCTTGCTTGTTCTCAAGCCAATTGTGATGCATTGGGCGGGGCGAGTGATTGCAGAATTCAGAAGAGTAAAGCCAATTGTATTCGCAGCTCGTCCGTGCGGAAAACCAGGCGGCACGGGCTCAAGCGTTCCTCTTGTACACGAGATCTACACCTCCAAGACGTCTCGTTGATGCAGGGAATCTCGCTTGTGATGCTGATGTCGCGAGTGAGATGAAAAAAAAAAGGAAAACTAACTCGATATGTGCATTTTAACCTTACGATCTGCGAGCTATCCACAGCCTGCCGCCACGCAGACTCAGCGAGCAGGCGTTTCAATAGGGATGTGGGCGGCAACTTTAAACAGCTCCCTGGTCCTGGTGCTCCGAGAGACTCATTGGTTGGCCGGTGTGTGGCAATGGGCGGTAGACTTTCACATCGTGTGCATGAACCTCGCCATTTCCTGAATGCTTAATGTGCAAGTTCATCTTGAAGTTCATGCCGGCCACCACCTGCTTCTCGGCCTTGGCCACTTTCACGAGCTCGCCCTTGAGCTGCTTCGCAGCAAAGTCCGCTGCCTGCTGCACGTCTTC
The DNA here is from genome assembly GCA_012862575.1 of Parietichytrium sp. I65-24A. Lineage (NCBI taxonomy): Eukaryota > Bigyra > Thraustochytrida > Thraustochytriidae > Parietichytrium > Parietichytrium sp. I65-24A. The sequence continues at coordinate 300,183 of BLSF01000037.1, forward strand.
GTCCTCTCCACTCGACTCTGAAAATCCTCCGGCCATCGTTCTTGCTGGTTCACCTGGCATGTTGCTCTGATCTACTTGCGGATCTTTCTTGATTTGGGGTCTGCCAAACTCCAAACTCCAAACTCCGTTGACTGCCCTGTTGGGTCTAATCAGCGAATCACGTGTTCGCCAGTAGTGAAGCACCGGTGTTGTCCAGCAAGCGAGAGAGCTGTCAGTCCTTCGTGTACTACGGTGTCAACTGCCACAGTAAAGATAGGATGCTGGAAGGCACATTCTGTATTTTCTGTCGCTTCTTGCAATCTTCGCTCTAGCTTGCTAGTCACTTCAGTCGTTCCAGAATTCAGAAATACGTATTCGCGATGAGAGTTGATGGGAATCCTTCGGGCCCAGTTGCGCCAATGCGTCTCCGCTTCCGCCTCAAGGATCCTCAAGGAGGCAATGTTACCAGTAGTGCACAGCTGTTTCAACCTCATGCAAATTTGCAGAATCAGAACAGTTAGTTCAGAATTCACATGTCAGTTCAGCACTTTGAATGAACATGTATGAATGAATGCACAGTCCAGTAGGTCTCTTCGGAATCTGATTACCGAATTCTGTCCTGGTCATAACAAAAAAATTACGAAGTACGAAGTTTGAATTAATGTAAGTTAACTTATGGAGTCTGAATTTTTCAAAATTCAACAACTAATACGAGCCACAAGTCTGAATCATGAGTGAATCCAACGTTTTTATATTTTTTTAGGCGTTCTGAGCTCCAAGTTTCTTTACCAACGCTATTACTGTGAAACAGAGACGACGTACGGACAAGTTGAGGGCTGGGCGACTTCTATCGTGCACTCAAGTACGGTATTAGTACCGGTGGTAGGACTGTCCTCAGTCGCTTTTATCGTTGCGGGTAGATAGCGTTAGTACATTCCACATGGAGCCTGAAGAGTGCTGAATTCTCCGATAGGTCGCTCCTAAGAGTCCAGCATTTGAACTAGTACAAGTACCAGTATTTGTTCAGCCATTTCGTTGATGAGCACGTTCCGCGACTTCTCTGTGAGTGAGTTAGTACCGTGTGCTTCTTTCTTCTCCTCACTCCCTGTTCTAGACGCGGCCTTTGCGTGCTTCTTTAAAAACCGCAGCAAAATTTTGACAGACTCCAGACTGCACTCCAAGCATTTGAGTTCAAGGAAACAGCTTCTTCCAACCCTTGGAGAACCGGCGAGCTGAAACTAAAAGAACCTGGCATACCATAGCCACTTCGAACTGTATCACCCAAGCATATTTTCGTATCAGCAATTACGCGGAGAAATACTTGTTCCGAGGTGCCTACCGCACGCGCGTATACATCCTTAACGAACAGAAGGAACAACACTACCTTTTGCCAATTTCAGCCTGTGAGACGACTCCGAGTGAAGGGTTCGACTGACTGATGACTTTGACAACATGTGCGAGTTCTCGAGAACGATTGATTGCCTTCCACATACCGAGAAAATAAACAAGTATGGAAATCTCTATAACAAGAGTCGCCAAACTTGAACTCGCAAGGCTTTGTTTACAGTGTGTGTTCACTGAATCGAATAATTATTTGAATAGTTTGTCAATCTCCCAATTATTTGATTGACATTTGGGCTGTTGGAGAAGAAATACTAAATTTGCCAATTCAATGCAAGACAAGAGAGCTCGGAGCGCGCACTGGAGGAGGCCTCTTGGCAAAGAACCGAGGTGAGATGCCGCTGCGTTCAAGTCGGATGGAACGGAGAGGAAGCAACATCTGGTCTCTGACAGGTTCCCACAGTCACAGATAATGTGACTGGACCAACCATGCCCATGACACCCATGACCATCGGCAGAGACCTTTGCGACAATGTGGCGACATGAGAAATGCCGCGTGCGTGGGATGATGTGGATGATGGTCCGGATATGCATTGCCCAGGGTGTGCCGGCTTCGAATCGCAAGTAATAGGTTGGAACGAGTTACATACAGCAAAGGCGAGATAAGGCAGGCTACTTACTACCTGCGGTCAAACCTTCCTGCTACTGAGTACCAAACTCGTCGATGCGTCAATAGCTCGCAACTAGCGTGAGGTGTTTGCACGAGTTTGTGGTATTTGCATGTATTTGCATCTGATGCTGTCATGGGTCAAGGAAAGGTGTGCGAATTGGAGTGGCAAACCCGCAAGCTTTTCGGCGGGCAAGCGTCAAAGCAATCTTTGAAGCAAAGCTGCCGAGGAGCACAGCCGCTGAAAGAGGTCTTCGAGGCGCAGATCTTCAAGTCGGCCGGGATTCTGGGACGATCGTTCTAGTGAGAGGAGCGGGGTATAACGGGGTATAATGGACAAGGAGGAAGCCAAGCAAGGGCCCGAAGAGGTCGCCGTGGAGGAGACCACGAAATTGGTGATCTTCGACAAGGATGGGACTCTGATTGACTTTGTGGCAATGTGGTAAGTGTCGCGCGATGCTCAACTTGAAAGACGTGAAATCAAAAGCCGTGCGTGCTAACCCGGGATGAAATGTTCGCAAGGGTTGCCTGGACCGAGGAGCTCGGCGAGAAACTGAGAGAAAGCGGGGCAATCGAGGAGGCCTCCGTGGGGCACTTCTACTCGGCACTCGGATACGACCACGTAACCAGAAAGGTGAGCACCACCAGCCCGCTGTGCTGCTCGCCAATGAGCCACATCCAGTCCAAGTGCATTAAATGGCTCCAGGAGCATCGCGACGTGAACGAAGAGGAAGCTGCCCAAGCGGTCCAGAAAATCTGGTCGCTTCCCGTTCCGGAAAAAACAGCTCGCCCGCTAACGGACCTCCCAAATTTGTTCAAGTATCTCAAAGAAACTTTGAAAATGAAGATTGCCGTCTGCACCACCGATGACAACGATGTCACCGTTCGGACTCTGGAAGTGCTTGGCGTGTCTCAATATGTAGATACCCTTCTTGCTGGAGATCACAGTCACGTGCAACCCAAACCGTCTGCCGATCAGATCTTTCATATCTGCAAGAAGCTTGGAGTTCATGTGCAAAATACCATGATGGTGGGGGACACGAAAACGGACATGATGATGGGGAGATCCGCAGGGGTTGGACTCACCGTGGGAGTCATGGATGGCGCTTCTCACCTAGATGATCTCAGGAAATATGCTGACTTTCTCGTGCCTTCCATGGACAACTTTGCTCGCATTGCGACTTTATTTGCAAACAAGGCTTGAGATGAACCTGAACCTGGGCCGGCTTGCTAACTTGGAACTGGGCTCCGCTCCTTGTCGATAATGTTCGTTCGGCGTCGGTCCCAGTGCTTTGTTGAAACTTTTGTTGGTAGAGAGTGGTGCACTCGGGGTCCCGGGGAATCCAATGTGTACAGAGAGAAAAAAATCCAAATGCATCTTTTCCGCTCAAAAAGCAATTTGCTTCGTCGATATGAGATTTTAAACTATACAGCACGCCTTACGAGCGTACGTGCGTATTTCCTTGCAAGGATAAGGCCCAAACCCTTCGAAAGAAACACAATAACTCCCCCTGGTTTTTATGCAGCTTCGTCATGACCAACATCGTCCTGTCCGCCACTGTTCTTCCTGCTCTTCTTTTTGCTCTTGCCAATAGGGGTTGCAGATTCAGATGAAGGGTCTTCATCCAAAATCTTTGTCAAGTCGCTCAGCGCAGAGTAGGATTTCGTGGTGCGCACCTTCTGCATCGTCTGATTGAGACGGTATTTTCGGAGTCGTGCTTGCTGTTGCGCCTCGTGCCGCTTGCGCATGAGGTCCTTCTTTTGTGAATCCAACATCTTTGCCCTCTGCTCGGCGTATTCGATCTTCTCGAGGGTTTGAAGGCGTTTGTACTCTTCAATGCGCTTGAGGCGCTCAATATTATCGAGTTTGTCCTGCTTGCGCAGGGATTCCTTGGTCTTGCGAACCAGATTCTCAGAATCTCGCTCCGCCTGGATCTGACGCATGCGCTCTTCGTGCTCCTGCATGCGTGCCTCGATCTGTTGCGCGTTACTTTCCACCCCAGTTTTGCAATCAGTGCGAGCTTTGAGGCGCTTGTTCTCGATTCGCTCACGCTCTTGGCGCTTGCGCTCAGCGTCTTCACGAGCCTTACGTTCCCTCTCGGCCATCTTCTCTTCCTCCTCGCGCTGTTTTCGATTGAACTCCTCCCGTTTCCTCATCATGGCCCTCTCATTCGCGGCCTTCGCACGCCGGAGTTTGTTCTCTTGGAGCTGACGTTGTTTCTCTGCCTCGCGAGCCTGCGCCTCTCGCTGGATCGCTTGTTTACGTTGGCGCTCTTCGTCATCTCTCTGCATTTTGAGGAGCTTCTGGTAGTTGCGCTCCTCTTGTTCTGCCAAGATCTCCTGAGTCTGACGCATAAATTCTTCCTTCTTTCGTGCACGCTCTTCCTCCTTTTCAAGCTGCTCCTTCCGGCGCCTTCGCTCTTCACGCTGCATCTTCTTCTTGAGGCGCTCCGCCTCCCGAAATGCTTCGCGCTCCATCTCTCGCCGTTTTGCCTCCTCCTCGTCTTCTCGCTGCTTCTTCATAAGTTCAATCTCGCGCTTCTTCTCGATTTGTGCTTGGCGCCGCTCTTCCTGCTCCTTTTTGAACTGCTCAAATCTTTCCAGTTCTCGCTGCTCGCGGCGCTTTTTCTCTGCCTCGCGTCGCTGTACCTCAAGCTCGTATTCGATCATCTGCTTTATCTCCTCCTCTTGCTTGTGCTTGAGCTTTTCAAGGCGCTTCCTTTCCTTTTCAAGCTGTGCTTCGATGTCCCTGTCGACGGCGTCGTTGGAAAAGCCAACCACGGACCCGCCGGCTACGCTTTTCGGGGACGCCGATCGCATGCCAGACCGAAGAGGTGACACGCTGCTTTTGACGGCGGACTTTAAAGGCGACTTTCGCGCAGGCGATCTTCCCCGGGAAGACAGCGGTCCTGATTTGGGGGAACCAAGCTGACTTGGGCTGTTCAATTCCCCATCTTCTAGTCCTTCGTTGTCATCGTCGCCCTTTTGTTCTACGGCCTCCAGGTACTCAACGATTCGCTGACGCTCTTCTTTGACGAGCTTGAGTCGCTCTTGTCTGCGCTGCTCGAAGTGATCACTCTTGATCTTGGCAACCTGCTTTGGTACCTTCCCGCGCTCATGAAAGTGATCGATCGAGCGCGGTCGCAGGTCAACTGGGTCAATTCCTTGCCTCAAGCACGCTTCCAGTGACCGTGGACTATCAATCGGCTCCTTGAACTCCAAGAAATTCTCCAAAGTAATAAGCTGTTTTGCCATCTTGCAAGAGTACTCTGGAAGGAAGCTGGCAACTCTCGCCTCGCGCGTTGACGCCTCTTTAAGTTTTGCGAGTAAACCCTGAGCTTCGTGAAGACTCTTTCTCGCTCGCCGATCGAATGCGACTGTGCCCAAGGCTGCTCGCGTATTTCCGCACCTGCCCTGCCGCTGCGTTGCACCTCCGTTCCGTGAGCATCAACGACGTCCGATACTCCGTGGCCGAAGAGAGAGTTGCTCTTGATCAACAACAAATAGTACTTTTAATACAACACAACGCAACACAACACAAAAGAAAAGAAAAGAATCTATTCTGTCCTGCTCCTACGCTTGAAGACCTCTGCTCTCACCACACTTGAGTCTAGGACGCCGCTTCGTTGGCTGTGAGACATTAACGAAAGAGATCCGGTGCTTCTGAGCAGATGTCAGCTGCCAGCTCGCAGCGACTTGGAGAATACTGAGTACGCTGGTCGAAGCTGCGTAGGCGACTCGCATAGTCTATGCGATGCGAAACAGATGCCTCTCCACGAGGCTTTGCAAGGCTTTGTACTATATGTGTATATATATAATTGAACGAATGCACGTAAGGGAACCATAGCCCAACCAACTTGGGTCACATCAGCACAATATTGGCTGGTGTCTTCTATCTCGCTCATGGATTGCCGCGGCGGCGCGAACGGCTCTTCCGCCGTGGCTGGGATGGCAGGGCAATGGCGGCGAGAATGGCGGGCCGGACATGGCGAGCCTGATTGCTCTTACCGAGCCAAGGTCATCGGATAATTCAACTCGGTTCACATCCCAATCAGGCCTTCGAGCCAATCCGCCGCTCTCCATTCGCTTGACTTACTGCGTGCTCCAGCTCGGCTGACTCCGAAAGAAATTACATTCATTCGTAAAAACCACACCTCTTCCAATTCAACAATCGGCAATTCACCCACGATAGACGTTTCGTCTAATACGCGGTAAGACCCCGCGAACGGATAGTTTGTAATCGATGTTATCAAACGCGTAGGTACTTCTAACCATGGGATTTTGCTGGAGGCAATTTCTTGGCGAATGGACTCGCTGACTGTGTGAAGTTGGAGCAAAGTTGGGAGCAAGATGGATCAAATGGATTGTGAGCTAACTTGGCTGCGACGAGATGAGATAAGATGAGATAAGATGAAGTGGAACGTAATGGACTGACAGCGACATGATAAGATCTTTTTGGACGAAAGGCATTCGAAGAAAGAAAGAATAGAAACAACCAAGCAAAGTAACTTGTCGAGAGTGAGGAATCTCCCAGACTATTCAACTCCTCAAGCTAGCGCGTCCATCCATTCATCCATCCATGCATGCATGCCTCTCTCCAGCGATGGAGTGGAAGAGAGAGAGAGAAAGAGAGAGTCACAATAAGCTAATAGTGAAATGGGCCAGCACAGATATGCTCAACGATTACCGCAGAGTCCGCCGGCGCGGGACGGTGTTGCGTGCATTGTTTCGTACTCTAGCTTGTACAGCTATGCATTCACAGCTGTCTGTAGATTGCCAGAATTCGCTGTCAGAAGAGAATTTCTGGCAGGTTGCCACGGAGTCCTACGCGCCTTCGTGCTGGGAGAAGAAAGCCAAGAGCTAGCGCCACGTTGGCTTTCGCTCTCGCGAGACTTGACTCTGGGAAAGTGGACCTGGTCGATTTGCTCTGACGTTTGATAATTTTGGCTCCGCCCTACGCCCATTTGCCCTGCGTTACAAGTCCCGACATTAGCCTGGCTGGAGCTGACACGCATGCTGCTGTCCCTTGGCACACTCCGTAGAGGCTTTGCTCTGACGATACTCAGGCCACCGGCAATAGACTGCTCTGCTCTTATCTCTATCGGGGGAAGTAGAAGGCTATGCTGGCCGAGTGGCCAAGACAGCGCCTCTGAGACCTCGGAACATCGAGGCCCCGAGACCCTGCGCCGTGCGCTCTTTGGCCTCTCCCGATAGGTGGGAAGGTGGACGCCATCGGCACGTGTCGGGCTTGCAGGTCACGGCGTGTAGCTGTGATCGAGCAACAAAGATGCAGGTGCCCAAAGATGTGGTGCTTGAAAAGCTGAAGGCCGAGCTCGACAAGGTCGACAAGGAGTTGAGCGGGCTGCAGTCGGTGCCAAGGCCGAGCACTTCGGGTAGCCTCTCGCGAGCAACAAAGTCGAGTACGGAGCTGGGGAGGACGAGTAAACCCCTAAAGAAGGCAGTGCGGAGAGATTTCAGCCAACAAAAGTCGCGATTGGCGATCCTCAGAAATGATATCGGCGCACAAGAGAGAAAGCAGAGGCTTGCAGAGATGGAGGCGATCGCTGTGGCGCTCGAGTCAGAGGAAATCGAAATGCTTCTTGGCTCGAATATTATCCAGACTTGTATGACGAAACTTGGCCTAACACGGGACGATGTTGTGCCGGGCAAGCTCGAAGACCGGTTGCACTCAATCCCCCTGACAAAGACTGTGCGGGAGCATCTGGAAAAGAAGCGGGTCGAAACATTAGCATCGCTGCTGCTTGAGCGCGAAAAGCTGCGAAATCAACTGGCGCAGGACCCGCGGTCTGCAGAAGCTATCCTCGGCGGCAAAGACCCAGCCCCTTCCTTTAGATCTACTGTCGAAGAGCGGCGAAAGAGCGCTTGCGAAGAGACGAGAAAACGAATCGCAAGTCGCGAGAAGCACGCGCGCGAAAAGCTAGAGAAGGTGAGGGCGTGGGATAAGGCGAAAGAAGAGGAGCGGCTGGAGCTCCGTGAACAGATGGAGAAGCAACTCGAAGACTCACTAAAGCGTGTCGAGAGAACCAAGCAAAAGGTTCAGGATGAGGTAAGAAACAAGAGGGAGAGCAGAGTCAGCGCGAACACCCGGGCAAGACTCGTGCAAGCGGCCCTGGAAAATCGTCGTCGAGAACACTGGCAGACCAAGCTCGAGGAGGCCGAGCAAAAATGCCTTCGAGCCACACTGGAAAAATCGTCCACTGCAGAACTCCAGGCGCACGTGCAGGAAAAGGGCAGCGATCTCAGCGAAGAGTCGCTTCAGCTGCTAGACCGCTCTTTAGAAAGGGAAGAGCACCGAAGAAAAGTCAGAGAAGAGGCGAGACGTAAGCAGGAGGAGCGCGAAGCAGAGCTTGAAACCCTCCGAAAGGCCAAAGCCGAACACATGAAAGCTATTCAAGACAAGCTAGAGGCTAGCAAGGAGGCTGACCGTGAGAAGCGCCGTTTGGCTGAAATAGATCGGATGCTGAGACTTGAACGGTTGTACCGACAAGAGCAGCACAAGAAAGGCGTCGCACAGCGACGCATACAGGCCAAAATAGAATATGGCCAGGCTCTGAACGATGTTAGTGAAGAACTCGCAAAGGTGAAATCTGACCTGAGTCGCGACTATTACAAAACTGCAGAGCAGATGTCCGTAAGGGAGAACAAAGATCCCGGCCCGGGGGCCTACAACCTGGAACTCGAGATTGGGACGCGCGGACATTCAATGGGAAGCCCAAAGTCCGAGGAGAACGAGGAATTCGAATTGCTTTCGAGCATCAATCCGCATCCGGGGCCAGGGACCTATGCCGGCTCTGGAAGGCCATCAAGCCCGGCGCACATGTTACCCGGGGTAAGCTTCACCAAGGGGAGTGTCATGACTAATTTGGACTGGGTCGAAAAGCGTGCGCGTGGCATCCCGGGCCCAGATGCATACAGCCCTCAGATGGAGCCTTCCGTGAAAGCTGGGCCAAAAGCCAGTAAAGAATTGCATGAGCTCAAAGAGGTTCGCGCCAAACTAACAGAGCAATTTAGCCCTGGACCAGCGGATTATCATCCCCAGGCGCTGTAGCTCGCGCGTTTCAGCAAATAGGATACGGGTCATGGGCACAGGCAGCCCAGCCTTGTTCTTGAAAAGAAATTGCAAGCTGATAGAAAAGTAGAAAATGTAGAACTGAGAGCCCACTCTCTCTCTGTGGCGGGCTCTTCACTGTATTACTGTCTAAGCCAATACTGGGCGAGTTGACTTTCAATAGAATTTCGAAAATTCGAGCTCTAGGGAAAAGGAAATAATATTGTAGTTGTTTGTTCGTTTCTTTATTCAATTTGGGAAAAGGTTTTGATGTCCCACGTGCATGCGCCAGGAAAGTCGGAGATCATTTTCATGTTGTTGTTGTCGTCGTTGATACTCTATTTTACACTGTTCAACAAGATTAGGAAGAAGAAAGGATAGACGAAAGGACTCTCATTAGTTTCCATTCCGACTTTGAGCCTTTCTCCACGTCGAGATCTAGTTCAATGTCGTGCTTCTCGCAGAGTTGCTTGATACGTTCGACGCTCGACGCGGCGATCCCCTCTGCGCCGGTCCAGACTGTAATGGCGACATCCCGGTCATCTCGCAGTTGCGCAATCAGAACGCGGACAATGTCTTCCCACGACTCGAGGACCATGGAGGCCCTGAGCGGGAACGTGATGTGTCGATGGGACACCTTATCTTGCACCAGCCTCACCATCTCGCCCAACTCTTCCGCGGAGTAGCGATTGCTGCCGCACACATTGTAGCCCGTTTTCCATCCGGGGCTGATGGCCACTCTGGCAAACCTGCCCTCATTGGCGTCAGCGAACCGCTGACACGCGTCAAGAAACTCGTGCACGGCCTCCTGCTCAAGCTCGGGGTGCAGCACGTCCGCGTTCAGCCACAGCTCCGCACCGCACGGGTCCGGCATCTCCATTCCAACGGCCTCCAGCACCTCGCCGATGCACGCCAGCTCTTTAAAGTCCAGCTTGACCACCTGCACCTGCGCCCCGTCACGCATGCACTGCGCCAGCGCTCCAACCCATTCTCCGAACAGCGTGGTCGCCTCACTCACGTCCATGTTGTCCATGTTGTCCATGTTGTCCGACTTGTCCGACTTGGCCGCGGTGTCCCAGCGCTCCTTGTCGTGCTGCATAGCGGCGCGTCTGCGCGGCAAGACCACGCCAACGTCGGCTTCCAAGCGCGAGTGTCCCTTCTCCAGCGCCGACCGCAGCGACCGCACCGAGTTGAGCGCATGGCCCCAGGACCCGCGACCCACCAGCGCCTCGCGGCTCATCTCCCCCAGCTCCCCAGCTCCGAAGCGTACAGCGTGCGAGGGTGCGCGCCGGGGACAGGACAGGAGTGTGTGCGTGTGTGTGTATGTATGTATGTATGTATGGCAGACCTGGTTGTCGCTGTGGGAAGGAGCGGTCTAGCTCCTCTGTTTTTGAAGCTGTGGGGACGGGGTGCGCGAGGACAGAGGTTACGTACGCAAGGTGCCTGGACGAATGGGACGCTTGGGACGCTTGGGACGCTTGGGGCAATGGGGTCCTCACGACAGTTGCGGGAACGCGGTGCGCAGGCCAGGCGGGGAGCGAAGTGCGTGGAGCTGTTGAGGCTGTTGGAGCTCTTGGTACGTGTGGAATGGGCTGGGGTCTTGGGAGTGGTGGGACGCCGGGAAGTGGTCAAAGTCCACGTGCTGGGCGCCCAGCTCGAGCGTGGCTTGGCAAGGGCACGGCCAGGCGTCGTCTGCGTCGAGGAAGAAAGTGCCGCAGGAGACGCAGCAGGTGAGCAGCAAGGTGGAGCAGGTGGTGTCCCATGAACGCGCGCGCTCCACGATGTCGCGGACTTTGTCGGCGCGAGTGGCCGACAGCAGCAAACGTGCTCGCAAGCAGCTCTGTTGCGGCTCAAGGCGCGCGGAGTTGCCCGAGTGCGCAGGATTTCGGGCGTTCGTGGCGTTCGTGGCGTTCGTGGCGCTTTTGGCAGTCTTGACAGTCTTGGCAGTCTCAGTCTTGGCGCTCGGGACGGCTGGGACCTCAGCGGGAAGTGGGCCGGGCAATGCGAGGCGCGGGACAGAGTAGAAGAGATGGCGAAGCAGCCGCTGCTCGTCGCTGTTGCGATCTGCTCGCGCCTGACACTCCGTGTTGCGAAGCGCAAGGGCCTCGAGGCGGTCGTGGCACTCGCGGAGCTGGGCTTCCTTGTCGATGACAACCGCGAGCAGGCTTTGGTACACGCGCGGGATCAGGTCGTACAAGTTGTTCACCTTGGTGCTGATGATCTTCCACCGCAGGCTCTCCCCGGTCCTGAAAGCGTCTTCCTGCGACACCTTCTCCCGCATGGAGGCCATGAGGTCCTGGACGAGCTGCTGCATTTCATCGCGAAGAATCTCGAGGCTGGGCTTGGGTAGTCTGATTTGCGCGGTAAGCGACTTGACGTGCTGCTTCATCTCCGCCACTTCTGCGGAGAGTCTGTCGTTTTCCAGCTTTAGCACCTTTTGCCTCGACTCAAGTCCGCCTTTGACGTTTTCGACCCTGGTTTCGGCTTGCTGCTGATAGGTCAAGAGCGAACGCTCCGCGTCCTCTGCCCTCTTCAACAAAGCTTCGTGTTCTTGGTTCTGAGCGTTTGCTTGCGAGTGCCTTGTCTTTTCCCGCTGCAAAGAGCTGTGCAGCATGTCTTGAGCCTCCTTATTGGCCTTTTGAGCAACTGCGAGAGCGTCTTCGGCTCGTAGTAAGCGAGCGCGCATGTCATCTTCGGCCTCGCGGGCCTCGTTCCGCTCCACGCGCATGGCTTCGCACGTTTCGTGTGCGTCGCGGCGTAACTTGTCCGCATTTTCGGCACTGGCCACCGCGCCTTCGCGCTGGCTCTGCGCCTCTTTTAATAGTCCCTCGAGCTCTGATATCCGATCCGCGCTTGCCTTGCGCTCCGCTTCCCTAGACTCAGAAACATGCGCCAGGCTCGTTTGGGCATTGTGCAACTCCGCAGCCTGGCTTTGCAATCGTAAAGACGTCTCTGAGGCAGCGGATTTGCATTCATTCAGCTCCGTCTCCAGCCCGCTCACCCTGGCGGTCAGCTGTGCGAGTTTATCTTCCAAAAGTTGTCTCTGCTGGACGGACGTCAGTCTCGCAGCAGGCTTACTCTTCGCAGTGGCCTTCGCCTTCACATCCACTGCGCCAACTGTGGCGCGCCGCATTCTATCGCGCATTGAAGGCCCAATTCGATACTCCCCTTCTTCGCCATGCACACCCGTACTGACTGTGAGGACACTGTCTCTCCGTCTGTCTGTCTGTCTGTCTGTTTGTTTGTCTGTTTGTTTGTGGTCCCTCTCTTCGCACTTGGTCCCTTAGACCTATTGCAGGTGTACTCGCGTACCCCTTTCGTGAGACTAATTGTTCAATGAGTTGTCAGTATAGTTCAATGAGTAAAAAATATTATTATTATTGTCAAAAAGAGCGAGCGATCTCCTTTTCGTTCGCAGGTCATACCAGAAAACAGTAGTGGATGCTAGCATGTGGCGGAAGGCGTGTTTCGCGGGTGTCGAGAAAAGTGCGAGATGTTCTGCGATGCGGCGCGGGCGAATTGTGGGGGGATGCAATGCAATCGCGGGGGCACGTTCTCGAAGCTGGGAAGGACTAGTCGAAAGGGTGGTCGTGGCACTAGTGCAAGTGGCCGGACTGCCACGTCACTAGATACTATACAATGAGATAGTAACGAACCAATGGCTTACGTAATCAGATATTTGAAAATCCTACAGCTCAGGAGAACCACTGGAACCATCCACTACGGCGTCACCAACGAAGCTTACGTCCCTCTTACCATTCCCACTAGCCAAACCGCCAGGCCAACAACCGCCCATGTTCCTCCAGGTTCCTTCCGTTCCTCCCATCCCTACCCAATCTCATAGCCACCAACTACCGCCCATCTGTGGAGCCTTTCTCGTTGTATCTTTCCTCATACTCCCCATCTACCCTAAACCATAGCCTCCGCAACCAAGCACCTCCGGCTCCTACCCATCCACCTAACACTCCCACCACCTAACCCCACCTTCCACCGCTTCTACGCTATCCACTATCGACCCCTACGCCCCCCAACCACAGATGGCTTTGCTGGTCCCATAGTCCCGCATAAGCCCACACTAGCGGTGGAGTGGCCTCCCTCACAGCCCTCTCACAAAGAGAGAGAGAGAGAAGAACAAAGAGAGAGAGAGAAGAACAAAGTGTCCGCGGCGAATTAGCGAGCACAGTTCAGCAGGAGTGGCGTACGCGAGGAGAAGGAAGAAGGAAGAAGGGAGAAGGAAGAAGGCAAGATGGCGGAAGAGGAGGTGGTGGACACGAACGACGTGGGCGCTGAGCTGGAGGACGGCGCAGACGATGCGGCGGCCAGCGCAGCAGTGTTCGTGCCCAAGGTCAAGATGCAGGAGGTGGAGGTGAAGAGCATGGAAGAGGAGGAGGAGGTCATCTTCAAGCTGTGAGTTGCTTTTACTTTGTCATTTGTGATTTGTAGTTTGTCATTTGTGATTTTTGTGTGTGGGTTTGTGGTTTGTGATTTGTGTGTGGGTTTGTGGTTCGTGAATTTTGGCTTTCGTTCCATATTCTGTGTTTTGTTTTGTTTTGTTTTGTTGGCGCGCTGGATGATTGGGTGATGGAACAGGAGGCTGACGGTTGTCGTGTGTAATGGGATTCGGAATATGCAGTCGCGCCAAGCTCTTTGTGTTTGTGGCAGAGGACGTGTACGGAGGAGAGACCCGCACGAACTGGTGGAGGGAGCGCGGTCTTGGAGATGTCAAGCTGTTGAAGCACAAGGAGAAGGGCATGTGCCGTCTCCTCATGAGACAGGAGAAGACCCTCAAGATCTGCCTGAACCATCTTATCAGCCCTCATGTAGAATTGAGGCCCAACGTAGGCTCCGACCGTTCCTGGGTGTTTACCGCAAATGACTTTGCCGATGAGGAGCTCAAGACAGACACATTTGCGATCAAATTTGGATCCCCACAGAACGCAGAGATCTTTAAGGAAGCTGTCGAGAAAGCCAAGTTGGTGAACGAAAAGAAGATGGAGCCTGAGGAACTCAAGCCAGTGGAAACTGGAGACGAGGGCTCAAAGCCTGCTTCAAAGCCTGCTGCTGCCGCAGATGCCGAGGACACTGACAAAGCCGCAGAGAATCTCGCAGAGGGCATCTCGAAGGTTGGTATCAACGAGGAGGTTGTTTGCGGAGGATTCTCCGAAGCTGACGCTGAGGATGAAGAAGTTAAGAAGGCTGCAGATTTTGCGGTGGAGAAGATCGGTACTGGTGAGCTCGTCAAGGTCGCGAAGGCTGCAAAGCAGGTGGTTGCTGGCATGAACTTTCGCATGGACCTTCATATTAAGCACTCCGACGACGGTGCTACACACTCACACGTTGTGCAGGTGTACAAGAAGCTTCCACACGAAGGCGAAGAAATGTCCCTCTCCTCGCACGAGCACAAAGGTACTGTTTAGACGCTCATACAACATCACATCACAATATACAAATTGAATTGAGGGTCCTGCCCTCGCTTCTCCTTCTTCCATTCTTGTCTCTTTTTTTTTTTTTTGTAGCGTTCTTCGCCCCTCCTCCCGTGCCATGTGCAGATTGTCTTGACGGTTTATCAATCAATCAAGTTGCAAGCCAAACGTCAAATACCACCTACCATGAAGCCTTGGACGTATTTTATCTTTCCTCAAGATAGGCTCACGGAGTGAGCCACAGCACGCAGTACATCCAAATTCCACAATCTTGCTTGCTGACAACATTTGTCGGGAATTTCACGAGGAATAGAAAAAAAAGGGAAAAAAAGAAGCTAAAGTACTCTTTTTTGGGCAAGATCCATACATTTTACAGACAAAAGACAGTTACTCGTCACTGACCCTGGGAGAACGATGCAGATACGGAAAAGTATCCGTCCTATACGCTATGGCAGACTTGATGATTCTCTCAGGTTGCAGTTGGACCTTGTAAATCGGGAGCATTGGCCTGATCCGCCGTGAATTGCAAGGTATCTGAAGTTGCACCAGATTCAGCATTCTCTAGGTTCGAGCTAGATTTAACATCTTCCAGTTGTTCATTCCCTTCTGGAATGGAAGGAAACCCTTCGAGCTCAACGTTGATTTCTGACGTCTCTACGATGTCGTGGTTTTGCGGAGACGAAACTTCAGCAGACTCTGAAGTCTCCGTATCTGCCGATGCAAAACTAATGCCGGGGCTGACTGCGGGAGGAGCCAATGGCGTTGTTGTTGTTTCGCACTCAATCTGAGCGACGAGCTGTTCCGCAGGGGTTTCTTCCAGGGAAGGCGTAGCAGTAGAATTGTTTAGCGAGTCCATCGCTGCGGCCACCTTGGGAGACGGAGGATGCACTTTGCTGGTCTCCTGAAGGTGAATGTTGTTCACGCCGAAGGACTTGATCGTACCGTCGTCTCTTACGCCGATATGCTGTGTATGCGTCACCTTTGACACGTTTCCAATCGTCAACGTTTCCTCCTCTTCTTCGGCCACTTCCAGGTCCAAGCTCCTCTTGCTGTTTGACTTGCTAGACCGTCGCTCAAAAAGCTAGAATGGTGGCAATCATGGAATAGAACAAAGATTGTCTGTGTGTCAGCGCCATCAAAATGCTTGCTGGGCAACAACGACAACAACAACAACAACAACTTACCTGGAAAGGATTGAACCAACTCTCCTTCGGTGACTTTATCGAGCTGCGGCCGTTCCTGCGAGATTTGTTCTTGGAATCGTCGGGGTTGCTTTCGCGCGAACTGGAGTGAGAGACTGCGCCGACGGAGTCTGCAGAGTCCTGGCGGCGAATTTTGACACTCTCGAACCACGGGTCTTCCCTCATGAGGGAGAAGGTGATCCTCGCTGAAGGATCCTTCATTAGCATCCGCCTTATCAGTGTCTTGGCGTCCTTAGAGAGCTTGGGCTTGTGGGGGAAGTTGAGAGGCGAATCGCAAATAGTGTGTTTTAAGGCCTCCAGATCGTCGCCCTTGAAAGGAAGCGTTCCAGTGAGCATGCAGAACAGCGTCACGCCAGCAGCCCAAACGTCGGCGGGACGACCATGATAAATATTATCCGGTCCTGCTCCAAGCGCTTCCGGCGCCATCATCGCTACAGTGCCTTGAAATCCAACGTAGATCAGATCATCTTCTCCCAAAATTTTCGCCGATTTGTCATTGCTACATAGTGTTGAAACCCCAAAGTCGCACACTTTGAGGCGAGGTATGCCGTCAAGAGTATTGTTATCTATTAACATGTTGCTAGGCTTGATGTCTCTGTGCAAGATGCCGGCAAGGTGGAGATGCTCCATTCCCAATACAAAGTCGTGAAAGAGACCTTTGGCCTCTGCCTCGGGGATGGCAATCGCAAGAGGGTCGGGAGAGTTCATCACATCTTTGTCGCCCATCACGCTTTTGCCAAGCACGTAGTCCATCACCAAATAAAGCCTATCTTCCTTGGAGTCATCGATTACTTCGTACAGCTTGACCAGGTTCGGGTGGTCCAATTTCTTCATGACATCAATTTCATTCTTGAGATTGTTTGCCGAAGAGCCCACTCTCCTGCGCTTCTTCAGCGAGGCTCCCTCCAGGCATTTGATGGCATACATTCTCTTGTCGTCTTGATTCATACATTTATACACGGCGCCCTGCATCCCGCGGCCCAGCTCCTCGAACATGACGTACTGGTTCACATGCCCCAGCACCGTCTCGAACTTTCCCATGAACGACGGGACATTCTTGTCCGGCTCGGGCTCCTGCTGCTTTCTCATGAACGAGTTTGCCTTGAACGATGCCGTCTCGACCTGATTGTTCCTCACATTGTTCACCGCTGTGTGCTTGCGCACGTACGAAATCGAGTGAGGCACTCGCACCCCACCTGCACTTTGTGCCTGCCCCGCGTCCACCGCCGGCGGCAGCACCACCTTCTTCTGCCCGGCCACTCCTGCTTCCATCCCCACAACTTCTTTCTTTCTATATTTATTTATTTCTCTCTTTCTTTCCAAACTCCTTCCTTCCTTACTTGTGTGTGCCAGAAATCGATCAACCTCCTTGACTTTCACCAAATTCGCTCCTTTTCCACTTTTACTTTTACTTTTTCTTTTTATTCTTCTTTCTCTCCCGAGGACACCTTCGTAACGTATCGAGCCAAAACGAAACAGTTCAAAACAGTTCGACTGTGGACCAAAGGACAACGAACAACAACACACAACACCAAAGTACCAAAGTAACAAAACAAAGAGACAGAAGAGCGACTCCGCCGTTTCGCGCGCTTGCCTCCTCCGCCTCCTTCCCGTCTTGTCGCCCGCGTGTGCAGCGCAAATTCTGCGGGTCGCAATGGCTTAGCCGCACGCTATGTGCCTCTACCGCGTACGCAGCCACGTAACGGCGGCTGTGCTTCGCGTAGTCCTCGCAGCCTAGGGGCGGTTAAGGGTTTACGCTAGCCGCGCCAGCTCTCGTGCGCTGCTTCAACCGTCTGCTACTCTTGCTACAAATAATTAGGGTTGTAGTAAGACTCCTGCGAAGAATGGCCTAAGAAACTGCGTAGGTAGTCCTACCACCGACTCCTTTTTCGCTCTGTTGGTGCACAACGCGACACAATCGTGCCCGAAATTTCAGCTAGAGTTATACGTACTCTCTCCTGCACGTGCCAAAACGCGCCAGACACTCTTTGCCAAACAATCCAAATTCCAAAAACCAAAGACAAAGTGTGAAGTCATTTTACTAGGACCTCACCCACTCTATACCATAATAAACACAGGACATAAGCCCGTTTACGATTCTCCGCAGCAGCATTCGGTAGGCTAGGGATTATCTTATCATCAGCTCCTACCTGTTAGCTAGTTCCACCTCCTCTGCTATATTGACGTTAACGCTACCCATACACGGTAATAACCTTCTATGCTGGTAGTACATTATTTAAATCAGAAGCTAGCTAGTTGCTTGCCTGGTAACGATATGCTACTCTAGAGCTAGTGATAGATATAGTCACACGGGATTGCTAGTAAGATGGATAGCAGATCGGGTAATAGATTTACAAGTGTTGTAATGTATGTAAAGTGGTGTTTCGCCAAGGGGAAGTGCCACAATCGAAGACATGAAGATCATAAAGATCATAAAGATCGAGACTGACCACATGCACGCGAGATGACGCAATGGGCGAGGCGAGGTCCGACATAGTAACCAGACGGACCAGAGAGACCACAGATCGCCTTTGGCGTTCTTGAATTTGTTGGTCAAGGAATTGGAAAAGATTAACGTTTGGCGAAAAGAGAAGGAATGGAATGAAAGGCAAGAGATGAGGAAGCGTGAGAATGGATGAATGGATGAATCGGTGATTCGAACTATTACTTGAACATGTGGGTACGAGTGCGAACGATGTCCGCTCAAGTGCAGTTCTGATGTTGGAGAAAGATGCTGGTCCGCTCCTCTCCTCTGCTCTGCTCTGTCTTGTGAGGCGAGGAGGGCTGCGCAGAAACACGCGCAAGATCAATCGTATGACGGCGTCCAGCTCCAGAGATTGCAGCCAAGCCTGAGTCGCAACGGTAGGTTAGTATGTTAAGAGTGAAGAAGAAGCGCCAAGAAACGACTGGTGCGGAAACTCACTTGATTCCTTTGGTTACAGGCATGCCGGCGTGCAAACTCAGGTCATCGCCATTCCCGTCTGGCGTCATGGAGTAAAATAGAGCAGCACTTCCAGGCGGTGGCTTGACTTTGATACCTTTTGGTTCTGCTTTCGGGAATGACGTCGCTCCGCCCTCCTCTGGTGTCTGGAGGTAGATGAAGAGGGTGCTGAAGCGCTGGTTTGGGCGGCCAGTTGCTCCGCTGTAAAATGAAAGCAAGTGTTTATCAGAAAAAGTTAGAGACACAGGAACGTTCGAGCAAAGATCAGTCAATCAACAACCTAACCTAACTTACAAATCATGGTGCGCATCATACTTTTGATTTTTCAGATAACGCACAAACTGAAGTTGTTCAATGTTCCCATGGCTCCCTTCCTGCATTTGATGGTCAGGGGTGTTGAGAGCGTCGGCAAAGCGATGGTAGATCCTGTCCATCACTGGAGATGAGTGCCGAGATATCCAACCGTTCTCGCTCGTTCTCGTCTCGCTCTCAAAGCCGTCCGAGGCACTGCCCACACTTGAGCGACGGAGTACTTTCAAACCCTTTTCGATAATGTATTGAATCTCGAATTCGCTCAGCAAGTCTTCGATAAGCAGAACGCGAGGTTTTACCGACACCACCTTGATCTTGAGCTCGACGGGCTCGTTGAGCTGCTCCGTCTCGGACACAAAGTAGCCCACAAAGGATTTTACCTTGTGCACCTGCCCAGCAAAGTCAGCGGGCCAGAATGGCAACACGGGTTTCACTGGCGGGTAGTAAGAAAGCCATGGAGTACCCTCGCGATCGTAGAATTCCTTGAGATGTTTTTGCTCTGCCAAAGCGTCCTTATATTCTTTCGAGTTTAAGGTCTCCTCGTCGCCTTCCTCGGGTCCCAGGATCATCAAGTGCTCGTCATCTTTCATGGTGCGAGCGGTGACAAACTCCCCCGTCCCTTTCTTTCGAAAGATAAAAGTATGAGTGGTGTAGGTGTTCGTTGCAGCGTACCCAAAGGACGGCACTGAGCCGGAGTACATCCCTTGCTCCGTGCCATCGTCCCAATACTTTTCCAGTGGGAAGCGGTAAAAGCTCTTGAATCTAGCCCCCATGGGCCGTTCTACGCGCTCGCTGAGCGGTGGTCCCCCAAGGTAGCTCACAAATGGGAGATCCGCGGCCTCGTGGACGCCGTACTTGTCCGACATGTTCGCAGGCATTAGCTCCACGATCGGCGGTCGGCGAACATAATTTTTCACGAACCGTCCATCGTCTTCGCCCCCTTGTTCTGCAGCACTCGAGTTGATCCTGGACGCTATATCACCACCCCAAGCCTTTTGCACGCCCAGTGCCACGGCTGCCCCGGCAACTAGCACCGACATGCCCGCCAGCATCTTCCATGACGACGAAGCTCCCACTGCAGCGGCCGTTTCCTTTCCCTTTCCCTTGTCCTTTTCGCCCGCCGCTTTCTGCGAGCCCTTGCTCGCTGCTGGCTTCGCCATCGTCAGTATATGCTTTCTTTCGCGTCCAACGAGAATTTCACTCTTCCGCACTGTGTCAAGTTGCTCGCTTCTAGCGTACGCGGCGTACGTACGTATTCTACAAGCACTGGCACTGACCGTGCGTGTCTTTTATCTGACGGGTACAAAGTAGTACTGGTTTTTGCGTTGCTGCGTTATGCTGCGTTATGCTATGTTATGCTTGTTATTCTTGTTATTCTTGTAAAGCTGCTGTTGCCATCTGTTTCATCTCTTGCTAATCTGCATGTTGCATGTTGCTGCGGAAAAATCTGAGAAACAACGCGTCACGGAGAGACACTTGGTGATGAGAAACTATAATGTCCATTTGGAGAAGGGATCAAAAGTATCGAAAGTAGCTGCGCCGTCTGCGCCGTTTGCGCGGACTAAAGATGACTGTCGCTCTGTTCGATGTTGTTGTACTTTGATGAGTTGGCGCCAGCGTTGAGAATGTAGGTATTGATTGTAGAAGAGCGCATCGCGAAAGAATAAAGTGCTCGGGTTCACGTCGAGGCAGGTGAAGTGCGTGCGTAACAACGTTCGGCTCTGCTCGACGCAAGTTGGAAAGTAGTCGCCTGATCTCTCGCCGAGATGAACGTTTGCGCGCCCAGCTTATCTTGCGGCGATTCTCTGACCCCATCGCAAGCGATCGACCTCCAAGAGTGGCGGCTCGCAGACAGGAAGCCTCAACCGCACAAAAGAAAGAAGACCAACTTTCTTTCTGCCTATGCTGCCTTCAGCCCCAGCATGTGTCCGTTCGCAGAGCTTACTCTTGCTCTTGCCCGAGGCTACACCCCCATCTTGCCAAAGCCACGACTGACGCGAACGACTGCGCGCGCCCAGCCTCCTCCTCGACGATCAAAGCAAGCTTCGCGAGTCCTCTGCAAGCAATTACAAACATTCCTTCAATTCCTTCTTTACTTTCATCCTTCCATCCGTGCAACTCAGCCGCTGCTGGGCTTGGAGATGCCACACCGCCCGCACTTTGCAGAGGAAAGAGATAGATAGAGAGAGAGAAAAAGAGAGGAGGAGGAGGAGGGGCTGTGATGTGTATAAGGAAACAACATTGATAATTGGTTTTCAGAAGATAGATGGTAAAGAAAAGCCTGCGGCAGGTAAAATACGAAAGGTGGAATCAACCACAACATCAGGCGCCGCAAGCACAGCGTACACTACTGTGATTCGAAGCACGGAGCTCAGAACTTAGAGCTCTGGCATGTCGCGAGCCACAACGGAGGAAGGCTGCTGAGCCTTGCGGTTGTTGCGGACCTTGGTGACGACGACAGCGACAACAGCGCAAGCAGCAAAGGCAGCCACTCCAGCAGCCACTGGGACAGCCATGGAGGTGGAGCTGGAGGAGTCAGCTACAGCAGTAACGGTGTTCTCCTTGCTGTCGAATGCCTCGGTGGTGCGGCCGGTGGACGCAACCTCCTCCTTGCTCATGGCCCAGTATGGCTCGCAGGTGTCGGTGATCAGGTTGCACACTTCGTACCACTTGGCGCTTGCACCGTTGCAGTAGAGGTATTGGTACTCGGCGTAGCAGTCTGGGTCGCCGCCTCCGCACTCGCAGTCGCAGCCATCATCACCTCCGAACCACGAGGCTGGGCAGTTCCAAGAGCCAGAAGCTGGAGTTGGAGCAGGGGTTGGTGCGACAACTGGGTATGGGGTTGGGGAGGTGACTGGGGAGGTGACTGGTGGGCTGGTTGGGGTGGTTGGTGGAGCAGCTCCGCTTGGCACCTGGAGCATCTTGTTTGGGGTTCCCTTCACATCAGTGACATAACCGGTAGACACAGAAGCAAAGAGGTCAGCACGAGCAGCGGTAGAGTCTCCATTGTGCTTCTGGAGGAAGAGAGCAGCGACTCCAGCAACGTGTGGGGTAGCCATGGAGGTTCCGGAGATGGTGTTGGTGGCGGTGTTGCTGTTGTACCATGCGGAGGTGATGGCGGAGCCAGGGGCGAAGATGTCGACGCAAGATCCGTAGTTGGAGTAGGAAGCGCGAACATCTTCTTTGGTGGTAGCACCGACGGTGATGACGGTGCCCTTACCTCCAGCGCGTGCTGGGGATCCGTTGCATGCATCGGTGTTCTCGTTACCTGCAGCAACAACGACAATGTGTCCTGCAGCGACAGCAGCGTTCACGGCATCATCGATGGAGGTAGAAATACCACCTCCGAGGGACATGGAGAGAACGGATGGCTTGCTGCCAGCAGCGCTGACAGCCCAGTTGATTCCTCCGATGACACCGGAGTTGGAACCAGAGCCGCTGGAGGAGAGCACCTTCACGCCGTACACGTTCGCCTGGCGAGCAATTCCGTAGGTTGCTCCTGCAACGGTTCCAGCGCAGTGGGTTCCGTGGCCGTTTCCGTCAGCCTGGGAGCCTTCGTTGACGAAGTCACCTCCGTATGCAGCGCGGCCTCCAAAGTCGTTGTGGTCCTTGTTGATACCGGTGTCAATGACGTAGATGTCCTGGCCAGCTCCGGTGTAGGAGGTGGTCAGGTCGGTGAGGCTGAGTGGCAACCCAGCCTGATCAATACGGTCAAGACCCCAGGAAGCAGCATCCTTGCTGAAGACCTCCATGTCCTGCTCAACATACTTGACTCCATCGAGCACCTTGACAGCGTGGCTGAGGGTCTCGCTTCCCTTGAAGTGCACGAAGCAAGTCTTGGTGTTAGCGAAGCGGTAGTTGACTGGCTTGGCCTCGCGCTGAGCGGTGTTGTATCCCTGGATGGAGATCTTGAGGGTGTTGATGTCGCCCTCGAGGGTGTCGCAGGCAGCGCCTACACCAGTCGCGATGTAGGACTGCTCGATAGCCTTACCAACGCGGACGTCCACGTCTTCATCCTGAGCGCTTGCTCCAAGGATGGTGGCAGCGAAGAGTGCGAATCCGAGCTTCATCTTGTCTTTCTTTTGCAACTTTTACCTTTGGCTGGTTTGCTGTTTGGGTTTTGTTGCTGTTGTTGTTCTGGGTCTGCCATGCTTGGAGCTCGGACCGTGGCCACCTTGGCCATCACACAGTGTGATTGGAGGGTTGATTGGGAAACGATTGGGTCCAATCCCATAGATTAAATATGCAACACTCGAGTCTCTTGCCATCACTTGTCACACTTTCGGACTCGGAGCGAGCAGCGTGTGGCGTTGTTGGGCGAGTCGCTAGCGTGGGACGCGGACAGGAGCGAGGTCACAAATTTTTTGCCCACTGCGTTCGCTAGAGCAGAGGCGCAGGGGATCCAAGCATCCCAACAATCCCAAGCCAGACCTCACAGCACAGTGCTTGCTTGCACTGCTTGTGCGTGTGAATTTTGTGGCATGACTTGCGAGTAGGTGCATTCTGTTCTTCTTTTCTAGCGGAAAAAGCTGTTTGGAGAGATACCCAGAAGCAGACCAGGGGAAGGGGGAGGGAGGGGGGAGGATGCTGAGGAGGGTGAGGAGGGGTGAATCACGGCAATTTCGCCACTCTCGACTTTGGTCTTCTTCTTTCCAGTCACCCCTTTCGCAATTTCCTAGATGAACTCCTGGGGGCGCTAGTGCACCGCTGGGATGACTGGCATGACTGCGAATAAAAGCGGTCGAATTGCAGTGCCAGCGTTCGTCACGGCTCGCAAGCCAAGTGTCGGGGGTGGATCGCAAGGATTTATTTTCTTGCACACGGAGGCCGGGAGTGAAAGAATGATGCTACTCGGTTAGAGAGGCTCCAAGCCACCCTTCACGGGGAGTCGGCCATGCAAGGAAGAGGCATTTAATTTCATCATTCATTCCCCCCTCTTCTCGCCACTTGGCATTCATTCACTTCTTCTCGACTTGTACGTCCGCTAGATAGCCAGCTTTACCGGCGGCATGAGTCGCATCTCTCTCTCTCTCTCTCTTGTGTCCCTGGTCTCCGTCATCAAGAATGTCTTGAACAGACGACGCCATTCTCATTTCTCATTTCTCATTTTCTTACATGGCATTCTCGTTCTCTGCCGGAAACGACGGCAGTGATTTCCTGCAATCCCGTCAATCCTGGCAATTCTGGCGGCAAGTTGAACGTGATGGACTGCGAAATTGCACATGGATGAGCTCAATCCCTGTGCTAGTTAGACACGTGTACGCCCAAATGCTGCATCCGCACCCTTTTCCCACTTATCGATTCATAAAATTGGTTACCTGCTAGGCAACGCAAACAAACAAACAATAAACAAACAAATGTAATGATCGATCCATCTCGGTGTCCGAAAGCAAAGCCTTTCAAGAATGGAAGAATGTAAGGGTGGGTGGCTAGGCAAGTTGCTAGGGGCGCTGCTCGCACACACTTGCTGTGATGCTCACAAGTAATTGCTCCATCTTTACTTGGCTTTTCTCCTCTTTCAAAAGTGGTTGAAGGGATCAACTGGATCAACTGCACCGAAAAGGAAGAGGCGCTGCAAGTGAGAAATGCTTTCGTTTGCTATTTCACTGCTCTCGCGAAGAAATAAAATCATCTCATTTTGGTTGTTTTTGATTGTTCATGTTTATGTGAAAAGTCAGTTCACAACAGAGTAGAAAGATATCGAGCGGGGGGAGAGAGTAGCACTAGCTAGTACCTCGAGTATGAGAAAAACGAGTAGTTTCAAGACTGAGAGGTCGGTTCCAAGTACATTTCTACTGTTTGTTCTATTTATATCATTACTCACGTCCCCCTTCATCGAGATTGATATTGTCCGCCGCATCCTATAGTAATACATAACCAGGACTACCTCTTCACCCGTACCAAGCTCATATTGAGAGCTACGCCAGTCCATCTCGTACGTTTTAGCTAGAAGAGTGCCACCCCCGTGCCCTAACACTCTCTCTATGCTTGGGGGAGTATTATCCCCCCGTATAGCGAGTGCTATAGGATGGGCGGTGTGAAATGGGAGTGTAATGTGTGTGAATTGACTACGCGAGAGGGTAGAAGCTGGAATTGAAGCTAGCTAGCTAGATAGTAGTAGTAGTAGTAGAGGTGGAGAGGGGATAGCGATGGTGCCAAGTGGGAGTGGGGACTAGACTTGGGGGCTACGCCATACTTTCAGGGACTGGGCAATTCATATCTTACAATTCATTCCCCCTCCTCACTCTCTCTCTCTCTCTCTCTCTCTCGCAATTTCAAACAGTCCGTCGATCAATCTCATCCGTCCATCCCTCACATCGAGACGTGAACTAACAGTAAATTCGAAAATAAATGATCACTTCTGAAGAATTCTGGGAACGGTGAATTGGCATGCCAGAAGATGCGAGACCTTTAGGAGGTACTAATTGCTACTAGCGAGTTAAATTCATTGCCGTGAAGATGGTACTCAGTACCCAGTGCTAGTACTTGAGGTGCGTGCTAACCCACCTTGGCTTTCCCGAGACTTGAGACTTGCATACCAGTAATCTGTGACAGCCGTGACAGCTTTTGCCTCCCTAAGATTATCTCTCAAGTTTCTTCCATCATGATTTTAGTTCGACCAACAAATTAGAAGAATAAGAAGAATTAGACCAGACAAGACAGACGCGGTCAGACAAGACAGTTCACACCACGCGAACACCGTGGGACGCACGCAACACTAGCTCGCTGGTAGGACGTGCCACCCGCTCTTACTATTCTTACTATCGACGCTCGGAGCAGCGCGTGGAGTACCTAGTACCAGAAACCACTGACCCCTTCTTACGTGAGACGTGTGGCGTGCCCAAGTGACATGTGTGTTGACTAGAACCTCCCACTCCAGGGGCTAGGCACCTACTAGAGACGTAACGGACTGATAGTCCTCCAGCAGCGAGTTCCCAGGTCACAAATTTTCCTTCTCCCCATCTCCCTCACAAGTCGCACACCCTGTGCTCGTGGGTGAGGAAGCGAACAGAGAAAAACAGGACTGGAAATACTGAATTCTGGAAAACGGAAGTGCTTTTGAATAGTATTGTTCATTTTCATGTGAGTATGTGAGTTGACCGTGTCTTAAAATTGAACCTGGAGATGCCAGAGCAGATCATGATGAGCTGAAGAATACAGAATTCAGAACTCGATGCAAGCAAGAAGTATCGCAAACAAATTTCAAGTAAACATCGACCGGGAGTACCAAGAGAACCGGAAGGGGGGGTTTACAGAAGTGCTGAAAAATGGGGAAATGGAAAAAGCAATTGGGCCTGAATGAATGAATGAAGGAAGGAAGGAAGGAAGGCTACAAAGGGCTTTTTGATTTCGCAAAGCTGAAAGTGTTTTATTACCTTCACGAAATCCACTAAACACTGCTTTTCAATCGCACCATGCGATGATTTATATCCAGAATTCAGGATTTCAGGATTCGCAAGCAGGAGCTAAGCTCCAGCTCCAAGCTCCCAGACGCGTGTCCCTGATCAAACGCGCCAAACGTTTTGTCTGTCGGTCTGTCTTATGATGGAAGTGACGGAAGTGACGGAAGTGATGAAAGTGATGGATATGCTTCCTGATATCGTCACCAACTCGAAAGTCTCCGACATGGGACTGAGGGACCGCCAAGTCGTATGGCGCCGCCCCGCCCGTATCTCACGAGCGAGCAGGGGAGGAGAGAGAGAGAGAGAGAGAGAGACTGGCGGGGTCTGTAGAGTAAGTCACGAATAGCACAAGCCGGAGTATCCGGAGCTGCTCGCCCGAACTACTAGCACATTTCAGACGCGACGAAAGGCAAGCGCTGGGAGACTTTCAGACCTGACGAAGCTGACCGCATGCTACGCGCAGCTAGCAGCTCGCGAACGTCGATCCCTTTTCTTCACTGATCGCTGCCGATCTGCCGACCGCTCAATTCCACTGACCATCATCGCCCATCGCAAAAACCAACTCGCGAGCTTTTCTTTCTCAAATCTCAGGCTCAAAAACAAGACCAACCTACTGACAGTGAGTGAGTACAGCTCAGAAAAAACAAAATACGGGACAAGACCTGTGGCGGCGGCCACTCTGTGCATCTCTGTGCTACTCTGTGCCACTCAGCGAAAGACTTTCCCCTTGCCGGGAACGGAAGGTACCTAGCACTATCTATCACCCGTTACTAGTACGCCATGTCCTGCCAGCTGTGCCAGCGAGCTTTCTTGAAAATTCTAAAGATGCGAGCGAGCGTTGCGGGGGCTACAGGTATTCGCAGGCGGGAGCTACAGCTAGCTAGAGCTGGTCTCGAGAGAAGATTTGTGACCTCGCGAGTGCCTGCGTTGCCTGCAAAGATAGATAGATAGATAGATAGATGCCTGTCTGCAAACATGCCTGCAAACATACAGGTGGGATGGCTTAGTTTGGACCAGATGTCGCCCCTCTTCAAGGCTTTCCAGTCTTTCCAGCGTCGTCAGCGGCGTGAGAGTTTGAGAGAGGGGGAGAGAGAGAAGCTGAGGAGCGAAGGTTGTCCAGTCTATCTATGCAGAGAAAAGATCTCGACACGGTTCGCCGCCAAAGGGAGCTGAGATTGTGGTTGTCTGTACTGTTTTCAATTGTTAAAACTTTTAATTAACGATTCATTAACGAAACAAGGGGGAGGGCACATGGCGGCCTGTGGCTCACTGGATCGCCAAGATTGGAACCGGCTCGGGGACACTTCGGGACAAGTCCTCCAGCCAATCAGCAACGAGGGAGTCCTGACTCCTCCAGAAGATCACTCATTCATCGGCAATCTTGCCAAAACACACTTTTTCTCACGGTCAGTCTGCTAGCTGGCGACGAGCACATCCGAGCAAGTTGCTGAGGCCACAATCTGAACACTTTTCGGCCATCGCCTGCCTTTCTGGCCCACTCGCATCTCAAGTGCTGCGATTACAGCTACCGCTAGCCGACCGAGCAGACTCGAGTTATCGTCGAAGCGAGGCGAGTGGCTGACTGGTGACCTCCCCCTCTGGCGTTTTTTTCGTCTGTTGCAGCTGGCTGTGAATTGCAGTCGATTTGTGCCACTGCTTGCCAACCGACGGCTTTTCCACGAAGGCACAAACCTGCGCTGAGAGACACAAATATCGCAATTGGCGTTTCCATTTCTTTGATCTCGGTGATCTCCCTCCCTCTCTCTGGGATTCGGGAATGCGTGTGGGCTGCGGATGTTTGGTTCACTTGGAGTTTTTTCCTGGCTGAGTTGATTCGCATGATGTGTAACGCCTGTGAAGCGAAAACTTACTGGTCTTGGAGGCGGAGGTGCACAGGGAACTAGAACTCCGTGTTGGCAAGTGTTGGCGACCGCGGGTGTTGCTTCGAGCGCTTATGAGCGCCGAGGTCGCAAGGCAAGAACGATGGCCATGTTCAGTCATAGCCTGCGGCTGCGCGCTTTCTGGCGCTTGGATGTGCGCGGATGATCCCGTCAAGGCTCCGGCTTGACTGCACGAGGTGCAGCGTAAACAAACCCTATCGGAAGGTGGGGTGGCTTGACTGCATGCCGCACGACACTGGAACGAACCAGTTTTTGCATGGAGTCTCGATCAGCTCTGCGAGCCCTGCTGGGTTCTCGTGGGCTTGATGGAGTAGCGCGCGTTTTGTTGTGACGCCCACGAGAATGAGTGCAGTGCTTCGTAAGCGCTTGAGGTTCCGCGGCGAGAATGATGACCATGCCAGTCGTGCCCAGCCGCGCACTGTCAGGCGGCTCCATGTGCTTGGGTAATCCCGCCAAGGTTCGAGCAGTCCTTGGCTGGCATTTTTCTCCGCTCCTGAATCAATCCTGCTGGAAGCTCGTCGCCCAAGGGAGTGGGCCTGATGGAGTAGCGCGCTTTTCCTTTCGACGCCCACGAGAACGAGGGCAGTGTTTCACGGATACACCCACAAAATCGTATGGCCTCGTTTTTGCTTAAAGAGCGAAAAAGCTGTCCTGCTTCCTGTACGGTTCCGTGGCTCCCGAGCCTTGCGGGCTCTGCCATTCCTCCTGCTCAAGAGATACTTAAAAGCTGGCGCGGTGGCACCGACCAAGGTGACCGACCATTCGAGCACACGCCCGAGAGCACCTGAAAGATCTTTGCAATGGACCGTGTTCCCGGCGTGCAAAAAACTTTTCAGAATGTTCCGTGACGACCCTGACCACTCTACTTGGGACATCTCGTGGCACGTTTTTCGACAAGAGGTTGACAAAACCTTGCCATACTCGTGCACTTGATTGCAAATAGACCACGTGATTCAAAAGGGCATGCCCTTGGCTACTTGAAAGCAAGCAGACGCTTCTGTCTTTGCGCGACTTCGGTGCAACGCGCGTCGAGTCATCTTCGGGGAAATCGGCCAACTGAGGCCGAAGTCCAGACGGGCACGTCCTTGCGTGAAAACTTGTTCGATTCCTCGGCTCGTTTCTAAGCCTTGGCGTAAACTTGATTTTTAAAAGTGGTGTGAAATTGTGCATTCCGCCAAGAAAACATGCGAATTTTGGAGCACATGTCCAAACGCGTAAACAGTGTCCTGTCGACTCTGTCAATCAAGCACACTTTAAAGCACTTCCTCAATTTCCGACTTTTCAAGTCAAAGACTTGCCTCCTTTAACCTTACATTTCCTTACACCCTTAATACCTAGAGCTAGTGCGATCTAAACATCAACATAACTGCCTAGATTTTTCACATTTTGAACGCACGCCCATTTTACGCTCTCAAAATCGCCTATAGCGGTATCCATAGCCACCCAATAGGACCGAGGTGCACACCTTTGTCAATGGGATCGTATGTGTGGTGTGTTGGTCAGACACAAGAGATACAGCGCCGATTACGTTGATAAGTTTGATGCGGCGGCTGCCAAGGGCGAACTGCACATCGCTGCGCATCGCTGGGCGCCAGGATATTGCCAGGGATGGTCGGTTGTTTGGCGGATTGAAGGGTTTTGGAATCGCTCTGCACTCACAGCTGGTCCTTTCCTGTTCGGAGGTTAGTTTCGGGAGGTTTAGAGTTTAGGGAAAAGAGGCCCAAGACCCGGGGCCCCATGATCATCGACTCACTCTCAATTTGAATCAATGAACATGAACGGAACTGTTTTTCTATGACAGGAGACTGCAGGAGTTCCAAATCGCGATCAAAACGTATCAGAGCTGCACCAACCGGTCCTCATCCTTCGCCAGGCTCCCCGCCATCATTCCCGTCCACATTCGTCCTCGTTCGCAAAATCATCATGGTGACTCGGGGTGAAGCATAGCATTGTAACGATCAAGTCAAGTCGGCGGGAAAATGCGGAGAGAGGTTTGGTTTGGACGGACAGGCCCTCAAATTGCCTTTCCCTAGCTCAGATTCCACCCTGCGCTGCCTAGAGCCTAGCGTGAGGACATCCGCATCTTTACGTTACGGGGGATGTCATCACACCGACGATTAACTCGTGGGCCACCACGAAGCTACTGGGAACAGATGGCAACAGGAATCGAGAATTCTGACTCTGTTTTCTGGTGCTCTGGCGCGCTCGGGCACTCAGGTCCAAGCCGTGAGTCCAGTCCCGGCCTCACAGTAGCCTCGTGAAAACCACCAAACCCAAACAAAGGGTTCAAACCTAGCCACATCCTGAGAGACCAGCGACGCGAAGCGAGAGTGCAGAACACAGAGAGAGAGAGAGAGACGGAACGGGGGGAACATAGCACGCTCCCCGAGCAGGTTGAAACATCTACAGCTAAATGCGCTACGCTACCTTCCACCTATATCGCATACCGTCAACACTCAACACCGCGCACGAACTTGAATCATATCATCACAACGCACAGCTCATGGCGACTGTGACTTAAGAGATGACATCTGCACTTTCCGAAACAACATGCTCACGCACTGTCATAACGTAAAGTTTATCTTATCATCCATGTCATGCAATGGCACACGCTCCTTCACCCATCCATACACCAAGCCCTAAGCACTTACCACCCCGATTACAACTACACCTAGCACCACCCTACCTCAACCCCCACGCGCCCCTACTCCCAACTCCTAGCGCGCGAGAGAGGGATTCACTTCCCGAAACACTACGCTCCGTCTAGAGGCTAGCTATTCCTACGCCCCTCGTAATGCACCGACTGAGGTGGATAGTAGCTGGCGGTAAGAGCTGGAACTAACAGTCTCATGAAAAAAGTTGCATTGTTCTTGTTGTTATTGACAGTGAGAACACATTGACATTGACAGAGAGAGAGATGGAAAGAGGACAAGAGGATAAGAGGAGAGGACGCTTGATTGACGACACAGAGAGAGAGAGAGAGAGAGAGAAAGAGGGGTCGAGTGTGCGTGTGCATAGGTTTGCGTCCGGAGGTCCTACGGTTGCGGTTGGCGACGGGTAGTGGAGGGGCCGGCCGAGTTGCGAGTAGTCTAAGACTGAGTGCAAGGTTTTCTTTGTTTGCTTGCTTTGTTTGTTTGTTTGGCAAGGGCCACACTCACTCCGGAGAGGAGGCAACACGAGGCACACCGCAAGTCAAACCTCGTGTGAAAGAAACAGGGTTTGAAAAGAGTTGGCTCCAGTGTGAAGTTAGCACAAGTCCACCGAAGAAGGAGGAGGAGGAGAAGGAGGAGAAAAGAAGCGCGCTCGCACGGCTCTGGGTGAGAAGTTTGCCCTGGACATTATCCGACTCTCACACCTGACGGTGATTCGCCCTCTGCAACACTTTTGGTGAGCTCCACGTGCGGGCAAGAGTCGGTCGAAAGCCGCTTTCTCGAGGACACCGACTGGGTGGAGAAGTTTTGCCACTCGCAAAAGGCAAAAGTTAAAGGATTCTGGCTCGTGCAGGCAACCAACCCGCAAGCACTGGGCTGCAGGCAGTCGTCATCGGGCCGCATTGCTCTCGAACTCGAGAGCGCGGGAACGCCACAGCAAAGGCGCTGCGCGCGGGTCATCTGAGTCCCCGCTATCATGGCGGTCACGCAGATGGAGATGCAGCGCATCAACAGCCAGCTCAAAGGCGACGGAGAAGTGGTTGCTGGGAGCGTTGCGAGTCTCTACGTGGCTGAGTTCAACAAGAAGGAACGCAAGCTAAACAATTGGCGAAATGCGAACGTGGAAGGCAGCCTGTGTCTTGTGTTAGAGTACGCGACCGGGAAGCACTTCTTCATGGTATTTGATAGGGAAACGTTCAACACGCTGTACGAGTTCGAGCTGTACGAGGGCATCAACTATCGCGAATGCTACGAGAATTTTCACGCGTACGAAACGTCGGATGGATACGTTGGGTTCGGGTTTGCGTCCACACGAGTCGCCAAAAAGTTTTACGGCCTGGTACAAAAGAAGGCAAAAGACCCCACTGCAATCCTCAATGGTGTCTTTTTCAACGAAGATGGCTCTATCAATGTGGAGAGGCTCCCAAGCGAGTGGCGGAATCTTTTGCGAGACGCCGGCTTTACTGACACCGAGCTTCGGGATCCGGCCATGTCTTTCTTTGTTATACAGTGCCTGGAGGAGGTGGGGATCTCCACGCAGGCTCCGGAACGAGGCATGACTCGCGAGCAAATGGCAGCACAGGGGTACAATAGAAATCAGATGGAGCAGTATGAGAAGTACGAGCGCGAGCTCAACGCTTACGAGGCCGACATTGCGAAAAAGAACAAAAAGGGCAAACTTCCACCGCCCGCTCCACCAAGGCGCAGGAAGAATAAGAACCCCATCTCCGGGATCCAGGAAAGCAGCGCGGTCAGGATGAGCGGCAATAGTGGATTCGAGATGGCCAGCCAATTTACTTCACAGTCCGCGCCATATCCTCACGCCAACCAACGAGCCCGAAGCAATTACTCTGCAGCCATGCAGAGCTTCGTCTCTGGCCCGAGTCGGCCCAGGTTAGTAAGCTCCCCGCAGGACGCTCTTGCTGCCAATGGCGTTCGAAACCCGTCTCGCCCTTACGTCGTGAGCGCCCAATCTGCTCCGGTCCCATCGCCCTCGCCTCGCCAACAAGTTCCGCCTTATGCTCAGAGCGCCCCCGGAGCACCAGCTGGAGGCAGGTCCGGATACCCACCACTTCAGCAGCCCAAGCGCACCTCCATAACACAAAAGCTACGCAATAGTTTGCGAAGATCACTCTCCAGAGGATCCAGGGCCGCCGAGCAGGCGCGCGCTGTCCCTGGGGCCCCGCCCAGAGTTGCTCCCAGACCGTATGGGTCTGAGAACTCTCGTAAGGGCGACCCATATGGTTCACCGAACCCACGCTATCAAGCACAACAACCACCGCCACCTTCTCCGAGGGCAAACCGTCAGACGGCGCGCAAGACCCGAGACCCAAACCGGGCGAATCCTAGCCGTCGGGTGCCTCTGGATCCCAGCGGAGCAGCGCCCGCCCGTCGCACCCGAAGACCACAGCAACAGTGGCAAGCCACAAGAAAATTCGGAGACCAAGGGCAGTACCCTGGAGGTACCATCTTGCGCGTTGCTCCATCTCGGGCCCCGCCGTTGCCCCCAGCTTTGCCTGCAATTCCACCGCGAGCCAATCCTGGCCGACCAATTGGCGGCGGCGGTGGCGGTGGCATGTCCGTGGCGTACCCAAAGCCGAACTTTGCAAAGCTCCGACAGTCTGTGCTTCCAAACCTCGGCGGCGTGCAGCGCGCTCAGCAGGAGGACTTGAAAGCCCGTCTCCGAGCCGGTTTGAACGAGCGCCGTAAGCGCATCGATGACAGCGATGATAGCGACGACGAGTAAGCTGTCTGCGCCGCGGCAACGAGGCCGGATGCCTATTGCAATGCCTATGCTTGGGTTTGTGTGATTTGTTTTTGCTCTCCTCACGTTCATCGCGTACATGGAGAGATGTGCAAAAGCTTGTACTCTTCTGCCACTTTAACACGTACGTGTACGTACCGTAGTATCACCCTTCTGTTCAATACAACCAACGTCCATCTGTGTGATTCGATCTCTTTGCAGTTTTGGGATTTGTGATGCACCTACGCGCTGATAGAACCCGCCTTCGCCACCAAGCTGCCGAAAACGTCCCTTCCAATTCGGGTGAATGCGTGCACGCGTACACCGCAGATTGCTTAACGTAATTTTTTCATTTATCCCAGGCAATCGCGTTGGTTGCAGCGCAGCCTTGATTTCTTTGCGAGGCACAAAGGCATGCGATTGCCCCCGGTCGATTCTGGTTCCCTTTCCAAGTCGAGGGATGATTTTCATCGGATTTGATCGCGTAGAAATGGCTCTGAGCGAAAGTGCTTGTGTTTACTAGTACTCGTATCAAGAAGGCAATTCTTGACTTTTCATGGACATCACGACGCCAACTTGAAGACGGTTGCGCCAACGCTTTTCATTCAATTCATGTTGTCGAAGTAGTTCCAAGTCTTTGACGAATTGGACAGATCCCAGATGTGATGTGACATTTCTCACTAATGACTGCTACTCAGTAGCCGGATTAGCCTTCTGTCATAGACTCCCTATCCACTACTGGAACGCTTAATGTGCGACTATCCCTCCCGGGACTCAATCCCTCGCCTAACCCATTCTACCACCTCCTCCCAGCGGAACGCACTGCGTCGGAATCCTGCTGTTGTTCCCCATATCTATATATCCCCCAACTACGAATCGTATTCGCCGAATACCTATCGCTCGGTCAGAGCAAACATTAACCTGCGGAGGAAGCCTTGCGAAGGTGAAGGTGGCGACGTTAGGAAGGATTCTTCCGCGACAACAACAACAACAACAGCAACAACAACAAAGAACAACAACAACAACAACGAAGAACGACAACAAACAAACAAACAAGAAGAAGAACAACAACAAGAACAAGAACAAGGAGGAGCAGGACACCACTCACTGCGAACGAACAAAGGAAGGAAGCGTTGGCTCAACGTGATCTGGCCACTGGCGCTCGGCTGTCCTGCCATCTTGCTCGCGTTGGTGTTTTGTAAGATCGTAGACAGCGTTTGGAGAAGGTGAGAATTGGACAAGTGGAGAATTGGAGAAGAGGATAAAAGGATAAAAGGAGGAGGCGATGTTCAGCGTGGCAGGGCTGCTGGTGCAGCTGCAGGAGGAGGATGACAGGATCAGAGAACACGCTTTGAAGAAGCTTCTGGAGGTGGTGGACGAGTACTGGGCCGAAGTGAGCGAGGAGCTGTCGCAGATTGAGGCGCTGTCGGAGGATGACACGTTCCCGCATCGGGAGCTGGCAGCAAGCCTGGCGAGCAGATGCTTTTACCATCTGGAGGAATACGACGACTCGCTAAGGCTGGCACTTGCAGCCGGGAGGTACTTTGATGTGGGGTCCACGAACGAGTTTGAGGTGACGATCGTGGGAAAGTGCATCGAAAAGTACATTGCGCTGCGCTCGGAGGAGGCCGAGGTGGACGCCAAGCTGGAGTCCATCGTGGAAGGCATGTTCGAGAAATGCTACGCTTCGGGCAACTTCAAACAAGCGCTCGGAATCGCTCTGGAAGCGCACCGCCTTGACAAGGTTGAAGATGCCCTGACGCGCTCCGGAGATGCCATCTCGGAACTCTTGACGCACTGTATGCAGGTTTCTCAAACTTATGTGTCAAACCGCGCTTTTCGCACCAAGGTCTTCGACGTGCTTGTCAACCTGTTTGAGAGCCAGCCCTCCTGCAACTACATCGAGCTGGCCATATGCCTGCACTACCTGGGACAACATTCCAAGTGCGCCAAGCTACTAGAAACCTTGGTGTCCAGCGAGGACGAGGAAAAGCACCTCCTGGCGCTCCAAGTGGGTTTCGACTTGAACGAGCTTCAAGACCAAAAGTTCGTGGCCAAGCTGCTCGAAGAGCTGCCAAAGGTGGACAAGGTGGAAAACAAGGACGAGATGCCTGACGGCAAGGACAAGCGGCTTTTGACGCTGCGCGAGATCCTCGGTGAGGGCGTTAGCACAGCCATGTACCTCGACTTTCTTTACCGAAACAACAAGACGGACCCGCTCGCGCTGAAGAACCTGAAGCAGAGCGTCGACCACGGCCGTAAGATTAGTGTTCTCCATAATGCTGCAATCATGGCACACAGTTATATGCAAGCCGGAACCACCGTGGACGGCTTCTTGCGAGACAACCTCGACTGGCTCGCGAGGGCGAGCAACTGGTCCAAGTTCAGCGCAACAGCCTCTTTGGGGGTGATTCACAAAGGCAACGTCAAGCCAAGCATGAAGTTGCTTGACCCATACCTCCCACACGACTTGAACAGCGGCGTGTCAAACAGTCCATACTCGGAAGGTGGCGCGCTGTATGCGCTCGGTCTCATACATGCGTGCCAGGCAGAGTCCGCAAACTCGGGCGAGGTGAACCCGTTGGAGTATTTGGTGACTGCAATGGAAGCCGGCGGGCACCAAGAGTCTGAGATCGCGAGAGAGGCCCTGCAGCACGGCGCCTGCCTGGGAATCGGGCTGGTGGCCATGAGCAGCGGCGATGTGGTGCTGGTGGAGAAGCTGCGCGAAATAATCTACAGAGACAATGCCGTGCCTGGTGAAGGAGCTGCACTAGCTCTAGGAATGACTCTCCTCGGGGGAGGGAACGAGCACGCCACGACTATCGAGGAGCTGCTGCTCTACAGCAAGGATACTGGGCACGAGAAAATTACACGGAGCATTGGCCTCGCCGTGGCCATGATCATGTTTGGTCAAGAGGAGGCTGCCGACGTGCTGGTGGAGCAGATGTGCCGCGACAAGGACCCCCTCCTTCGCTTTGGCGGTATGTACACGATCGGAATGGCTTACGCCGGGACTGCCAACAACGCGGCCATCCGCAGGCTTCTGCACGTGGCCGTCTCGGACGTGAATAATGACGTACGTCGCGCGGCAGTCACATCCCTTGGCTTTGTGATTATAAATGTACCAGAGAGATTGCCAGAGCTGATCTCGCTCTTGTCAGAGTCCTATAACCCTCACGTGCGGTACGGCGCGTGCATGGCGCTGGCGATTGGGTGCTCCGACATGGAGGACCCCACGGAGGCGCTGCAGCTCTTGGAGCACCTGATGGAGGACAAGGTGGACTTTGTGAGGCAGGGCGCCATGATTGCTTCGGCGATCCTGTTGATGCAGCAGAACCCTGAGACCAACACAAAGGCCGCGGCTCTGCGGAAAAAGCTCTCTGAGACTGCAGCGGACACAAAGCACTCGCCGACGATGACTCGCATGGGTGCCATTTTAGCGAACGGCATCTTGGAGGCCGGTGGCAGAAACGTGACCATCGAGCTGATGTCCCGGAGCGGCTTTCCGAAGCCGCCTGCGGTGGTGGGGATGATGATGTGGACGCAGTACTGGTACTGGTACCCGATGATGCACATGCTGGCGCTTACATTCTCTCCTACAGCTCTCATTGGGGTGAATTCGAACCTGGACCTGCCGGTGAACTTTTCTGTGGAGTGCGACGCCGACCTCAAGCAATTTGACTACCCGAAGCCGCTCACAGAGAAGAAGGAGAAGAAGCAGGTGCGCGTAGAGACAGCGGTGCTGTCCATGACCGCCAAGGCCAAGGCCCGAGAGGCGCTTAAGAAGGGCAGCTCATCGTCGGCCATGGACATCGACTCTACAGACGAGTCCAAGACCAACAAGGAGGAGGAGTCCAAGGAGGACGGCGACGACAAGGCGCAGGACAACGAGCCGGCCACCAAGCTGACGAACCCTCTGCGCGTCACAAGGACGCAGTCGGA
Organism: Parietichytrium sp. I65-24A; assembly: GCA_012862575.1. Taxonomy (NCBI): domain Eukaryota; class Bigyra; order Thraustochytrida; family Thraustochytriidae; genus Parietichytrium; species Parietichytrium sp. I65-24A. Next base: position 337,757 of record BLSF01000037.1, read on the forward strand.
GCATATCAAGTTCAAGACTGGTGGCTCAGAGCGGTACCAGCCGGTGTATACCAACTCCACGCACAAGTCCGGGATCATGGTGCTGCTGGACACCAAGCCGAGCGACCCGGAGGACGTGGTCAAGGTGGAGGTTCCTCCGTCGGGCGAGGCCGCGGGGGAGAACGATGTGGAGGTGGACCCTCCGCAGCCTTTCGAGTGGACTGCCCCTTAAGCGATACTTTTTCTTCTTCTTGGCCCCTCACTCTTCTTTCCTTCCAGGAATCTTGATGCTATTTTTCCTTTTTTTCCCTTTTTCCTTCTTCCTCCTTTCCTTTTTCGTTTCTTTACTTTCTTTCCGCGAGCTCTGCTCCCTCAACAAGAAAAACAACAAGAGTACTTGAACTTGTGTGTGTGTGAACCTCTTCGTTTCTTGGGCGAACGCATGCATTGGTCGCCCAACAAAAAAAAAAAACAGAAACCAAAAACGTTCTCTTAAAGCTATTTTCACGTGCTGTGGTATCCCAGTATCCAAACTATGGCGTTAAAAAGAGTCATATGTGTTGCTTGCTCTCCCAGAAACCAGAATTCAGAACGTTTCTCCTCTGGTAGAATCCTTCTTGCATACTTTGCATTACTTTGCTCAACTCGGCTCTCCAACTCCAACTCCAACTCCTATAGTCACGCAGTTATTACAGATGGATAGGCCACCTTACTACGATCAACTCGTTGTTCTTGTTCACGAACTGTTCCCAATTTGTTCGTTGGCAAAAAAAGACACTGACATCCAAAAGCAAAAGCAAGCCTAGTTTTGCAAATCAACACTCACAGATCAATGAAGAGCTAAACCATTAAAAGATCCGCTTTCGTCCAACAACCGGAATCAGGCGAATCGCAAAAGTAAATTGTATTTTCAAACACACATCCTCAGTGACCAAACGAAACAGTAAACGATGACAGCAAAACAAAACACCAAAACAACAAACAAACCAAACATCTCTGAATTCTGACCTCGTGAATTCATTCGCTTACGTCAGTCAAGGGACCACTGCCCAAACTGCCCAACGACTCAACGACCAACAACCTATCAATCAACCAATCAACCAAACATCCAAGCAATCAATCAATCAACCAAACAATCAAACATCCAAACAATCAATCAATCAACCAAACAATCAATCAATCAACCAAACAATCAATCAATCAATCAACCAAACCACTGCCACATGAGCCTTCTGAGCCACATCAGCCACATGACCCACGTGAGCCGGAAGCGATCAAAGCATTTCTAATTTACAAAATTTTAGAAACATTCTACACATTTCCATTCCACCAAAACAGAACGCCTGAGCACATCACATCACATCACAGACACACACAGAGAGAGAGACAGAGAGAACACCTGCCCCACACCTACACCCACAGCACGCGCACAGCGAGGACACCTGCGAGGACACACTTCCAAGCACATAGCTCTCGACTCGGAAGCCCTTTCCTTCTTTGTCAATCTCGCGTGACAAGATCCCCATGGCGAGCATGGACTCGGCGCGGGACCGTCGTCTCGGGCACACTCACTCCGCTCATGCGTCCTCGGAAGTGTCCTCGCGGCGCGACCGTGAGTCCGTCCTCCGCGAGCGTCTGCTCAACCCTCGCGAGCGGCTGTGCGGCCGCGACGAGTCCGCCCTGGCCGCGCAGATCGCCGCCCGAGACTCGCGCCATGCCGCCGTCCGCGCCGAGGACGCCGAATGGGCGCGCGCACAGGCGCTCGTGCTCGCGCGAGTGGAGAAGTCCGCGCAGGAACAACGACAGGTGCGCAGGGACAACGCCAAGGAGCTCGCGGAAGAGTGGCGCCAAGCTGCATTGGCCCGCAAGGCCGCCGAGGACAGGACCAAGACCATGGACAAGACCATGGACAAGACCATGGGCATGGGCAACGTGGGAATGGGAATGGGATTGGACGGCGAGGACGCGCAGGGCGAGCGTCGAAAGGCGCTGCAGAAGGAGCAGATGCGGCGCTGGACGATGGAGAGCGAGATGGAGAAGAATGCGAGACGGCAGAAGGAGGCAGAGGACGAGCGAAGATGGGCGGACGCGCAGGAGATGCACGCGAGAGCGGCGGACGAGCAGGAGAGGAAGCGAGCGATGGAGCGTAAAATGCGAGCCAAGGAGGTGGAAGCCGCGAATGAGCTTGCCGCCAGAAGGGCGCGCGACGCGAGGAGGTTGGGAATGTCAGCCGGAGAGGTCAAGGAGGACATGGAGAAGCCGTTCGAAGAACTGCACGTCACGCAGCCGTGGAATCGGGACGCGCCGCACAGGCACAGACCAGACCACTTTGCCGGCAAGGGCTCGCAGTTCGATGCGCATGTGCGCGATGAGCAGCGAAGGCAGGCTGAGGAGAAGAAACTGCGCGCTGAGCGGGAGAGGCAAGAGGACATGGAGGCCGCGCGCCGCGAGGAGGAGGCGCTCAGGACCGCCAATTACTTCAACTACGAGGATCAGCGCGCCAGGAAGATGGCCAGCAGGGCCGTGCAGGAGGAGAACATGCGCCTCACCCAGTCCCAGACTTACCAGAACGCGGTCAGGCAGCAGAATGGCGCCATCACAGAAGACTTTTTCAGCGCCTTTGGACGTAGCCATCGCTAGACCCACGCACACGGCCCCGATGCGCTCGGCTCTGGGCCGCTCGCTCTCGCATCACGCTGTCGCTCTCATGCCCTCTTGGTGGTGGTGGTGGTGGTGGTGGTCGTCGTACTCGTGCATGTGTACGGTACGTACATGCTTGGCGCTTACCTGGCTGGGTACGTATGTACACGCGCATGTTTGAATACTTGCCTGCTTGCGGTGCGCGAAGATATTGAATACAAAAAAAGCAAACAGACCTAGTAACCTAAAAACGTATAGCTCGCTGGCCCGCGGTGGTTTCCGCGATCAGCAGGCTCTTGCTCTGCTTTACATAACCTCTAAAGAGGACAAATTCTTAGATCATCACTTCTTTCTTTCTTTCTTTCTTTCTGTCTTTCTTTCTTTCTTTCTTTCTCTCTTTCTGTCTTTCTTCATGTCTTTCTTTCACAGCTGTTCCACCTTTCCTCCTCCGTTCTATATTCCTTACCCTGATACATATCTTTTTCCATTTGTTTCGGGATCCGACCAGGATTCTCTGCCAAGCGCTGCAGCAGAGAGGCAGACATAGGCGCTGCCTTTTTTTTTTTTTTTTTTTCACATGGTACGACGAATCGCATTTCACAACACTCTCAGCCTTTTCCGCTTTGACAGTTGAATGCGAGGAATGAATAAATGAATGAATATATATATACGAGAGTGGAAACAAAAATGACAGAGAGAAAGGTCGATGAAACAAATGTACGAAACAATGGCAAAGACATCATCAGTCATTCAATGGGCAAATCGATAAATGAACGAATGCATCAGTTTTAATCAAACAGCGAATCAGGACAATGAAGACTCTTTCACGGGGGTAACTGAGAAGAAATCAACCAACTTCCCTCACTTGGGGGAACAAGGACCCAAAGAATTTTCGAATGCAAATTAGCGCAAAAGCAAAAATAGTGGAGGCTTTTATCTCGTACTAGTCAATGGTCAACCGCCGCGAAAACTGGTTGCTCGCGTGGTGCTTCGGGCGCTCGAGTACGACGGAGCGGGTCTCCTCCTCGTCATCGTCGTTCTCGGCCCCCACTGCGGGCGAGGCCCAGTTTGCCGACTCCAGTGTACCTCGCGAATTGTTGCCAAGTGGCGGGAACTCGAGGTTCTTGTCTTTCTTGTTCTTCTTCTTGTCCTTCTTCTTCTTTTCCTTCTTCTCGCGCTTCTCCATCGCAAACCTGGTCGCCGCTTGGAGAATGTCGTCCTCTGCGCGGACCTGTCCGACCGGCTGCTTGATCACCTGCATGACGCCGACATTCGGAGCATTGTTAAACACCCTGTTGTAGCTCTGCTCGCGGTTTACCAGCTCCATCTTGAAGAATTTCATCTCCTCTTGGATCTGCTTTGCCTTGTCTTGCGCGCTCTCCAGTTTCTTTTCCAGTTTGGCAATCAGCTTGACATCTTCCGGTCGAGGTTCGCGGTGTGCGTATTTGTGCTCCCAGAACTGGATCGTCTTCTCCAGCTGTCGCTTCTCTTCCTGCAGCTCCGCCTCCAGCCTGTTGTACTTGTCGTGCAAGCCTGCTAGCTCCTCGTGGTGTTCGGAGATGAGCTCGTGAGTCCGTTGCTCATTTCGCATTTCAACCTCGGCGAGGTGCCTTCGGCTCTCCGCCATAAGTGCTTCTCTTTCCGAGACCATCCTGTTGCACTCTTGGCGGAAGTTCTCCTTGGCATGCTCCAGACTCTGCTCCAGTTCAGACTTGGCGCGGGTCAATTCCGATTTCGTGGCTTCCAGAGCATCAAGCTGCTGCTTCATGCCGTGCACAGTCGTCGTGTGCTTGTGAGTAAGCTCCTGCACCATAAGGTCGTGCTCTTCGCCAAGCTTTGCGCTTTGGTTCTCCAGGGCGCGCTGATGGTCGCGTTGAAGCGCGATGCGTTGGTTGTCGTAATCGGTCCCGAGCTGCTTTCGCAGTTGCGCCAGCTCGGAGGACTTTTGCAAGAGCACCTCTGACCGAGCCTTATCAACGGCGAGAACGGACTGCTCTTTCAGTTGCTTCGAAATGGAGTTTCGCTCCTCGATGCCTTTCGAGATCGTCTCTGCCAATGTGCGCTGGTGCTCCTCTTTCATGTCATTTTCGCGCCTTTGGAATTCCGCTCGTGCATTCTCCAGCTCCCTCTCAAGCTCTAAGCGTCGCTCGTCAAGCTGTTTGGCAAATGACGTGCGAGACGACTCGAGTTTTTGAAGTAGCTCGTCTTCGATTTCTTCTTTAGAGTTTTTCTCTCCCTGCAAAAGCGCCTCGAGCTGGATAATCTTGCTTTGCAACTCTGAGACCTTCCGAGAACCACTGTGCTCCAGCTCGGAGAGTGCGGCTTGCAACCTTGTGTCCATGTCCCGCATCACTTCGGACTTTTCGCGGCTAAAGGTTGACTCTCGCGACTTGAGTTTGGCTTCCCACTCCTGCACTACCTTGCTCACTTGTTCTTTGGCCTCCTTTTCTGCTTGTTCGAGCTTGAGACGGTGACTTTGCTCTAATAGTTGCTTTTCATGTTCAGAGGTGTCCAGCCTTGACGTTGCTGAGGCGAGCTTGTCTTGAGATTCTTCAATAGCGCGCTTTGCTTGTCCAAGCTCCTCACACACAGCCTCCACTTGTGCCTTGGCTGAGGCAGCTTCGTCGCGCGATTCTTGAAGCGTCGACTCTAGGCGAGATACATCTTGCTTCAGCTGGCTCACCAGGGCGGCCTGGGCCTTGTCATAATTCGCGAGCTCGTGCTCATGAGCTCGCTTAAGCTCTGCAAGTTCTTGCTCCCACTTCGCCTTGCGTGCATCGTGATCATCGGCTGTGTTGCGCATCTCCTCAATGTGATTCACTTTCATCTCCTCAATCTGCTGCTCGAATTTTGCGCGCATTGCGTTTAATTGGCTGTCCGAAGTCTTGGCCAATGCTTCCTTCTCCTTAGCCGCCTCAAACTTGAGCGATGAGACTTGATCACGCAGACCTTTATTCATGGATTCGGTGGCATGTAGCTTTGCTTCTAGTCCCTCGATTTTCGTCTGGAAGTGCGAGTTGGACTCGGCACCACTCTCCCGCATGCTCCGCAACTCTTTTTCCAAAGCCTCCAGCTGGGTTCTTTGTTTAGCGCTTTGGTTACGGCTCTCGCTCAGGTCTTCTTGAAGGGACTCCGTTTTGGCTTCCAGAGTTGCAGACTTTCGCATCTGGTCTGCGAGCTTTTCTCTTGCATTCTGGTGTTGTTCTCCGACGGACCGCAGTTCTGAAATATGGCGATCCAAGTCTGTTTGCAACTCCTTGATGCGCGTGCTGGACATCAAAGACTGCTCGTCCAGCTTGCGCTGCAGGCTAAGCAGCTCCTGTGAGGCAGATTTGGCGCTGCCTTCAACTTCCTTTCTCGCCTCTTCTTGCATGCGCAAAGACGTGCGGAGGTCGGAAAGCTCCCCAACTGCTTCGGAATATTCTCTCTCCAACTTCTCCGCCTTTTGCTGCAAGTGATATTCACTCTTTTGGGTGCTGCTCAGCTCTTCCCTGAGCCGATCAATTTTTGAAATAAAGTGTGCTTCCGAGTTCTCGAGCTCTGTTTTCGCGTCCTCCTTCGCACCACTGATCGCTCGTGACCGCTCGGCTTGAAAAGATTCTTGCATTCGCTTCTTCTCGTCCTGGTGCTCGGTGACCAAGGCCGAAACCTGCCTCTCATGCTCATATTGCAGTTTCTCTAGTCGCTCTTGTGCCCTGGCTTCTTCCGTTTGCTTCTCGAGCACCAAATCATTGTACCTTCCGAGAGCTTCTTCTTGCATGGCTTCCATCTCTTTCTGGTGCGCCTTTCTGATCTTTTCGATGGCTTTGTCGCCTTTGGCGGACTCCTTCTGCAGCTTGTCGGCGCGCATGTCGAGCTTCTCCATCTGCGCTTGGAAGGCCTTCTTCGCGTCGTCCAGCTCCCTCTGCATGGATTTGACGCGAGATTTGAACTCTGCCTTGAGCTGCTCTTCCTTGGCCGCGACTTTGTTCTTATAATTAGAAAACTCCTTGAACGCTCTCTTCTTCTCCTCCTCGTGCTGCTCTCGAAGTCTGCTGAGAGCCTCCTGGGACACGCCGCCGTCCTTGCGCTTCTCCAGCTCGTCCTTAAACTTTTTGATCTTGAGGCTCGCATCGCGGATGACCTCGTTGACTTCCTTTTCATGCTGCTCAGCCAGGGCCTTTATTGTCGTCTCCGCGTCCTCGTTGCGGGTGTTGAGATGGTACACCACCTTGGTCAGCTGAGCAATCTTCTTGCTCATCTTGTGCTGCATCTCCGCGTTCGCGGGCGCCATCCTGCCCGCCTCTACCTCTGCCTCCGCCTACGCCTTCGCGCGAATTTCACTTTCAAGGCTCGCTTCCCCACTTGCCGGTGCCCGGCTCTTCGCTTGCTTTTTGCAAGTCAACTGGCGACGGACGCTCCTTCGCCCGCACAGAGAGGAGACGAGCTTGAGGCTTGCAGCTTGGAGCTTGATGCTTTGACCTTTCGCGAGCATGGAGTCGCCGGGTCGCTGAGTCGTCAAAGCAACAAAGTAGCTTGCCTTGCCTTGTCTTTTGCCTTGGCCTGCGAGCGTTCTACTACTCGCTAACTCTGTCACTGCACTGCGCTTTACTACACCCTCTCGTTGTTGCTTTGTCTCTTTGTCGCTGACGGGAATGCAATAAATGGTTTTGCTTTTGCTTTGGCTTTTGTTTTTGCATGCATGCATGGATGGATTCGCAGCGAAAGAATGTATTCGTCCTTCGAAAGCAGCAAGTGCGTCGACGACGAGGAGAGAAATTGGCAGGCAGTGTTTTGATGACACCGAACGCGAAAGACAAGTTGAATGGAATGTCTATTCAATCTTAATTCAGAACTTGTTCATTGAAATGAAATGCGTTTTCTACTGAATGAGTGACTCAGTCAGTACATGAGTTGATTTATTTCAATTTCAAACAACGAGAGCAACGCAACGAAATGAGGATGAAAGGGATGCATGCCTTTCTGTCTATCTTCAAGCTTTTCAACTAGCGCCAAGTCCGGCCATGGTTCCTTTCTTTTCCAACCCAATTAGACAACAATTACAACAACAACTTCTTTATAACCCAGCTGCGGCCACATTTGCTCCAACGGACAAGTTTATTGCGTCATCAAGTCGTCATCGTTCGCGAGCACTCGCGAACATACCTTTATTCTCTCCCCAACCCATTAGCATTGTCCTACCCCCACACTACCACGCTAGAGCCTCACTCACCAAATACCATACATCTGCCCTGACTATCTGTTCAATCACTCTTTAACGTAGGATCCGCCCCAAGTTTGATACGTCTCGTGAATCTCAGAAACCTGAGTCTCCCTGAGCCCCCCTCACAACACACAGGGACGCGCGTCCCCCTCAAGTAACTTCCCCACAAGTGCGGGTTGGTCCACTAATAGGTGTACACTAGTAACCACAGTGCAGCAGGCTCTCGAACTGCTCTTCACAAACTTCACAAACTTCGCAAAGAGAGAGAGAGAGGGAAAAGGAATAGCAGAAAACAGAAAGAGAAGCAGAAGGAAAAGCAGAAGCAGAAGCAGAAAGAAGCTGAGATGGAGGAGCTAGACGTGGCGCTGGAGGAGCTGGAGGACCTCACTCGCACCCCACAGGCAGCGCGCGAGCTTAGCGAGATAGATAGCAGCAGCAGCAGCAGCAGCAGTAGCAGCAATAGCAGGAGCAACCACAACAACAATAACAACAACAACAACAATAACAACAGCGGGGACAGGTATGGCGCGGAAAGCGTGCTCAGTGACTCTAACAACGCTGGGCTCGCCGCAGGGCGGTCCACGCAAGCCACGGCTGGGTCGTCGGGAAGCAGCGAAGAGGGCGGAAACGATGCTTACGACCAAGATGAAGATGAAGATGGAGATGAAGGGGAAGAAGATGAAGAGGACGATGATGATGATGATGATGATGATGACGATGATGAGGATGGCGCCGAGGAGAACGGAGCAGAAGACGAAGCGGATGAGGAGGACCTCGACGATGAAGAGCTGCGGAGGGAGGCTGAGAGGTTTCGAATGCCCCCGGACTCGCACAGCGACCCTGGTTTTCGTCCCAGAAGACCGGGCAGAGTCAAGTTTGCGGAAGGGGTCGGCATGGAACCGGAGCCGCTTTCAGAGAGGCAGCAACTCATGGAGTTGCAGCTCAAGTTTTGGGGTAACAGCTTGGTGATGTTCGCAAGTATCGGGATCGGGTTATACATCTCCTCCAAGATTTTTAGGGTGGACTTTGAGCGCTGGCTAGGGATGGTCATGCTTGTCGGCCTCGGCATGCTTGCCTCACGACCGAGATATAACCCAAGCATGTCCCAGATGATCGAGCATGGGCTAAGTGAGGGAGAGCTTGAGACAATTCGAACTTTTGCGAAGAGGAGGGTGGACCTGCAGACTTCGGATTGGGAGAGTAGGGATGCAATGCTTGGAAAGTTAAAGAGATCGAGCTATTCTACGATATCACTCGGCCAGTACCAGCGCATGGGAGGCGAGGTCGCCTACCGGAGACGGGGGTCCAGAGACTCGTACGAAACGCGCCAGAATTATTACCCCGCACCAGAGCCTTTGGAGGCTATGCTCTCTATTGATGAAGAAGTGGACGACGAGGACTTGTATTACTAGCCAGTATTCAGCCTTCAATTTCCACTTTTCGCACCTCGCTTGTAGTATGCTATTGTTCACCCATGTTCACCCCAAAGCTTGCATTCAAGATCGGTTTTGATCTCTATCTCTTGTCTTGTAGGCTTCAACTGTGGCGGATTTCGTAGTCGCGCGCTGCTCTCGCTACAAAACTAACAGTTAATGAAAAAGTCTTTCTATTTAAACTTCTCATGATTGCCAGTTTTTGCTGAACGATTTTTTTTTTTGATTTGAAACTTCGAACATGCTTTGGCTTATCGCACAAGTTGAGAAAGAATTTGATTCGAAACAGATGCAATTTCAGAATACAGGAAATAGTTGAAGAATTTTTAGAGAAACACAATATAAAAACAATGCTCATGGTCGAAGTTGGAAGGGTGATTTCGCTTTCCAATTTCCCCGACCATAAATACTCTCGCCCATCCTTCCAGACCATGGCTAAATGTCATTTAAAGGTTCAGTTCGCGACACATCTCAAATAAGAAACTGGTCCCGGAGAACGCACAACTGGGATCTGACTTCTTCTTCGGATGGGCGCTGGTTTGATTTTGGCTGTGGTTTGCAGTTTGATTGTCTTTGCTGACTAGGGTTTCTGTCAGCAAATACTTTGCGAGTTTGAATGGAATACGGCGCTTTGATATACAAAGGCTGGATCTGCATGTACGCGCTTCCTCCTTCAAACTGATTGTTATTTGCAATTGCATGCAGATAACGTGTGTGGCTGTTCCGGTACACCCTTAAAACCTCGCAATCCTTGGCGGAGCACAGTCGATCCTTGGTGCACAACAAAAGAACCACGCGGACGAGAACATGAACATCCGCAGTAGAAATAAATACTGACATAGCGAAACCATTTCCGCCAGGCCCCCCTTGCCTCAAGGCTCTGTTCGGAGAGGACTCTGGGAGCTTGGTGCTGGAGCTGAAGATGGGCTTTTGGACAAAGCGCTCCATATCCAACAAGACTTCCTTGTTCAAGATATATCGATTCACCATGTCGCACGTAGTTCCAAGCACGCATTTGGACGAAATTCTATCAATGATGGTCCTCATGCGTGGGGAGTTGCGAACCAGGAATGCCTTGGTCTGTGCGTCTTGGACCACTCGAACTTCGCGTTGGGATTCCGAGGCACACAAAAGTTGTAAGAGCTTGGCAATTTGCACGAATAAAGCGTTGCCTGACTTTGCTTCCACGAACTTGGTGATAAACTTGTTGAGGTATTTCAGCACAAAGAAACGACCACCAACGACAGTGACTACATCCAAGCTCCCGGCCAGGAGCTTGATTTGGCTGCAAAGCTCGTACAGGCGACGAGGAAAGAGATCCAGACACTGGCTCGACAAGAGCTGGAGAATGTCATCAACTGCAGACTCTGCTAGTCTCTGAAACGCCTCTCCGAAAGGCTGAATCTGCGCCCCTCGCACCTTGTAGCGCTCCAGGATGGGTGCGAGCGATAGCTGCAGCGGCTGCGTGCATTGCACTGTGTCGAGATACGCAGCCAGGAGAAATACCGCTGGAGACTGCACCCTTAGAGGGTCGCTCTTTCGCACAGTAAACTCGTGGCAAAGAACGTACCAAAACACGCAGTCCATCGCGTGCTCATAGGCAACATTCTGGCGAGCCCCGTAATAGAATTTGGGAATCAGTATATTGCAAAAGTCCTTGTGTACTGAGGCGACCTCATAGTCATCGCAAGTCAAAAGCGCGACGGAAAATTGCGGGTACCACATAAATAAATAAACCAGGTTTCCCAGATCACACTCGGCAAGAGTCTTTTTCTGGTTTTTGCTGAAGAACCAGCTGGCGAGCCACTTTTGCTTGACGTCGGGCAGGAGGACATCCGAAACAGACGAAATAGCGATACTTCCTCTCCTTGCAGAGTCAGTAAGAGAGACTGACCGCGAAGCCCTGTTGTTGCGCGCTGACAAGCCAGAGTCTCTGGATGTCAGCGTTATCATGGCAAAGTCTGCGCTTTTGTGGGCGTGAAGATGCTGCACGTCGCGCTCTGAGTTAGGCAGAAGAAGATCATCAAGATTAGACTGTTGCGGTCTGCCCTCTTGAGTCCCGTGCGGGCAAAAGCGCTCCTCCGGCGCAGCAGAGGTGCTGTTGGGAGATTCTGCAGGGTCGTCATCTCGACTCCCAGCCTTCGCAGGGTCCTCGAGCAAAAAGTCATCCGCAGAGGAGAGGCCCGGGAGGGAAGCCGCAGATAGCGTCGAAGTGCGTGCGTGCAAGTCGGAGAGACCACTCTCCGTGTCCAAAGCGGTAGACTGAGTTCCGGTGCTGAAGCCGCTGAATGACCCCATACTGGTTCCATACGAGTGCGGGCTCCACGACGACGTCGATGAAGCGGTCGACAGCGCGCTCCCGTTGCTTGACCCTCTATTGTGCGAATGAGTATTTACAAAAAAGTTCGAGAAGCTATTTCCACTCGAAAACGTCCGCATGTGCTTGCGGTTTTTGGATTTACCAAAGAGAGAGCTAGGGCCGAGGCTCGGCCCAGAGGCCGCTTCTCCAGTAAGATTTCTCCATTCCTTGCTCGCTCCAGAATGCCTTCTTCCCGGCCGCAGTTTTGGGCGACTCTGATCAAATGTAGCAAAGTCAAGTTGAGACATCAGCGCAACTGCCTGCACCACTAGGGCGTCCATGTCATCCGAGCTCGACAGCGCATTGGCGCCGGAGTCAGCCTGCGTTGCAGCGCCATGACTTTCTGGCGCAAGTTGCTGTGGCGTACGATCTCGCTGATCTTGGGCCACGTTTGCAGCGGACAGTCCTTGCGGCGCAACAGGGTTAGGAGTCGCGATGGCATCGGAGGAACCGACCTCTTCCGGCAGAGTGTCCATTTGACCAGGCGGAGCCCGTCTCCTGCGACCCCGCACGGACGCCGGCCTCTCCCTGTCTCGCCCTTGCTTCGTCGTCTTTTCGCGAATTTCGTGTTCACTACTTTCCGAGCCTTCAACTTTTCATTTCCCTCTCGTCCCTCCTCTTCCCTGCGACGGCCTCAAGGACTCCACCAAATCCCTTCCAATTCAGCCGAGCAGCCGAAATCAAAATGAACCAGCCCCAAAAAACCACAAGCGGAGCGCCAAACCTCCCAGTCCAACCTTCAGCTCTGGCCACCTTCACTAGAACCGCGCACTCGCAAAGCCTCCAAAGTCAATCAATCAAGCAAGCAAGCAAGCCAGCAATCAATCAATCAATCAAGCAAGCAAGCAATCAAGCAAGCCAGCAATCAATCAATCAATCAAGCAAGCAAACGGCCAAGCAAGCGCTCTCACGCGTGCACTCCCAAGCCTTTCGATCCTCTCCACCCGCACCAGCCCGCGCAGTCTGCAGTCTGCAGTCTGCCGTGCCGCAAAGCCGCTGTTTCTCTCGCGCTGCACACGCGTGGCTCCTCCAAGTCGGACGCTGTGCTGTGCTGCGCTGTGCTGTGCTGCGTCTCTGAGAGCGTTGTCACTGTGGTTATGGATGTGGTTATGGATGTGGTTGTGGTTGTGGTTGTCCAAGTGGTCGCTGTTTGCTCTGTTTGCTCTGTTTGCTCTTCGAGTTGTTGCGTTGGTTGACTGTGAGTCACTCTTTGTGTTCTAACTTTTCTAACTTTTCAAGTTCTGAAGTTTCTGAAGGTCTAATTTTAGAAGCTCGAGTAACTCTGAAAATAGGTGGAAATAGAAACGAAAGAAAGAAGGAGAGAAGGAGAAAGAATTTAAAGTTCTCACCAGTGATCGATCAGGGTTACTGCTAACGCCGCACGTTAGTACTGAGAACTGGCAGCTTTCGTTACGCCGCTGTGCTACTACAAAACGTACTCTTGTCTGCGTCCCTCACGAAGTTATGTCAGCGAACCATTGGTAGCGCATGCTAGAGTATCGCTTAACGCCCCTGCACGGGACTATCAGGACGGTAGTGGTGAGTAGTGTTTTGCGCGAACCACGGTGCGTCCTATGGGTTTAGGTAAAGAACGACTACCCGCCGCCCTGTTGTGCGAAAGCTAAGAGGTGGTAGCACGTGCGTGGAGGAAACTAGAAGGCCATAGGAGAGAGTAGCAGGAAGACCGAACAGAAATTGGTCCAGCCGTAGGAGTAGGTAGTGTCTGGTAAGGAGTGCTTGATCAATCGATGGATCGATCGATCGAGAGGTGAGTGTGGCTGTGAGAGAAACTTTCAATTGAACTTTTGGAAAGAGAGAATGAGAGAGAATGAGAGGGAGAGATGGTTCTGCATACAAGCTCAATTCCTTTCACCCTCTTTCTCTCTCTCTCTTGCTCTCGCTCTCGCTCTCCCCTTTCCTTTCCCCTTCCCCTTCTCCTTTCTCCTTCTCCTTCTCCCTCTCGTCATCTCTCGTCAGTCTCACACTTTCTCTCTCTCATGAGAGACAGACCACTTCTCATGTCATCTCACCATCTCACTTCTCCGCACTTTCATTCATTCATTCATTCATTCATTTTTTCTTTCTTCCTTCTTTCTCATACGTTGCTCGTTCATTTCAAGTTTCGTGAGTTCCCTCACCCTCGCTTGCGCACAGTGTTCACAGCGAACGAGCTTGACTAATTGCTTTACACTTTTATACAATTTATCATCTATTTGAAGTTAGTTGGTTTTGATGGAGAAAGGCATGGAAGCAAAGCGCCGAAATGCAAAAATGCAATGCAATGCAATGCGAACGACTCATTGCCCGTTCCGCCGAACGCGTCGCAGAGTTCGCAGCGCGGCTGGGGACATCTGGGGACTGTGGACTTGCTGACGGACGGTGGCACTTGGCACTCGGTGGCAGAAGTGGCAGACGAGAGTCTAGTCTAGCGGAGACTGGCACGACTGAGGCTACTGTGGTGTGCGTTGTGGATCTGACATATGATACTACTCAGTACCTCCTGCGCTGGTAGCGCTGATGCAACTTGGCTACTGTATTTCGGCCCAGCTGCTCCAGGCCCAACTCGGCCCGGCCAGCGTAGCTAGCCAGAGCGATCGAGGTCTGGGAAAGAAGAGATGCTTCTTGGATATGTTCGCTGGCCATCAGATTTCAGATGTCAACAGTGACGATAACATTGCGATTGAGCTCGCCAGGTTTCGTTCGGGCTCGGGTTTCGGACTCGCATCTTTTCAACTCCCCTGTCACAGCTCAAAGTGTGCAAAAGCTACGTTGCCAGGGACGGTCTTGTTGGCGTTCCTCGATTTCACGTTGCCATTGGCATGGGAATGTTGAATGGTCGACCCAAAAGCCGCGTCCTGTCTTGAGCAGAGCTCTGTCGAATGTTCCAACTCGGCAGAAAGAAGCTCCAAGCTTCGATGCCACTGCTCCAGGGCCTCCAACGGTCCAATGCCGCCGCATCATCTCGGAGATATTCGTGCTCTGCACAACAACTGTGGAGCGGAGAGCAGGTGCACTCGCATGTTCACCCATGGTCAAGACTGTCAAAACGAGGCATAATTATTTATTGAAGTTGTCTTCGGCGAGTACATAAATCAGCAAACACGGTCCGTGGAAGCGAAAAGTCTTGGACTTTGGTTGGCCGCACTTTGTTCCACAGGCCCATCGTCCTGACTAGACTTCTGATTTGTGAAAAACAAAAAACAAAAAAACTATCTCCACACATCTTGTCTTTGGCACCGGCACCTTACCCATCTATCTGTATAGGAGCTCGATAGTATTGTACTCGTGACACTTGGGCCTAAGCCTCCACAGGCCTAATGCGTAGGACTGACTGCGGTGTGCGCTTAGTGCGCTTAGTCTGGACCGCTGTTAAAAGGCTTAAGCTGAGAGGTGCTAGGGTAAGTTATGGGAATCGATCCCAAGATTCCATTTCCCACCGTATCTTTTTCGATAGTGTACCGGTACAGTGACAGTGCGAAATGTTGAGAGAGAGCGAGAGTGTGAGAGAGCGATAGTATAGATAGAATCACAAGTTCCACTCGATTTGGAAACAGCTCAATGTTCACGTTTTTGACAAGTTGCTCTGAGATTGTCTCAGCTCCGAGTCGCGAGCGTGTTGAGCGCATTTTGTGGACCATCCTTTACAGTTGGCAACGCTTTTCGGCGATCGAAAATGATCGAAAGGACTTCTAAACTGGAGACGGATGAGTGGTTGAACTGTGGGTGTGGTGTTGGGAAGAAGTTAGAAGTTGGGAACTCGCTGTTATTTATAATCTAGCGAAGAAGCCTATTGAACAACTTATGAGCAAAAGTCAGCTACAGTTCCTTTTTAGACTCTAACTTATTTAGAGTCTACGTAGAGCTAAGGAGCTAGTAGCCAGGGGAGACACTAGTAATGGCAATAGAGAGGCCTATCCTGTTCTACACGGGTATTCATACTATTCATACCCCTTGTCGCTCTTTAGAATCATACGTTGCAGCTTTTCGCGCCAGTTCTTCTTCCTATCCTTACCTTGCCATCTCCTTCAACTTTTTTTAGAAGGTTTTCCACAAAAAAGAAAGTTATTTTGCGTTGGATGAAGAAGAGCGTGTGCAGTAACCTGCTCACAGCCTCACAGCCTCAGGTCCACCATGATAGCAGCTCTCTCGTTCGCCATCATTCCACGTTGGAAGAATTGGGAAGAGGCGGGTGTGCAGCTCAACTCTGCAAATTTGTGCGAGCTCTCCTTGTGCCACTCGGCGAGCTCCTCTCACCTCTCTCGCATGCCTATCTACCTATGTGTCTGTCTTTGCAAGTTGCAGCAGGAAGCTTATCTCGATGCCTTCCCTCACTGCAGCGAGTTTCCTTTTGGTCGATGCATGCGTTGGCTCCGGAAGACGGATGAATGAAGTGCTTTGTAGTATAGCTTCTGGAAAGTAGGCTTTGTGACCTTACGAGTGGTCGTGCTGCGTGCTGCTCGCATAGTTCACAAAGTCGGAAGGAATGCTTTCGAAACATTCGAAACACAAAACGTCCCCGGAAAGCTAGTCCTCTGGCAGCGGGAAACTGTACCCATTGCCAGTACGAAACGTCGTTGTTGAAATTGGAGGAAGGCCCGTCAGAGTTCAGAACAGCTTTTACGAATCATTTGAAGGGGTTCATTTTACACCCTGTCCAAGCAAGAGCTGGGAGCGTCTGAAAGTTTGAAGATCTACTGTGAATTCATTTCAATCTATAATAAGTAACAAACTTTTGTGGCGTGGAAACAATGTAGCCCATACAGTCCGAAACAAGCACACTGAAGATACCAGCACTGACAGTGAGTACTGAGTACCGGTGATCATGCGCACAAATTGAATTCGAAAGTTGAAGTCAGAACTTGAAGCAGAGCTGGCGAATCGGACCACCGTCAGTTCCTTTCGCGTCCTCCTCCTTGTCTGCCTTGTCGCCGAAGACTCTCGCTCATTCTTAATAGACTCAAAAGGAAGCAATTGAACGTGTTGCTCTGAACTCTGAATGTGAGGGTGAGGGAGCTGCTTATCCGCCAATTGACATGTGAATAATTTGTTCAGTGGAAAGTGAAAGCGAAAACTGAAAAGCCGGAGCAGTAAGAGAGTCAATTTCTTCATCACTTGTCGCCAAACTTGCTTCATTGTTCTGAATTTCTCAGTGAACAAAACTTTGAGAGACTCTTGAAAGCAAGGTTGCTATCGCTCAGTACGTTGTACTCGTACTTCGCAACGCGGCTCTTTCGCACTTTTGTTCCACTGTCGGTCCAGAAAGGAGTTGGGAACAAATAAATTATTTGCTTAGTGGCTGTGAATGCTGTACCGGTGCCAGTACTACCGGTACCGTACTGCATTCCTTAATCACCACATGTACTGGGGCTAGTACAGTAAAACTTCTTCCGTGATTGATAGGGAAGAGAAGTTTTGGATCCTACTAATGCTACCCGCTAAAGCAAACGTATTTGGCACGCGCCGCAAGGCACCCTCCCGGTTCATCGCGGAACGGAATACGATCGAGTCAACAGAGAGATACAGAGAGGAAAAGAGAGGCAGAATTGAATTGACAGTGAATTTACTGTCAGTGAATTTTCAATGAATTGAAAGATTGAATAGAATGTGATTGACTGTGAATGTTCTGGCTGCGAAAGAGTGAAAGGATTCCCTTCTCTCTCTCTCTCTGCCTTGTTTTTGGAATGTGTTCCCTCTCTTCGAGAGAAAGCCCCAGAGCCAGTTAATGATCTCTAACTTGAGTCAAGTGAGGGCGGTGTGCCACAAAGGAAAGAGAATAATGTGATTCTGGAACTTCCGCATGTAGTGTTGGAGCTTGCGATTTCCTCCTCTTTCGGATGAGATTTAGGCGTAGATGATCTCAGATGAAACACTTTGGCTGCCGCACAGTAGCTCCTGAGATATCCTCTGCCTAAAAATGGCATCGAGGCGATGGATCTGCAACGTTTTCGGATCCTCCGAGCAAGGGTGCGGAAACGTTCGCGAGAAGCAATAGCGCTTAACATTCTCCACTCTTCTCCCTTTGTCGAGGGTCGGCAGCTGCAACTCAAGTTGAGCTTCGAAACCTCCCTGGCATGCGACTGTCAAATTGTGCAGATCTTTTGGTGCGCTCGTAGTCTCCACTGAATAACGTAACGGGTGCAGAGTAAGAACGACTTCTGCGTTTGGAACAGAATCATCATGAGGAAGCACATGCAGCTTGGCACCACGCAACATCCCGCCCTGGTGAAGGAGGGCCCTGTTTTCCCCCAAGCAAGTTTCCACTGCAACTGCCAGGGAGGGAAACTCTCGGACGGGTGAAAGATCCAGGACGTTGTCCAAGGCTCTCTCTCCTGCTGCCCTCACATCAATACGGCAGACAGAGACAGGGCAGTTTCGGTGAGCTCTGAACCAGCTCCGTGCGCAGTTTCGATGCAGGCTGTGTCCACAAGGCAAGTGAACCACGACACAGTTTGGTACCGCGCACAACCCTGTACCGCACACAACACATGGAGCCCCCGAGTTGCTTACGGCAAAGCTTGCCACAAAGGTGGTCGGGAACCTAAAGTCGAAAAGAAGAAAACAGTTGCAACATCAGTCAGCTGCAGTCCAAACAAGAAAAGAACAAACGTATCGCCTCCCCTCGCTCGTTCTCACGTTTCCAGCATGACAGGGCTCAGCCCGGGACACGCTACTCCTTGAACAAACCGCACATTCGTGTGCGCAAACCTGCACTTAGGCCCTCGCTTGCACAGCCCCGAGACGTAATGTTTGCATATCGCTGGCTGTTTGGGCCGCTGCACCGATATCTCCGTCTCCCCGCCCTGCATCTCGGTCTCCCGCACGTAAACTAGCTCTCCTTGCTCGCCGCGCTGTCAATAGATAGACAACTGCAAAACGCTGTCCTCGCTCGCTTCTGTTGGTTGATTTTTTGGTTGTTTGATTGTTTGGTTCCTGGTATCTCGTTCTTTCTTGATCAAAGAAAACCATCTTCTGTACAAATCGCAACAACACGAAAATTGGAAATTTTACAAGAACCCACATTCCCGCAAGAACCCATTACCATTACTCTATCGCCTAAGTCATCGCTATAGCGATTCTCAACAATACCTGTACCGACACCGAAGAACCCAGATGTATACCCAAAAGTAGCTAATACTACCTGCTGGAGCTATCTATCTATTCGAGGAGCACTATCAATTGGAGAACCCGCAGTGGAAACGAACGGTAGCGAGGTTCAGTAATCTCTTTCATAGTCAGGCGAAGAACCCGAGCGCAAGAACCCGACATCGCAGAACAACCTGCTCACCGGACTTTCACTTCAATCGTTGTTTGTTGTTGACGTCAAACAGGAAAGAGTGCAAAGTGCAAAAGTGCCAAGTGCAAAAGTGCAAAGTGCACAGACAGAGACAGAGACGCAAGGAGATCAAGAAGCAAAGGTACATTGGTACATTCGTCCCCGTCGCCGCTTCCACCACCCGTGGCATATGTGAACGTCCAGCTTCGTGTATCGGAGGACAGTTGGCTGGGTCGAGAGTAAAGCAACTGCATGGAGTGAGAATCATGCTCAGGGAAGTGCAGTTGCGGAAGGAACGAGTGAGTTTTGCGGATGGGGATGCGTGAGATGGCCTGGAAAGAGTTGCTGATTGTGTTCTGTGTGTTGTGTTTCGTGTTTTGTTGATGCACGGGATGTGCGTCCTCGACAGTGGCTGAAGGAGATGGCAAGGGAGAAAGAAAAGAAGCAAAACGGAGGGAGCGATGGCGCTCTTGTTCGAAGAGGTGGCGCCGGAGAAGGTAGACGACTTGGCGGAAAGGCGCCAGAGCACAAGTTGGAACGCGAGGAGAAATCAAACGTGTCCCTACAAACTCCGCGCGAAAGCCTCCGAGAAACTCATCAAACTCGAAGCTTCCGCGAGGAACGTCGGGATGCGCCTGCCACATCCCATCTGCCAAATCTCCGCGAAGGAAAAGAATCGCACGCTGGCTCCGTGACGAACCAACACATGGAGTCCTATTTGGCTTCACAGCTGTTGAGTCACTCTTGTCCAATCTGTTACGAGCTCATGAAAGGCCAAGAGCGAGCTCCGATTCTGGTAGTCCCGTGCGGCCATTCGTTTTGTTACGCTTGTTTGCAAACTTATGGGACAAGCCGCTCAGATGACTCAAAATCGTGCCCTCTTTGCAGAGAGACTATTACTTCGTGGGCGATTAATCATTCCATGAAGCGATTGATTGAATCGTTTTTGGAGAGCAGGTCACGGCTTCTAGAGCAGAAACAGCAGAGCTTCCAAGCAACCCAGAGCTCGGTGCCTTCGACAGTCAATGGGGGGGATATCGGAGCAATGGGCGCGATAAGTAACGGCTTGCACTACCAAGACAAACTTGCGACCTTGGAAACGCGAATTCAAATTTTGAGAAATGAGCGAGCAGATGCCGAGCAAACAGCAAAGTCTTCTGACGACCGCGTCCAGGCATTTCGACGTGCGCAGAACGCCTTAGAAGCTGAGGAGACCAGGGTTCTGGAGCGTCTAAGGGATGTCGAACAGGAGCTGCAACTCGTCAGAAGCCATATACTTGAGCAAAAGGAGAAAGGGAAGCAGGCATCCGAAGAGTATTCAGCAGCTGTCGGGAAGATTAAAATGGTTGACTTGACTGTGAATCAGCTGGAGGCCGAGTACGAGAAGACAGAGCTATTGCTTCAAGGATCTAGAGCGTCTGGGCGATGATGATGCAGTTTCTTTGATCGTGGGCACTTTAGCGATTCGAGACGCGAGATTCGAGACGCGAGATTCTCGCGTAATGCATCCGTTGCAAGCGAATTGCAAGGCTAAATCGCTGCAACCAATCATTCAAATCGGTCATTCTTGGTACGAAATTGGTCGTGCTTCAAGCACGCCCACCCCTCGGTTCTGCAACCATTCCCGACGAAGCCACGAGACGTCGGGTTCTGTCGGGTTCCAGCAGGTTCTAGAATTGCAAAAGCGTGAGCGCAGAGAGCACTTGAGGAAGGAGCTCTTTACGGCATACGCAGGCATCATAAGAACTATTCTGACATGACAAACCTACCGCAGTGAAGATCCTCCTCCGTCAAACTAAAATGTGTGTTGGGCAGAGCTTCAGTTCGTTTTAGACCATTGCACAGGAAGTCAAATGTTCCAGATTGTGCACATTTCGATGGTGCAATTATGTGCAATTTACACCAGATCGGATTCGCAGGTGTAAGCACCAACTTCTTTAAGACACCAATTCAACCAATCCCATCTTCCACGCTTTTTTTTCTTAGCAGTTTGCTTTCCTTACATCGTTTTTTCATGAACCGTTAACCCAAGCGAATGGTCTGGAGAGAAGTACAGGCCCGAAACAGGTTCCAACAAGTCCTCCACGCCCTGTCAGACTTGTCAGACTTCAGATTCAGAACAAACTAATCACTCAAAAACAAAACCACGGATTCGCCGCCGCATCGCTTAATCACTGCGCCTATATTGAACTTCTATCCGGATGGTTAGACACCACTACGGACCTGGGCCAGATTTTGCGATGTCTCGTCCTGGGACAATGCAACGGGAACGAACCGTCGAAATAAAATTGACATGGGTATTTTCCAAGTTGGCAATGAATCAATTGAAATGGATCAATAAAAAAGAAATTTAGACGGCAGGGTTTTTTTCGAGTCACTTCAGTGCGCTCGCAGCGAGTGCTGTACTAAACTCTCTGCTGCGTGCTCTTCGCAAACGGCGCATGTCAGTATGCATCGTTGAGAAGCATCAATAAGTACTTACCACCGAAATTCTCGAGCGACAGAGAGATCTTGCCTCCTCAACGGCGGCAGTCTATTGCGGCTGTTGACATCTGTTGACATCTGTTATGAATGCTGCAGCTATGCAAGCTCTGCAGCCGACGGTGAGCAGATCGATCTCTTTTCGTCCCACGCAAGGGCCGCGCTGGGAGACGGCGCTGCTTTCAGAGTTGAGAATTGAAAATTGTGAATCAATCCAAACTCCTGAAGTCAGAGCGTTTTTATAGTAGTGCTCTGGTCACCCGTCGCCTCAGGCGTTGAGCTCGTAACGAAGAAAAACGTTACTAAATCGATCCGGTCACCTCGCGATCCTCACTCAGGCTCAGGCTTAGGCTCGCGGTTCGGGCTTCTCATTCTTTTCGCCCTTCTCATTCACTGCTCTCGTGAAATGCTGATTCACAGTCAATTTGATGAACAGACCACCTCAATGCGAGCGAGCGAATTACTTTCAAAGTTGAATAAACACAACAACAGCCAATAACAAGAAGTGAAAAGTGAAAAGTGAAAACGAGCCTCAGTGACCCAGTACTCAGTACCTGCCATCGCTGTCCCCTGCTGTCCTGTGCTGTGCTGTAGCCAGCGGAGACAGGCGGGCGCGCGAGCGCTATGCGAAACCGCTACTCGGGGTCCCACCTCGCTTCGAATTGCACACAAGGAAATTCGGCGTTGGTTGGTTCGTTCAATGAAACAACACTGCGCAAAACACTAAGTGGCCGCGCCCCAGCGTAGGGAGCGTAGAGCGACGTAGAGGAGTTTCCAGCATTACGACGTTGCTTGCAGTTGCGGGAAGAGAGGAAAGTAGAAGGCACGTTACCCGGTACAAACAAAACACGGATCTTCTTCCAGGTTACAGTAGAGCCTCGCTTGGCAGTGTAAGCAAGCTAAGCAAGCGCACAGAAACTCCGCGAGCCAAAAAGAGTTTCGTCATGTTTCGTCGCCGCCGAGTCGAATTGTTTGCTTTCACATGCAGGCTGGTTAGCACATTGCTATGGAAGTCTTCACTTTTTAGTCTTTGGGGTTCGTTAACGGCGTGCCGTCCACGCCGCCCACGCAGGCTGTATGACTGCGAAAGTGTGACTTGAAGTGTTGCCAGTCAGTGAGTTTCTGACTGAGAGCAGCACACGCGACGCTTTTTCACTCATTCATTCATCCATTCAATCCACTCGCTGTCTCGCTGTCGAACGTGTTGTCACAAGACCAAGAAACATCGAAAAGATCCAAGTAAAGTAACACATTCATCCGAACGATATGAAGGCGCCTAGATGTCTGCTTCAACGGCCGGTGCTGTGCAACTATGTGCAACTCGTCTTTCTCAAGGCTCGCGAGGTGCAGTAGTTTGGGAGAGCGATAAATCGCCGATAGGTTTGCAAGATCCACTGGCGAGCGAAAGCGATTCTTTTTATAAAAGAAGGAAGAAACCCGCCTGAGGTTCTGAGACTGCGAGACTCGACAACGCCCACCTCATGTGCCTGGTACTGTATACTGCACAACTTGACCAAAAATATGCTCGAACGGTTGTCCTTCCTTCCTTCCTTCCACCAAATTAATTAAATAAAAACTTTGGAAAGCAGTGAACGTGAATTTTAAAAAAAATACGAACCTAGCTCTGGAGAAAAGAAAAGAAAACAAGATGCTTCAACTTTGTAGCTTTTGTGCAGCACATGCCTGCACTTGCTTTCTGACCCGATGGTCTTCCTTCCATCAACATCGATTTACTACAATTTTTTTTAAATGAAGAAAAAACTAAGAACAAATCGGTCTCAACTTGAAAGCCACGAGACTGGAAACTGCCTGTGAAGACGATTGATCTTGATCAATCGATCGATCCATTGACTGTTGCTTGTTGATTGATTTGACAATGCGCTGTTCTGATACCCAAGTGAATGATTGCTAGTGCTTCCACCTCAACTCGGCCAGATCGGTTTCTTTCTTTTTTTCTTTTTTCTTTCCTCCGTCACCACCAGGCTGAGGCGGACGGACGAGCTTGTTGAATTCCCGATTTTCGCTCTTCCTTCGCGAGACAAGCTTTGATAAAAACCCTTCTCGAGCTCGTGGATTGCTTCATCGTCGATCGTTGCAGGCTAAAGGGCAATGCGTCCCGTGGGTCGCGGTGAGAAGATAAGAGCGTTTGATGCACACATTTCCCCAAGGGAATGTGTGAGGGACTCGATGAGACGGTTAACGAGCGTTTAAGCTGGTCAAGATACCCAAGCCTTCAAGGGACTGAAAGAGTCTTCTGTTTTTCAATTTTTTGCACCGATGGTGGCGCACTATTCTCAGTATTCAGGGAGGGCGAGCGGTGTAGAGGATTAGACTTTTTTTATTTCCGAGGTCGCCCACCCGTTCACACGTTCACAGCCAAATCGAATCATGAAAGCAGTCTAGTCGTGATGGGCCACTGAGTCGTGCACTAAGGTTACCCTCGTGAAGTGGAACGCAGTAGGCTTCCCGACAATTTCGCTGTAGACTCACTCAACGAGTCGGTCATATAAGAGGAAACGCGGGTGTCAGCCACCCACCCCACCTCCCTGACGATAAGGGATCGATCATCAGACCATCATCTATCTCCTGATCTGCTGGATGGGAACAAACTTAATTTCTCATTCGATCCAAAACAAAAGCACAGTGCATTTCGGTTGCAACTGTGCTGTGAGTTGCGACAAATCAGCAGGGGTTTGCTGAATGAATAACCCCTAAACTTTGAAGCACCAAAACTCAAGAAGCGTTCTCGTGCTTCTGTGAGGGGAAGACCGCAGCAAAGAGGGAAAACTACACTCGAGCTTGGGCCTTTTAAAAACTCCAAATTCCATTCCTCATTCACAAACCACCACAGAACCCTCACAGACAACTCCCACCCGACCCGTCCTCTCACGGACATTCATTCATCCCGTGGGCCACACCAGTACCAGTACCTGTACTGGGGGCTTCGCGGTTCCTCCTCGCTTTGCACTGGCACACGCACTCCATTGTAAAGCGCGTCCTGACCGTGTGTACATACAAAATCGTGAGAAGAGAATCATAGAGTAAGGGCGCGAAAGGGATTCACCGGCGTTCTGGCATGATGGAGACGAACACGAACCGCGTGCGACCGCGGTCTGAAGACGACTCCGAGCACGACTCGCACAGCAAAAGGCAAAAGATTGCAGGCGCTCCAAAGGTATTGTGGAGTCTCGCAGAGGACACAAAGCTGACGAATCTGGTTCAGGAGAAAGGGGAGTTCTGTTGGTCCGAAATCGCGTCACAATTGCCAGGCAGAGTTGGGAAGCAATGCCGGGATAGATGGAGAAACCATCTCAACCCTGCAATCAAAAAGGGAGGATGGACCGCAGAGGAGGATAGGCTCCTCTTCCAATACCAGCAAAAGTTCGGGCACTCGTGGTCTAATATCGCGAAGCACCTTCCAGGCAGGACAGACCTGAGTGTCAAAAATCGTTGGTATAGTTACAAGCGGAAGGAGAAGAGGCAACAGAATAGACTGTCAAGGTCCGCATCGGATGGAGTGAGTGTGTCGTCAGACACTGAAGTACACGGAACCGGGGAGGAACCTGAGGTCCAGTGCTCTGAGATCTCTCAATCGCCATATTTTTACATGGAACCTAGCACTTCACTAAGCGGCAAAGCCAACAGGAATGCTTATCAGACGCAATCGAAGCACCCTCGTGCCTTGCGGGCTTGCTCTGACAAAACAGACCTTCAGTTCTATGCCCTCTCGAGCCTCCTCTCCAAAGCAAAACCGACGCAGTTGCCCCACTTAGTTTCAGCTCCCACCCAAACACAACAGACCTTCTCGCACACCGAAAGCCGCTCAACTCCGACATCGCTACCAAATAATGGCAATGCCTTGCATGCGATTTTCGCACTACAACAAGAGCTACAGCGAACTGTCGACGAGCGGAACCAACTACAATCATTTGTTCAAGCTCTAATCTCGAATCCGGTTCCCAGGAACGCTCAGCAGTCCCCGGTCTCAACGAAGGTCATGCCTGCAACGCCTTCCTCATTCAGCAACGGGAAGCTGTCCGTCCTCGAAGACCCCGAAAAATGCAACGCGATCTACAATGTGGAAGACCGGAGTTTTGCGACCACCAAGCCTGAAGCCGCATTTGCTATGCTGCAGGACTTTATTTCGAGTCGTTCGACATCGACCAACACCCATTCTGCCGAATCCCAAGCCCCGCAAGACGCTTCAGCAAATCTGTTGCTTGAACTTTCGCGATCAGCTAGCCACAGCATACAGCTCGGAGTCAAAACTCCAAGCTTTAATTTTGAAGGCATTGGTATGAGCCCGACGGGAGCATTCAAGAAAACAGCTGCCGCAGTCTTTGGTAGCTTGCGCACTGAGAAAGCGATTGAGTAGCAGAGCTCTTGGAAGAACGTTGTAAATCTCATTGCTTCCTCTTTGCTAGAGTCATTCATCGATGTTGGTCTTGCTGATGATTAGAAATGTATTTTGTACACAATCGAACCAGTGGTACGTGGGGTGGGTCCACACGGTCCAACTAAAAATCTGAAACGGCGTATGTAATAGCTCATCTTCCGACTAATAACAGAGGCAAGAACTTCTTTGTTTTTTTCAACTCTATAATGAACATGAACAGCGAGCACACGCAGAGTCTAATGCAAAACTAGTGTCGAGAGAGAAGACATCCGCCGTATTGCTAATAGGAATGTCGCATCTCGAACCGGCGTAAAGTGAGACGAGCGCGACAAGAACCAACATCCAAGGGTAAAATAAAAAATGGTCACTATTCGTCACTATTTTCGTGCTGGCTACTCTTTCTCACCTTGTTGCTCATCAGCGCCATCTGAGAGCGGCCGCATCCAATCAGGCATATCTTCTGTGGCTGGAAGCTCGCTTGAGGTTTCATTCGTTGCGATTGAAAGAAGAGGAAGGTCTAGCAGTTCAAGAGGTACGAAATCGTCCTCTGCTGTCTGCTTGGTTAGTTGGTGCAGACGAGAAGGATCGAAGTTCCGGTCTCTAGCAGCAAATCGTGAGCCCGTCTTTGCCGTTTCGCTGAGAAACAGAGGCTTATCATCCATTCCAAGTCTCAGCATGGCCATTTGCGTGTCCGGGGACACCATTCCAGATCGAGAGTCGTTGTTCTCAGACGCATCGGTCCGATTTTTTTCCAATGGTGCTTGATTTGACATGCCTGTGGCTCGAAAGGAAAGGTTCAGCGAATTTGGGCGTTTGCCATTCCATGATTTCGATTTGGAAGCGTCTTCGGATGGGCTACGCTTGCGAGCTGTGTTAAAGCTTGCAAATTGGTTCCTTGGCGAGCGTCGGAATGAGTCGTCGTCTTTTGGAAAGCCCAGGGGACTCAAAGGTAGGCTCTCAGAGCGATCATCTGTGTCATTTTCGCTGATCCTGAGACTTAATTTCTTCGTTCGCGGAGAAAACGGCTTGCTGCTCTGAAGCTGGGGACTTGCTGGTTTGTGGGGGGAGAAGGGAATGTTCTTCTGCGATCCAAGAATGAGAGGTTGGCGGCGTTGCGTAGGAGACACAGGGGCGTTCTTCATTTGCGTGGGAAACTCGAACAGGAGTTGACCATTTCCGGGCCCAAGACCGCCTCTTCGGGGGGATCCATACGCCGGAAAATTTTGGCGTGGCCTTGCGCCTATGAACGTGTTTCCAACATTCAACGAGTCCATCCCAAATCCTACTATGGGAATGCTCTTGGTTCCCACAGCGTCTTGGTTGGACGCGTTGCGCAGCGGACTAGGTGCCCCTCCTCCTCCTCGCTGAAGAATGTGTCTGGTCTGCATCACATCAAAAGAAAATACGTTCGACTTTGCTGCAGGCACGCGTCCGGAAAAGTCTCGGTATGGCGAGTTGGACTCTTCTTCACTCGCCTCCTGGGAAGAACCAAGGTTCGGTCTCTCCACCTTTCTCTCGCGGGCTTTCGCGAGGGACGTCGCATTCTTGGCTTGCTGCCAGCGCTGTCGCCATCTGGCTAGCTGTTGCAGAAGCCCGCGGATCTGCTTTCTTAGAGCGGCTTTCCGTGCCCGCGTTTCCTCATCATCTACAAACTGACTCTTTGCAACAGTTTTATGCGTTCCCATACCGTACTTGATTGCGGCTGCCCGGGCGTCAGCTTGTAGTTTCTTTTCTCGCAGCTTCCTCTTGTGCTCGGACTGCAGCTCACGAATTCGACGAGCAAGTTTAATGTTTTCTAGCTCCATGCTCTTAATTTGTCGCTTCACTCGCTTAGCGTGTTGCGCAGGGTTGTTCAAACTATTCTCTTCGATCTCTACTCTGAGCTCGTCAACTTTACTTTTCAGCTTGGTGTTTGTACGCGATAACTTGCTGACCAAGACCTCGGCACGAGCGGAGTGCTCCTCCCGCGCTTTGGACTCGGACGTCAGTTCAGAGAGACGCGACTCAAGACCTGCCATTTCCGCAGCAAGATGGGACATATCCTTGGTTCTCTGATCTAGCTCCTGTTCATACTCGCGCTCGACTTTGAGGCGTTTGCGATGATAATCAACCTGCAGCTTGTCTACCTCTGGCTCCCACCTCTCGATTTCCGCTTTGGCGCGTTGCATTCGTCTCGATATTTCTTGCTTCTCCATCTCTCGCCGCTGGCCCACCTTAAGACGAAGTGCAGTCACTCTCTCGCGCAACGGCTCGACTTCACTTCGGAACTCCGTCAACAAGGTCATTAACGCAGCGAAATCTCGGCGCAAGTATGTGATCTCAGCTCGAATGTTGTGTTGTTCTTCGCGGGTCAGAATTTCCCCCAGGCGCTCACTTCGCATCACTTGAGCGTTCGTACGCTCATGTAATACTGGCTCTTCGCTATCCTCTTCAATTCTATACGCTCCATATGCTTTACGAATTCGTTCCGAGACTAGCTTGGCCAAATCGCGTTTCCTTCCCTTCCCAGCTGTCCGTGACGAACGATTGCTATTTGAGGAAACACTTGACCTTAATAGATCATCTTGATGGTCTGAAAAGGCCAACGAAGAAAAAACCCCGTTGAAATCCGCTTTGCTGCTTTGGAACCCATCACCACTAGGTCCGGCGTCCCCACAGGGCCCAACATAAGTGCTTTCCTCATCAGACGCCAACTCTCTGAGCGCAAAATCTTCCCATCCAATCTCAATTGCATGAACGTCCTCTTGGAAGTCGTCTCCACGAGGGCCAACGTCCCCTTTTGGTCCGCCCTGTCGTTTCGTGTTGCGCCGTGACATTGATTTATGAGTTCGGCGCGACTCTTTCGTGGATTTCGTTGGCGAATCTGCCTGTCCGTTGCTATCATAGACTGCAAGGGCTTCACTCAGAGACTGGAATTCTGCTGTCACTTCTTCGATCTGCGCGACTAGGCGTCCTTTCTCTTCTTGTAGACCTTCAACCGTTTCTTTATCCGATTGCATGATGCGTTCGAGCCTCTCAATTTCTACCGCCTGTTCCTCATAAACTTTCTCGTCTATGACTCCCTTAGTTTTTGCATCAGCCAGAGCTTGTTTGGCCTGAGCAATTTGCTGCGCGAGCTGTGCTTCCCTCTCCCGCGAGTTTGCCGCAGCTCCGAACTCGTCGCTTAGTGCTTTTACTTGAGACTCCAGCTGCGCCTGCTCGGCCATGACTTCCTCCCTATGCCTTTTGGCATCGTCCAATTCACTCTGTGCCTTATCGTCAAGTTCCTTCTGCTCGGCCTCGTCGTCAGAGTCTTCGTCAGACACATCGAGGAACCCAGTTTCAAAGTCGTCCAAGGTGTCCTGCTTGCGCAAATTTTTTGGGGAAGCTGCATCGGGTTTCTTCTGCTCGAGCGAAGTAGATTCCGTACTGTCTGCATTCTGGCTCGCGGTAGTGCCCGTCAATTGTTGTTCACTTGCTGGCCGAGCATCACTCGACGCAGCAACCTCCTCGGGGGCATTTGGCTTGGCGCTCTGAGCAGAGGCCATCTGCAAACTAGACTTGAGCGCTGACCGTTCTGCGGCATGCTGCAGCTTTCGCAGCAAGGTGCTAGATACATGGACATGATTGCCGAGTTTGGAAACATTGGACTGGAGCTTATCAATATTCTCAACCAGATCTCTCGTCTTCTCTTTGTGCCTGGCTTCCAAATCCACAAGCATGCTCCGTTCAACTTCGAAAACAGGGTCTGCGTCGATCTCCTGAATCTGTGACTCCAGAGCGATGAGCTTGGCCTTGTTCATAGCCACCTGAGATTCCAAGATTGCAATCCCTTCCCTTGTCTGGCTTTCTTTGTTGGTCTTGCCCTCCGCTTCTAGGCGCTCCATGAGAAGTTGCACCCTCGCGCCTTTAAACTTCATGTCTTTCATTTTCCCTCGGAAACGTTTTATACTGGATGAGGATGCCGTTTCTTTGTCTTGAAGAATCATCTGCACTGTGCGAGAGGAATCATCTGCTTCGAGCTCTTGCTCTTGGACCTGCCGTAACATCAAAAAATAATTTTGCTCTTCGTGCAGCGATTCCTTTGTTCGAGTTTGACACCAGTTTGCAAGATCAGCCAGCTTTGAAACCATATCGCTGACTTGAATTGAGTCGCTCAGGCTGGTGAGCGACTCCTTTGTGATACTGCCGGATACAGCCTGGTCGTCTGTGTAGAAATCTAGTGCAGGAAGGGCCTCGATTTTATTCATCTTCGCCTTTAAACCATTAGGGTTGTTCAGCTCCATGACCAACGACTGTACTTTCTCCTGATCGCCACCGAGCATAGTTCCTAGTTCCGCCCTCTCCTCCTCCGCTATTTTTTGCTGAGTCTCCAGAGTTTTCTGAAACGTACCAGAGAAAAGAGAATCACTCTTGTTAAATGTGCCCAGAGTTGCAGCAATACGACCAACAACCTGGTCAACTTGTTCGTAGAACGTGAAGATCTTCTCTTCCCGTTCTTTTCTCTCCGCCTCATACTTTTCTGCAAGGATCTCGAGCTCTCTTCTCTCTCGTGCTTTTTCTTCGGCCAGTCTGAGCCGCAACTCTTCGGCCTCCGCCCCCTCCTCATCCGAGGAGTGATCAGACTCCACATGCGCTTCTCTCCCCGAACCGTCCGCGCTGTCGATTGCATCGTTCGAGGCGGATTTCCTCCCTTTCAGGAACCCAAACTTCACGGCCTGCTCCCTGAGGCCAGGACCGTACAATCTGCCTGAAAATGCAACATCTTCATCGATCACCACCTGCTCCTGCTTCAAAAGCAACCCGCGCCTCTTCACCGTGAGGCCTTTCGCGCTCGGGCGAATTTTAGCAAACGTGTCCGCCGTGACAGCAGCGTACGCATCCTCGCGTTCCTGCCTTTCCTTAATGACCGCAAACCTTCCCAATTGCTTGTCGAGCATAAACTGCGTGTCACCACACACACAAGGCGCCGACCAATCCACGAGGGGCAAGGTGCCAACCAATTCGTCAGTGCTCAGCCACTTTCTCCCAACCCAAACCACTCCGCGCCCGTCCATCGCCCTCCCAACGTACCTGCTCTACGGCAGCCACCTCGCTCTTGCGCAAGGGAAGAGTCTCGCGCCGCCTGTCCCTGTCGTCATCTTCCTGCTGCTCCATCACTCCGAGTCAGCAGCGCAACCGCGCTTGCTCATTCACAAGCGGCCCTTCTCTGCGCTCTTTTGCATCGACTTTGGCGCGTCTCTCCCGCTAATATATATAATATATTCGCAATCCCGATAGCTCGCGGCAGGCAGAGACTGCGTGCGCAAAGAAAGAAACGCACAGCGTTGAGTCGACGCCGACGCCGACGCGAGCCCCAGTCACTTTTCACAGGTAGTTTTGCATATGCACGTAGATGGACACGGACATGGACATTCATGAACAGCTTCTTTTCGTTGTTCGATCGACCGTGAAATATTGAATTCAACGCAGTAGCAGTCCCACTGCCTGTTGCAGTCGCAGTCAAAGTCTCAGTCTCAGTCAATGAGTCAATGGCATTCACTTCCACTTTCGCTTTCACATTCATTCACTTTCGCTTTCACAGTCACCTCGCCAACGTCGTATTACCCGATGACCGTTACGTGTCTCGGCGTAGAAGGGGTTAGCGATCGGCTAGCGGAGGATTGGGTTTGCGGGACACAAACACACAAGTTGGTTGAGTGAATAGTGGATAGTGGACATTAGTGGACCCTTTCAATTGAGTTGTCCTGACGATGTGGAATCTGTTCTCTATGATATCTGAATTCTGAATTCTGAATTCTGATGTCCAGCTGCACGAAGAGAGGATGGGGCGCGGCTGCTTTCCTTTGCCGGGGTCGGAGTGTTGGGTGTCAGGAGAACAGAATTCAGCTTTTCGGTTACATGCTCAGATCTGGGATGTTTATGGAGGAGGATGATTGTTGATTGTTGTTTGTAGTGTGGTGGCCGCGGGCTCGGCTAGAGCGCGTGGAAGGCTTGCGCCAAGTCTCTGTATGGTTTACATCGATCTTCATTGGTCATGACCGCGCGTCCGCTACTGGAGGGTAAGACCCAAACACGTGTGCTTTCTGGCAAGGGCCAGCCCTCCGGCATGGGGATGCTTTGTTGGCCGTGCTCGATGCCTTTCGGTGGGACGGGAAACATCATTGTGAATTGCCTTTTCCCCGTGAAGGCAACAAGTTGTGGCGGTCCTCCAGCTCGCTCTACGTGAGCGCCGATGCGCATGAAGAGTGCCCGTGACCAAGAGAGCATCTGTTTTTTGCCATAGTCTTGCGCATTGTTTCCTGGCTCCATGCCAATATCTGTGAGACCAACTCCAAAGGCTTCCGGGAGCTCGTTCTGGGCGACCATGGGCAGGTCTGCGGGTAAAATACCAGTAAAGTCCTCCACGCCTTTCCCAATCGATTTCCCGGTCAGAAGTTTCCACATTTTGTTCGTCGGGTTCGAGTAGAACAACCCGGACGCCCAGGCATGTTCCGAAGGATTGTGCCCCACCAGGAGCAGCTTGAGCGGCTTCTCCTCGAAATGCGTGCACACCACACTGTTCTCAAAACACGCACTGCACGTTCCCGTGTACCGTTCCCTGTACTTGGCTGGAGCAGGGGCTACAAAGGGCCGCAAAGTCTGGCCCATCTTTCTCTTTCCCGCCCCAAAACCATGCTCGGCTTTCACTGCCACGGGCGTCGGCTTCTCGCATGGGGACTCAAGCTTGAAACTATCCAGCTCGTCACTCCGTTCAGCGCCCGCTCTCGCAGGTCTTCCAGTCGAAGCAACCAACGCTCGCCACTTGCCCGTTCGGGCACCCTTTGGGAGATCCTTCTCCGCGTTGAATCTGAACGCGTCCAAGCTGCGCTTATGCATCGCAGCGCAGCAGCGTTGCCGCTCTCTCTGTCTCTCTCTGTCTCTGTCTCTCTCTCTTCTCTTTCCCTCGCTATGTCCAAGAGTCCAAGAGCAAGTGCTCGCAAGAGCAGCAATACGTTGCTCGTCGCCAACTCAGGCTCGTCGTGGTGGCCTCTTCACGTGTTCGCGTAGTGCTCTGCTGCTCAATTGCCTACGGCTAGCTGGCGCATTTTGCTCTCGTCCATCTCGGAGACCCTCAGCCGCACATGGTCTTGATGTTGGTGGCGGATGGATTGATTTTGATTGCGCGGGGGATGTGGCGGGTGCGGGAGTTGGGAGAGATGAAATATAGAGTTTCTTTTTGATAATGGAGTCCGGTCAGGTGGTATTTATTTGATGGAGAGCACGCGCTTGGCGAGCGCCTTGACAATTTCGGCGACGAGGTGGAGCTGGATTCCGACCTTGGATGGGGCCTGGCCCTCGTGGACCCACCACCAGCCGTCGTCCTCCATGCGATGGCAAGCGCGGACGACCTTTTCGGTGATCAAATCAAGGTCGCGACGCTCATAGTCCAATGAGAGACTCAACCGGCCGGTGCCAACCCAGCTCAAGTTCAGGCCCTCGTCCTTGAGGTAATACTGCAGCATCCAATGGTATCTGCCAGGTCGCTTGTAGAGCATGGTCCAGACGGACGAATAAGCGGCAATTGCCAGAGGAGGCGTCGATTTTGGGAATTCCTTCTCCAAACGCTGATTGGTGTCCTTTACCCAGTCTTGCACGTTTTGGCGCAGCTGGTTGTACTTGGCTTTCGTGGCGGCGGAGGTCACCCATTTAAGGAAGCGATTCATGGAGCCAACCAGAAGGGGGTGAGCAGCAAACGTACCCACCACGTACGCGACGCGCAACGGCTTGGTTGGATCCGAGCGGTTCATCAAGTGCCTTGGCCCGCAGACGATGCCGTTGGGCATGCCTCCGCCGAGCGTTTTGCCGTAAACAACCATGTCCGCCTCAACACCAAAGTACTCTTGCGCGCCACCAGGGGCAAGTCGAAACCCGGTGTACACTTCGTCAAATATCAGCGTGATGCCTAGGTCTGTGCAGGTCTCCCTCATGCGTTCCAGCCATGCCTTGTATTCTCTGGTAGAATCCGACGCGCCTCTGGTGTTGCTCGCAAGAACCAAGTCGCTTGGAGGCGGTGAGTTGGGGTGGAAAGCCTGAAGGGGATTGATCACCACAGCCGCAATTTCAAAGGCTCTCCAGCGGATGACGTCCATGGAAGCCTCGCTCATGTCCTTGAGGGTGAGCACGTCCACAGGGACACGCTCGTTCCCAGCCATGGGCTGAACACCATCCCACCACCCATGGTACGCGCCACCGAAGAGAACAATGTATTTTTTGCGGCTGTTGAAACGGGCGAGGCGAGTGGCACACATGACCGCCTCCGTTCCAGACATATGAAAACTAATCTCTTGCTTGCCAGAGATCTCGCGAAGCATGTCGATATTTTCGCGAATGAGAGGATGAAGGGGACCCAGCACACAGCCCACATCTTTGGTGAGCTCCATGCCTTCCTGCAAAAACCGCTTGTACTCGTCGTAGCCGCAGACGTTGACTCCGTAGGAGCCACTCACGTCGGTTAGGCGGTTTCCATCCACGTCAATGAGATCGACACGGTCAGCCTTCTCAATCACGGTGCACGGATCGCACCACGACTCGAGCTTTTTTTGAAAAGGAATGAACACTCTGTTTCCAGCGCTGAAGCGCAAATCGGAGAACTTGTCCGCGAGGTATCCGCTTTCCTTGATGCTTTTCGCAAACTTTTGCTTCCATTGCTTGTCTAGCTTGTCGAACGCCTCCTTTCGCTTCTGAACGATGCGGTCAGGAGCGTCGTCAGTTCGGAAGAAGGCTTCTTCGCTGAACGACCAGCGAGGCATAATATGTGACACCAGAGGGAATACCAACGGTGTTGGAAAGTGCGCACGAAGTGTGAGCACCGTCAGAAACACGCGATGAATGAGCATGCCGAAGGCCGCAAGGGCAAACAGCGCCATGACGTTCTCCTTCTGCGATGCCAGCGATCCGACAACGAAAAGCGCAGTCCCCGCCATCAAAGCGTTTGATTGGGACGCATTCATTGCAGGCACATGCAATGCCAGCGCCAGAAGAAGAAACCCATTGATCACTATCGCAGGAACAGGCGCGCCTACGCTCTCCCCAACTAGCACCACCGATACGAACGCCAACCCGGACGTCAGACTAAGCGTCTCCAAGTTGGCAAGCTGCGAGATGACCAGACACCCGACACTGAACGCGTTTATGGGGTCCCAGCTGCAGCTCGCGTCACCATCTCCGCACAGCCACGTGCCGCGTCCCCCCGGGAGCGCATCTATAACAGACATGTCGACAGATAATATTGCTTCCGACTTCTCCCTCCTTCCACGCACTATTCTGACTCGTGTATCGCCTCTCCCGCCGTCAATCTCCCCTGCAACGCACGTTGTTGCCGCGTTTGTGGTGTCTGGAGCTCTTTGCGACTTTGGACTGGGCCAACTCTGACAAAGAAGGGCTACTTTAGCTAACTGTAAATTGTACTTTCTCCGTACTCAAGGTAGCAAGATGTAGCAAGATAGCTTTTTGCTTTCTTCTTGACTTGACTGTCTGTTTGTTTGTGGGATGGAATGAATGTTCGCTCTCGGTTGGGCTGCGCTGTTGTTGTTGTTGTAGTTTCTATTGTTGTCTGGTTTGGCTTCTCGCATTCCAGCTGACAGAATCAGAACTCACTTCAGATGGATGAAAGCGCGAAAGAAAGTGAAAGCCTTTTCACATCTTTGCACAACTTTTGTCAACTTGGTTCAGTTCACCATCATTCTTCCATCGCTCTCTCTCAGCGAAAATCTTCGGACGTTTGATGGCATAAACAGCAAAGTCTGTTGGGACTGATGCTAGTGTCTCGTGATGAGGTTGCTAGAGGGTACTGTAGCCATGGCAGGTGCCGAGGTGTGGATTTGATTGAATCTTGGTGTATCTTCTTTATCTGTATCTTTGTGAGAACTTTGCGTTTCCGTGAATGTTTAGTTTGACGACATGTATAGTGGCAAAACGTCAACGATGGCAAACGCGTTGCGTCGATGGATGGATTTTGAAGAGCTATTGTCGTGAAATCTTTCAGCAACACGTTCGATACTCTTAGTTTCTGCGCTGAATCGTTTGGTTGGCTTTGTTTTCATTGAAATACAAAGCGAAACCGAAACTTGCGCGCGTGGAAAGCTAGCGAACGCTTGTGCATTTATTTCACTTTCGAATTTTCGAAAATGTCTGGCAATGCACGCTCCGACGAGCCCGAGGAAAACGGAGTAGTAGATAGTTGTTCATGTTCATTGGAGATTGTGGTCAATTGATTCAATTTGCCTCAAACGTGAGCGGCATCATCTTCATTTAGTCTTGATGGCGCCAAAAGAATCTTGCGCAAATTTGGAAGATGAATCGCTTTCTTAATAGAATACTCACGGCAACTTGAATAGTACGCAACTTGAGGAACTCTTGTCTACCGGATTTCTTGAGCGCCGGGCTGTGCTCCCTGACAATGTCCGCGCAAGAGACCATCGTCGCACATTCGTCGCGCGACCACGGCGAATCTTTACGGGGGAAAATGAAGTCGTATTTGTGGAGCAGCCAAAGCGAAAGCGAATCCCGCAACTGCGCAATTCAGAACTCCGAACCTCAGCATCGGCTTGACTTGAGAAACCCCCAAAATATGCCACAAACTGTCGAACACAGGTCGAAGATGTCGAAAAGCCTGGCACAGTTCCTCTCTTTGCCGCTTATCTCCCTTGACAATAACAAAGGTAAATTCAACAAATACAACAGCAAACAAGGCATCATGATCTATCTGCCATGCTTTGTCTGCCTTCTGAAACTCCTCGAGCGAATCGGCAATCTCAGCGCGTTCTTTGGAACCCGAAAAGATCTCCGTCCCTCCACTATCTTTCCATCCCTTGCGATCTTGCGAATCATGGGACTCGGCCTTTCGAGTGCAAAAGATTGAAAGAGATCCAACAGCCAAGCGTCAGTGCGCGTCAGTGCGGTTTTGGAGGATTTAGAAAGCGGCAGGCGTCTGGGTTGTTCTTTGCATCTCTTTTACTATCTTGACTCTCGCTTTCGCATTTGCTTTTGCATACTCTTGATTGATTGGTTCAATGAAAGATTATGAGTCGGAAAGACGAGAGACGCATGAGTGTTTTTTGAGATGAATGGATGGATGGACTGACTGTGAACTCCAACCAGAGAAAGCTGTGCGAGCAGTTTGTTTCCGTTCATGTTCATGTGGACTTTGAAAGGGAAAGGAGACTCTGAGGTTGTTCAAGAAGTTCAAGATTCGCTGCTAGATTCACGAATCTGGCGCAAAATCTTTCGAGCGTCTATCGAGGGAACTTTTGGACTCTGCCGCAAGCCGCTGCAGAAGGTTCTACACTTGGCTACGGCAAATAATAGGCTCCAATATTCGGGTGTCACGGCTACTGTTTCTTCCATCTCAGGAGCGTACGTGGAGAACAGGATGATGCACAGTCCCATCGCTACGGATGACGTCATGAAGAGTCCAACTAGGGTTTCTCCAGGATAGACGGTGCGCCATGACGCCATTATGTCTGGTAGGGCACTTGCCGGACCCGCAGAGGCTTCAGAAAATCCGCGGCTATGGCAGCGTAAGGCAGTTGGCCCAGAGTGCCGCACCTGGCCAGAACAGTGAGACGCCTGCCTAACCGCCCGAGTCCCCTTTGATAGCGTGAATGAATGAATGAATATCTGTCAAATCTGACACGAAGCAGACCTCGTTTTGAAAGATAAGGAAGGCAAGTGTGAGAGCAACGGGAGCAGAGGGCAATTGGAGCGTGATCTCGTGATACTTTGGCGTCGGAATCGAAGAGAGAAGGCAAGGAGAGAGGGGAAAATGGGG
Organism: Parietichytrium sp. I65-24A; assembly: GCA_012862575.1. NCBI lineage: Eukaryota > Bigyra > Thraustochytrida > Thraustochytriidae > Parietichytrium > Parietichytrium sp. I65-24A. Next base: position 375,312 of record BLSF01000037.1, read on the forward strand.
GCAGAGAAGAAGGACACAACACAACAGGAGGAGGAGGTGTTCCCTACGCAGCCGGTCGTTGACCACACGCAAGGGTTTATCGCGGCGGTGATGAAGCAGAAGGAGATTGACCACCATGCCTCGCACTCCAACCTGATCAACCAGTGGCTGCACTTGATCAGCTCGTCGATGTTCATCTACTGCTACGCGATTGTGTTTCAGGATTACGAGAGCGCAATGTACATGGGACTCATCTCGCTGATCCTGCGCCAAGCTGGCCATTACGTGTTCGAACCTCCTTGCCATGACAAGGAGCAGGCTATGCTCGGGTTCGATACGGAGAACAAGGTCAAGATCGTCATCACCTACGGCATTGTCCCTGCTTTGATTCTCGGCCAGATTGCGCTGACCACAGATATTCAAATTTCTCTCGCCCAGGCATGGTACGTTGTGACCTTCTCCGTCGTATTCGGCCGTGTGGCTCTCCTGTGGTACCGTTACGGCTTCATGGTCTCCATGCACTGGTATGTCAAATTTATCACCGATCCTTTCACGGACATCCCAGCTTACTGGAAGAGCGGCTATCAGATCTTCAACCCCAAACTAGTCCAGGGTGCTCTTCATGCCTCTTTCCCAACGTGGTTCAACGAGCCAACCGGCTATACCAAGCCGGCCTCTGGATACGACAAAGTAAAGTCTCATTAAGTATTACAACGTCCGCTCCGCCATGAAAAACACAAAAGTAACTTTAGTGCCTTGATGATTGATGTGTTGACTTTCCCTCCCCCTTGGACTGGGGGACCCATCCGCCAAGCAATTTTGTTGACAAGACGACTTGAATGCTTTTTACATTCTCAACTAAAATTTTGATGCAATCCAACACTCCACGATCCTAAGCACAACGAGCCAAGCTGTTCGCGTCATCCATCCTATTTTGCAAACGTGTATGATAATCGCAGTACAGGCAAAAGAAATTGAGATTGCACTGTGAAATTCATCAGTGAATTTAAAAAAAAATAGTTTGAGCTTTTATACGCGATCTTTTCGCAAGGATTAAGCCTCCCAGTAATACATCGAGCAGCAATAAAGAATGGTTTCCACCAGCGGAAGGACGTACCAGTCCGGGCAGTCGTTCCAGGAGAAGACAAACATGCCCCACACGGTCAAGATGGCTCCGAGGTATTGGGGGTGAGAAAAATGGCTGTAAGGGAAAGTCGTGCACCACGGTCTAAACGAAATTTATTTGAACACAGATTTGGTCGTCAGAGCGCCTCGAGAACCCTTTGCGGAGCTGGTTCATGTCAATGGGTCAACTTACATTTTCCGACCAAACTTGCATCCGTAGCAGACGCCTTCGATCCCGATGCGGTACCATACCATGAAATTCAGCAATTGTCCAAATGCAAGGACTGGTATACCGATCAAGAACTGAGTCCAACTTAGCGATGGAAAGGCACTGCCAAAGTGCGTATAGTACCATGTGGAGAAGACATATATTTGTACAAGCTTGAACAGTCGCACCAAGTTGAAAAGAAACTCTGGCTCTTTCTTCTGCATCCCGACCATCGTTGAAACCTTGCTGATGGTCTGTGGCTGCTTCCAAACCAGACCATACGTCAGCCGCTCCAGCGACAGGAGCACTGCGAAACCTGCATAATCCATGATGACGAAGCTCCTTCGTGAGACTCAACGCAACGCAACACAACTCGCGAACGCGCCCGAGTTTCACACCAGCGCGCGCTGCTTCAGAGATTGAGGATTTGGTTCACTGCTCGTTTCGAATACGTTTTGGCTCGACAGTGCCACAGTGTGCCAGTACCAGTTGTTTTATTTGTTTATATATACCGAGACTCCACTCCTCCAACTTGAACCATGCTTCCCACTGCATAGACTACAACACTGAAATGAAAGTCCGTTTGCTTGGCCTCTTCCGAGAGTCTCTCACAGACTCGGGATACTTGGCCCCTATGGCGCGGACATAGCTCAACTCAAAGAGAATCTTCTCCGCAAAGGCCGAGGATTCATTCTGTCAGACTTGCGGTATCGAGTGCATCATTTGGCGCGTAAATCTAACAAACTTATCTTTCTTTCATGCCCGAATACAGCTTCGTAAGCTCTCTCTCCTCATGAGTTTGCTGTCAATCAACTCTGCAACAGTAGATGACAACACTTCGAGCACTCGCCTTTGAGCAAAGATCAGCAAGCAGTCAAACGGTCTTTGAATAACAGGAATTTCACGAAGAAGCCAAGGCTACACTGCAAGGGCTCCAGTCATACTACTCAACGTCTCGATTTTCACATCTTTTCGTTGGTTTTTAAAAGCATGTAGAGCGAAATTTAGCCTTTTCATTGGAGGCTATTTTCAAGAAATATACATGTCCCGACTAGTTAGACACGAGAGATTGGGACTCGACTTCGCTTCTGACATCTCCCACCTCTCTGTATCCTACGCCGAGGAAATGTCCCCTGCGAAGCTCGAGCTCTATTCAACGTCAGCTTGAGAGACGGTTTTTGCACTTTCGGAGAACAGAAGAATGGAGCCAAGGCTGGATGTCTCGTCTGTTTTGATTTTTCTTTTTTGAGTTTATTCCACTGTCAATCAAGAAAAGGCTGTGGTTTTTGGGCGATTTCATCATTCATGAATGATTAATTGCAAACATTTTATATTTCTGCTCAACTCAATGAAGTGAAGTGACGCGCTGTCTTCCCCAAGATGCGCCCAAGATTCACTCCATCTTTGGAACCAGAACAGTAGACGAGCTTACCCATTCCGGTACCGCTCTAGTACCGAGGTACACTTTGTCTTACACTTAATTACTTTCGTAGAGTTACTGTAAGTAAAAGTAGTACGCCCCAAGATTCAACATCCGAGCCAGGTATAACGGCACGCTCCAAAGATCGCGAGGTGTTTACTCCACTAAATAAAGCCCACCGAGTCGTGTAACCGGGGGAACCCGCTTTGATGTTCCTTGAGGTTCGAGTTGTTCAGTGATAGACGTCTCCTATTGATTGCGGTAGTCCCTTCCAGCGCTTCGAAGACTTCGAAGTTTTGCCTTATTGATTTGGATTTATTTGCCTTGATCTGGTCAAATTCTCAAATCTTTGAGGGTAACTTTCAAGTTGAGTACCGGTACAATTTGAAGTTACAAGTTCAAAGTTACATCGCAAGTTGGAAGTCCTCGAGGATCGTGACAGCGGCGATAATAATCGGTCGGCGAGTTCACCAAACATATATCCTTGGCGCCGTATTGTTTGGGAGGTCGACGCAGCGAGGATCTTGAAAACCAGATGGGAGATCTGCTGGCTGAAGTGCCGTGGGGCGCACTCGCATATGCGGGAACGATGGTGTCATTCGTGCTGCTGAGGAAAGCCGGCAGAGCGCATTTGCTCATGCCGCACCAAGCGAGCATCGGCGCAGGCGTGGGGTGGACGATGCTCACATCTGCTTTGGCGGCTCTGAGCCTGGCCAAGTTTGGCTCACCGAACAGCGAGTGGCACAGTGTGGCGGTGCTGCTGCCACAGCAATTGGCATTTGTCGCGTCGCTGGTTTTGAGGAAAGAAGCGGGGCTCTTTCAGGCCGCCGCTGCAACAGCCTGCCTCGCGAGCGTAGTTGCGGTCTTATTCCTCAGGGCCAAAGGAACCGAAGAGACTGATATTTTGCTGTCTATTGTGAGCGCGTCTGTTTTAGCGTTTACCATGCTTCCGCTGCTCAACATAAGGCTCAAGGTTTTGTGCGGGCTCTGGAGCTTTATTGCCCTCTCACCGGTGTTCTTCGATCTTTTATTGCCGCCAGTGCCGGTTCTCGTAGTATTGGAGGAACTTGCTCTCCTGACCGTGAAGCTTCAATTTTTGGAAACAGATTCATCCAAGATTGCCGAGAAAGCTGGCAAGTGGTCTCACTGAATTAGAATTACACCTTTTAGTTAGTCAAAAATCACGAACGGAGCTCTCTTGTGTCACCGGTGTCTTCAATGGAACCAGCAGTCGACTTTGATCCAAAATGTTACTTTAGAGTCTTTAGTTTCTCAAATCGGACCAGTGCAGCTTTAACAGCACTGCCACCAGCAAGAGCTTCAATAAGAGCAATAAGATAAGTGGAGAAAAAAACAGCGGTGACAAAAGTGACAAACGGCATTTCGAAAAAAAAGTCAAAACAAAAATAAAAGAATGCGTCGGCCGGGAATCGAACCCGGGGCCCAACGAAGCTACCTAATGTTGGCAACGTCGGAGTTTGCCACTAACCTACCAACGCACATTTTTTAACCACTTGGTTGACAGTCAGCAAACTCCGCCCTTCATGTAGCATCCTCTCCCATTCAAAGATTTACGGCGGAATGTGAGTCCAGGTTGTTTAGAGCTGGGCCGAGGAGAAGGAACCTGTTCGCCATGGGCCACGGACCATGGATCGCGAATCATGCATCATGAATGAAAGCAGGGATTTGAGAGCCAATCAGCCTCTGTTTGGTATCATTCGCCACACTCCCTTTTGCAATCCTGTGTTTTGAAACAACTCCTCTTTCTTGCGCAACAACATACACGCAGCGTCATTATCCCGAGGCGCTCATCTAAGACATACAGTACTAAACCCTCAAAGCTCCGAGTCAAAGCTATCTACCACAAACCAATAATTCAATCTTCTCAAACTATTAGCAATACTCGCTACCCGCACCATATGTTCGAGAGGTACTTTTAGTGCTGCATACCCCTATCTATAATTACCTCGTGATGTCTATCCCCACAGTCGTTACCGGTAGTCTCCCCTACTGTAGGACTATTATCATATTAGTAATAGCGAGAAGTATAAGCCTTGGTTGGTAATAGTGTTGAATGTAATAAACCCTAGCAAACGAATTTCTGAGTTGTGAACTGACAGTGAGTGTGAAAAAAACACCTCGTTAGAATCGCGGCTATCCAGCACCGTAGCAGTTCCTCGCGCCCCTCAAGTGCCCGTACGCTACTGCGGGGATCATTAGTCCCACGCGTAACCGTTGATTAACCGCCGGTGGGTACTTGGTACTTGTCCGTTGGCGAAGCGGTGCGCCACAGTGCGGTGGAGAAGGTAAACGGTCTTAACGCTCTCTCTAGACTGAGACTACGCGGTGTCGGGTCCCCGCAGCAGCGAAGAGTACTCGCGGATGCAGGATTGATGGCGGCTTCTCGGGCGAGGACGCTGGGCGCGTTAGGGTGGTGGCGGTGCCGCGTGAGTGGGAATGTGAGGGCCAAATGGGCAGCGCAGAGGTGGGTAGACGGAGTGAGGGATTGGGGAGATGGTGACAAATGGCGCAGGGGCTTCGCGAGTGATGATAGGGATAAGATTGTGAGCGGACTAGTTGGTAGCACGGAGAGTCCTGCGCACAGACGGTTGAGCTTGGATGCGAAGCTTAGGATGCTGAGGTTTCTGGACAAGGTTTATGATTCGGACAAAGACGCGGACATGCACGACCTGTTCTCAAAGTATGCCCGGTTTGGGAATAATAGGTCAGTGGACTTTCATGAGTTCCTGCTGGCGGATAAGGACGGGGACGGGCGAATCACAAGTGCCGAGTGGGAAAAGTTCCTGCAGCAAAAGGCGTTGCACGAATCCGGGCTGGATTATGATCAGCCCAACGCACTAAACGTCGAAATCCCGCTGTCGACGGGCCAATTTCATGCCCTTGCGCAAGAGCAAGAAGGGTTGCACGTCTCGATCAATGGCATGCGCTACAGACTTTCGCTCATCCCGGAAGGTAAGACTGCGCAGGTTATTGATGAAAAGCGCAAGCGCTTGCACGAGACGCTGGCACAACTAGCAAAAATGGAGGTCGAAAAACGGCCGCTGGACGCCAAGGCGGCTCGGCACACAAAGCGCGTGCTTACGATCGCGCTGGTGTACTTGCTCTCTCAAGCTGGCGTGATTGCAAAGCTGACTTTCTTTTCGCGCTTCGGGTGGGATGTCATGGAGCCCATCACATATTTTCTGACGTTTGGAACAGCAATCATGGGGTTTGTTTTCTTTCAGTATCATAAAATAGAGTACAGCTACCCAGCGCTTGCTGCGCTGGTCACGCAACGCAAGGCAAAGCGCCTTTACAAGTCTTATCACTTTGATATTGAACACTATGTAGAGCTTCAGGCACTGGCTCTGAAATACGAGCGGCAACTCCTCGTGCTCGAGCCTCCGCGCTCTATGTTGCCACCCTCTGAATATGCAGAGCTCGAGAAAGATTTACAAGAAGCTCGGCAAGATCATCTTCGGAGGACCGCGCAGCAAACACCTAATTAGTGCGTCTCGGAGCCAGCACTACGCTTCCTGTGGCAGTACTCGACCGTCTACTTTTTCTTGCCTTTTTTGCCCTTCTTGCCTTTGGCTTTGGGCTTTTTCTTCATTTTAGAAAGATAACTCGGTATGTCTCGCGTCGGAGCAGTGGGCAACGTCGTAATTGGTTGCCCGCGAGCTAGCCTGTCTTTGTTGATGGCGAAGAATCGCTCTTCGATGGAAGCCGTTTTCGGGAGCCCCAAGATCTGTCCAACTTCGTAGTCTGTGTGCCCATACTCGGCAAACCAGAAGGCGGGGTTGTTACCAAACATATCGCGCGCGTTTATGTCTGCTCCGCCAAACATGACGAGCATCCGAGCAATATCTAAATTCCCTGCTCTGACCGCCAAATGCAAACATGTAAATCCTGAATTTTTGTCCTTGATATCTGGGTCTGCGCCGTTAGCCAGCAAAAGCTCCACTGTGTCAGTGCACCCGTTCTGGCAAGCAATGTGTAGCGGAGTAAACCCTCCGATCTTGGCGTCCTCTCGCTGGTTCATGATGCGGTATCGAGCCTGTTTCGCGGAAGGAATATCTGATTAGTTAGATATACAACTCCCCACTCTGCACCCACTTCCTGACCCTGTGTACTTACCTCCTCGGTCATTCCTTCAAGATGCGCGAGGAGAAACTTGAGCATTCTCGCGCTCTTCTTGGCCGCGCACACGTGCAAGTAGGTGCTTTTGTTCGGGCCGTGCGCGTATGCCAAGTCCAGGGAGTATCCGTCCTCCGCATCTTTGCTTTCGAGGGATATGCGCGGGTGCACGCCCAGAACGCCCATCACCTCTTCGAGGTCCCCCAGCGCCACGGCGTGATACAATAAGCTCTCCATCCCGTCCCCTCCAAGCTGCGGAGTTCGTGCAGCGCGTTGTGGAATGATGTGCCTCTGCGTCTGCACTTGCTTCTACTGAAGTTCTCGATCGCCGATCGTAGCTTAAAACTAAACCAGAATTCTGAACTCTGATTTCAGAACTCTGAATTCTGAACTCAGTTCAGATGATCTCAGATGATCGAGACCCCGACTTTCTGTTTCAAGACACACAGCCTCGCCTCTACAGACTACACAAACCAACTCAACAACTCAACAATTCACAATCGTTTTATCGTCTGCATATACTCATGCATGCTCGCAGTCGACGTGCGCATGGTAAATCAAACTGCCCAGCTCTCGTCACAGAAACAGTACTCATACACAACTCACAGTCAGGTCATGTCAGGTCACTCTTTGCCTCATCTTCCCCTTTAGCAAACCTGCTACCCAGAACGATAGGCCGCGAACGGATCAAAACGACGATCAGCTCTCTGTTCGGCACCGAGAGTTCGATTTTGCCTTTGGCACAAGTGCTGGAAACCGGGCCTCGAAAGTCGCTGTGCGGTGGGAAGGCACTTTATCCCAGGTGTGTTGTTCGTAAGATTGCGGAGAAGTGAGATGGTGGGAAGGCTAGCTGGAGATAGGCGATTGAAATCTTGGAGCGCTCGTTGCGAAAGATAGAAAGCAGGATGGCGAGATGTGAAAGATGTGAAAGATGTGAAAGATGTGAAAGGCAGTGGAAACTGTGAACACACAACCTTGATTCGCAGTCATTCACAGTCAATGAGTTGGTTGTGCTTCAATAAAGATGAACAATAAACATTGCACAATTAAACAAGAAGCTGTGGACTGACATGCTTGTATCATACACTAAGTTACAGATTGGATTGTGACGGACATTGCAACAAGGCCTTTCTAAGTTTAGCTGAAGTATGCTGAAGTGGTGGATTGAACAGATTGAATTGAACCGTGAGCGAACTCAGTAGTGAGCGACAGCGCGTGGAAGGCAGAACGGAAACGAAGAAGGAGCGGTGAACGCAGTGGATCAGATTCCGTGCGAGGCAAAAGAGCAAAATGGGCGGCGACGATAAGATTGTGGAGACCGAGGAGTACCTCAACAAGTGGACGGAACAGAAGGTCTCGTAAGTTTCTTCCCGTTGGTGTTGGTGTTGTGAAGGAGCGTCTGCTCTGCGTTTGTGTCATTTCCACTTGCTCTCTGGAATGGTTCTGACTGGTTGCCCCGCAGCTACAACAAGCGCGACCTTCTGGTGTACGCGTCTGGAATCGGCTGTGATGAACTCAACTTCACGTACGAACATGAGGACGGTTTCGCAGCTTTCCCAACCTACCCAATTGTGCTTCCGTTCAAGGGGGTCGACCAGGATGTGGTCTCTTTCCCTTCTGATGCCATGGCAGAGTCTGCGCCCATGCCTCCACTTCCGGGCATCAAGGTCGGTCTTGACGGAGAACGTTACATTGAGAAGATCGCTCCTCTCGATGTGGATGGAGGCGAGCTCACTTTGAAGGGTCGCATCATTGGCGTCCACAAGCGTGGGTCCGGAGCATCCGTGGAGAAGGAAGAACTCTTGGTGGACAAGAACGGCAAAGTCTTGTACAAGCTCATCAGTGGATCTTTTCTGGTCGGGGCCAAGAACTTCAAGGACTCTGGTGTGTCCAACTCTGAGAAAGTGGACGTCCCGAGCCGCAGCCCAGACGCTGTCGTGGACATCCAAACCAGCGTAACCCAGGCGCACGTTTACAGGCTTTCCGGAGACTACAACCCTCTTCACATTGACCCATCCTTCGCACAAATGAGCGGCTTCAAGGCTCCAATCCTTCACGGACTGTGCAGCCTGGGAATCACCGCCCGTGCTGTCATCAAGCAGTACTGCGACGGCAACCCAGACAACTTCAAGTCCATCAAGGCCCGCTTCGCAAAGCCAGTCTTTCCAGGCCAGACGTTGTCTGTTGAGATGTGGAAGGAGGGCAACAAGGTCATTCTTCAGACCAAGGTCAAGGAAACTGGCCAGGTGTGCATCAACAACGCTTATGTCATGCTCAACTCCGGCGCAAAGCTTTAAATCTGCTCTGCTCGCCAGATCATGTCTCTTTGTAGAAATGCTCCCGTTTCTTTTTCCTTATTTCATGACTTACTCACTATTCATTATATAAAACAAAGAAATACCTCACAAACATATCTCGAGTCCTCCAAACCCATGCCGGCAGGCACGATACAGAAGAGAAGAGAGCCACGCTGTCGATAACAAACTACGATGACCGCAATGGCGGCTTTTGCAAGTTGTGGCTGCTGAGTGAAGATTGAAGGTCCACAAAGTCCAGAAGCCAACAAGTTATGATTAGTGGACAGCGGTAACCCCGACTGACATTCACATACACACACAGACACATCCACTTACAATGGTACGTACTGTACGTACTCTGCAAAGTGAACACAGTGTCAGCAGCAGCGCGATGATGCAGTACAGTATCCTTTCGCGGTGGAGGCTTCGAGTCCACCATAGAGACGGGCTGGGTCTCACTCTCAAGCCATACGGCAAGCGGGTTGACGTCGCGCAAGTGCTGAAGAGACTGAGGGCAATACCGAGCGGCTGCGGTGGTATCGCGACAATGACGACGGACTTCGAACGCGACTGCAGAAGTGTGCAGGAAAAGACCAAGTATTTCTTTAAGAATCACGAGTTGCTGAAAGAAGCGCTCACTCACAAGAGCTACTGGGAGGGTGACAACGGTATCTCATACCAGAGACTGGAGTTTTTGGGGGATGCCATCCTTGCTAGCTTTCTCGCGAGGAAGGTTTATGATGAAAACCTGGACCTAAAAGAAGGCGGCCTCTCGACTCTAAAGAGAGGCCTAGAATGCAAATTGACTCTTGCGGATTTAGCGGTCCAATACGGCATGACAAAAGCTCTTCGTCGGTCTAAAGGCTTGATAAAGCTTTCGGAGAAGATCCAATCAGACATATTTGAGGCTTGGGTTGCGGCACTTTATAAAGATTCAGGTCCCTCAATCTGTGACGACGTACTCACACGGATTTTCACGGGCGTGGAACCGAGATTTTCGAATCCAAAAGGAGATTTCCAAGAGCTGGTCAAGAAAGAATTTCCGAAAGAATTCGGGGATGTCACCCCAACATACGAAATGGAGTGGCAAAAGGGGCCCGATGATGACCCAACTTTTTCTTGTCGTGTAGGACTAAGACTTGGGTCTCGCACTAAATGGCTCGAAAGCGGCCAAGGAGGTAGCATAGGAGAAGCAGAAGGGAAAGCCGCAGAAAAAGCTCTCATACGCGCAAACACACACTTTGCCGATTTCACTCAATTGAAAGAGATATAATGAAATTCTTCTTCTCGACATTTCCGGCTTTTTGAAGCTCCAAAATGAACATCTCCCTGGCCAGCCGCAAATCCGGCTACGGAAAGACTCCACCTGCTCTGCCTGTCTCTTCAGTCTCTTCCTCCATTCCCCTTTTCCTCCTGTCACTTAGGGGTTTAGCTTGGACGAACAAGGTTGCTGAACTGGTTGTGAGTAAAATTTGTGGTCTCCTTGTTTTGAATTTAAAAAGTCTACAGAAAGATAACTGGTGGCCGCGGTGGGAACTTGAACGTAATGCTGTTCCGATTGATCGAACTGTTTCCACAGAGATTATCCCATCGGATGCATCATCGAGGAGGACAGGACGAGATTGAAGCTCATTTTCGGCAAAGGAAAACCCGATCAAATCCTCTTCGCAGATCCATGGAAACTCGAGGTTCTCTTCATTGGGTCCGCTCTGCTATACCTTTGCAAGTACAACTTTGATGACCATATCTCCGTCTACCCGCTACTTGTGCCATACAAAGGAAACGGATGGGATGTCCGTGTCAAGAACGACCGGCGACTCAAACCACAATCGGAGACGGCGGCCATTGAAATCATCCACAGCGAAGGAATGAACGATTTTACCAGCACGTCTCGGATGAAATCCTTGCAGAACGAACACACAAAGACAGAAAACACGGATTGAACTAAGAAACAACGATAAAAATAGTTACCTTTCAATTAAATTGAGTATTCAGTAGTGTGCACGGCCGATGATACGCAACTCATCAACGTGGTCAAATGATCGAGTACCAAGGACGCAAGCAAGATGAAGGCGTAAGTGTACGCAGTATCAATTCGCTTGCTCATCGAACCGATCTTCTTTTCATCTTTGCCCGATTAGGTTGACAACTTCTCATAAACGGCCAGGACATCAGACACCATAGCACAAAAATGAGGGCAACGAGCTGGAACAGTACTGCCACAACCTTGAGTACCCCATTCGAGCTTTCATTGCCTTGGTTCAAGTCCGGAGAGTCCATTGAAGCGGATGCTATTCTTCCTCCACTGGTATTCGAGTCCTGCAAGTCTTGCAAGCCCTTCAAGTCCTGCGAGTCCTTCGAATCCTGCGAGTCTTGCGAGTCTTGCAAGTATCGCAAGTCCTGCGAGTCTCGCGAGTCCTTTTGCAAGTATTGCGAGTCCTGCGAGTCTCGCAACTCCTCCAACACTCCTTGTGAGTTTGCTTCTGATCTGTGTGACCATGTGTGACCTGTCTGATCTGGCTGGCTGGTTGATTGAAGCTCGCTAGCTACCTAGTGTACTGGCGGTGAGTGCTGAGTACTGAGATGTACTGAGTACAGCATGTAAGCTACGAGGGACTCGGATGGACTCAGCGGCAAATGTGAGCACTGACTCAGTCTGTGAGTGTGAGTGTGAGTACCGGTACTGAGTACCAGCACCGTGACGGTGACTCAAAAGTACAGGGATAGTCCAGGCCAAGATGAAGCGGCGCGAGAAGAGCAAGCAGAAGGATGCTATGGAGCAAAAGAAGGAGAAGGAGAAGAAGAAGAAGCGGCCCTTGAAGATGGTGGTCAAGTTTTTCGATCCGGAGGCGAGTGCGAACGGTCGCGACGATGAGAAGGAAGGGGCTGTAATGGGCGCTAGCGCCAGCTCGGAGGAGATCAAGGCGGAGGTGGTGAAGAGTGTGGCGGCAGAGACCGCCGAGCACGTTATCGATACCGCGTTCGAGGGAATTCGAGAAGAAGTTGCCAAGGATCGGGCTGTTCCTCCTACACTGCACAATGCAACTTCTGACGACATTGCCGATGATTTTGACGATTTTCAAAGCGTGGTGTTCGAAGAAATGAAGCCAGTTGTGACTATGGCCGGGGTGCCAGACGCCAAGTCAACTTCCTTAAAAAACCAGCCTCGCTCAAATCGACCAATCTTCTTTAGGCTCGTCGACTGGATTCGAAGGCGTAGAACGCCAGAGGGTAGCGACTCTGCTAGAAACACAAGGAAGGAGGGAAATGAAGGAAACAAGGAGATCACGGCAAGCCTTGGGCATTCAGGAAAAACAAAGGTGACTTGCAAAAGTCGATTAAAATGTGCGATGGTGCTTGTTATTCTGATTACCAGTGTTTGTAGCATTGGCTTTGTGTCAAGATTAGATTTGAGATCTCTACCCCAAGCACTTGGAAATAGCCTTGGCCCTTTGGTTGGCGAGATAGACACATTAACTCCAGATCAAAATTTGGAAACCAAAGCACCAACAGCATCTCCATCTGTCGCACAGGAACCGGTCGGGTCGGCTGCTGTTCCAAAACCATCAAGCTCGCGCGTTGTCGGTGAGACACCAAAGCAGGAACCAAGTTCATCACCGACGCCACACGCTCATGTCGAGAATCTTCCGAAGGAACAGCCTTCAGGAGAGGCAAAAGGGGATGGAGATGCTGAGACGCAGTACGAGGAGGTCGGTCCTGTCATACAGAATGTCATACCGAATGCCGCTCGCACACGTTCGCCTACATTTGCGCCCACGTGGTCCGCTAGTTCGGAAGGGCAAGTCCCTGAAATAATCAAGCCTAGAATCTGGTTGTCGACCCGAGAGCCGACGACTATAGCTACAACGTCTTCTCCCTCCTTAGCACCAAGCGTATATGAACCCGAAAGCACCAGGCCAGTTGTCACTGCTCCTGAAACGCGTGCCCCGTCTTTGTCAGTGGCTGGTCTTTTAGAGGAGGAGCAGCCGAAGATCAATTTCTCAGACGATATTGGCCCTTCTTCTGAAGTGTCATCATCTCCAACGACAGATATTCAAGTCGTGATTCACAAGGTTGCCAATGCGCCGTCAGCAAGCGGGGCTCTGGTCGTGAATGGTGTACTCCCTCAAGGCACCACTGAGGCTAGCAAAGGAGCGCCTGATGCTCAAACTGAAGTAGCCGAGCCTGTTGTAATACGCACAGCACAACCTGAAAATGACAATGACCAGGTCGCGGTTCCGTCTGTGAAACGAATAGATGAAGAACCTGCAATTCCGATTATTTTTGCTGTTACTACCCAGCCAACGGCTACTCCCAACACCCTGATTAACAGTAAGTCAACAGGTTCGTCGCCAACCTCACCGACAAAGGATACTGAGGCCAAAAACAATCCCGTTGGACTTGGAGATGCAGAAATCACAAAGTCGGCAGACGGTGGCCAAGAAGTTGCTCCACTGCCCTCGGGATCAGACTCTTCTGACGGTAGTGTCCCAGCGCATGACCAAGCGGCCGATGACATTGCTTCAATACCTTCCAAATCACGAACAGATTCACCGACACCATTTCTTCAGCCTGAAGTAGGGAGTATCAAAATCGATGGCCAAGACCCGGACGGCCAGGGTGCTGCAAATTTGCCGCCAAAACCCGACATCGCGGAGATTGGCGGAGATTCAAACGAGCAGGATCCAATCATCACTTTTCTCAGACAAATTCGCTTGGAGCGATTTTATCAACCTCTTGTAGATCTCGGCGTTGAAGGGCTAGATGATCTGAAACTATTGATGGAGGAGTCTGAACAGGAGCTGATCTCCATTGGCATGTCTAAAGTGCAGAGGCTCCGACTTCGAAAGTCTCTGGCAGTTTTGCCGTCGCCTTGACCGCCTTGCGATCGTGATACCACTTTCGCCCCGAAACCCGCGCTCAGAATTGCACCGTTCATCGAGTTTTTCAGGACCGGTCCTAAATCCCATTGCTCCAAACGCACTCGCATTCACAATCACGATCACAGTGAATTGATCGCTACTGCGTTGTCTCCACGAACTCGGCTATCTCCACTGCCAGAATTCAGCTCTTGATCCCGAGCGTTTCTCTTTCCTGTCTCATGATTGCGTTGCGCACATTTAGCGCCGAATTAGCTACTCTGGGCTATCACACACATGCACCTACCTACACATGTGGAGTGGTTTCAGTGGCGAAAAAATAAATCGATAAGGCATTTCTTTATGCAGTTAGGTAGACGAGGGAGATTACTGGCGCATCGTTCATGAACAAATAGATGGTAGGTTAGTAGCGTCTTATACGACAATCAGTAGCTGCTCTCGGGCTAACTCTTTTTTTGACAGGAAATTCGTTCAACTCTCTTGAAAAGAAAAAGTTTTTCAGTTCAAAAGAAATTATTCGAGGTGGTGAAGGGACAAAATTGAGGACGATTTGTGGAAGAACAAACTTGAAAAGTTGGAAAGGTTAAACGGCAGCAACGTCTTTATTTGCCCTTGCATCCCTTGCTCTCTGCTTTGGCACGAGAGGCTCCTAGTGGAGTGTTCTTGAAGCTGTTGTCACAGGCAATATTAGACAGTTCATCCCGAGGTGATTCAGGTACACTCCGAAATCGATCTTGCAGCTACACCAATTACACACCAACCTGGAACAGAGGGTGAACAGAATAGTGACAGGAAAAACACTCTCCAAACAAAGGTGCCGCACCTTGCTTGGAGTGGACGCTAAAGCTTCCCCTCTCACATTACTTTTCTGAATTCTAAAATCTGAATTCTGAACTCTGGTATTGCCACTCATTCACCTTTCTTGTGTGTTTTAAAACGACTGCGAACTATAATTATGAAAGAGAAAGAGAGAAAGTTTGATGGATAATAACCTTTTCCTGTGACTGGCGAACCGAATCATTGCGTTCTTCCGAGACCAAAACTTGAGACCAAAGGTGTGAAAGGATCGCTACGATTCTGAGCAACTTGGACGTGCGAATCTGGGCCCAAATCCCCAATACATAGAGAGAAAAGCTTTCTTTGAAACATTTGAACGGACGGACCGGCAATAACAAAGAATCATAGTTTACCACGAGAGGCCAAAGGCTTGCGCATGCGAGCGGTGGCGGGAACGAAGACATTGTTGCGGCGGGCACGTCGCAGACAAAGCAGAGAATGTTCGCAGACCTCCTTGCATGCATGGGCTCTTCTGGCAAAGAGCAGCAGATTGAATTGCAAGCAAAGAGTATCACCGAGACTCGTGAGAAGCCGCAGGGCAGTCACAACTCTGCATCCAAAGAACTGTATCTGACGCCTGAACCGCATTCGCCTTCCTCATCACTGTCTTCGCAAAAGCAAAACCGGCATCGGAGGCGGGAAGACGCCGTTTGTTTGGCATCGTCAGAAGGGAATGTCGCCAAGAAAGGGAAAGCAGGTGACGGGAAGCGCGGAAAACATAGAAAGCGACGAGGTTTGCGTAAAAGGATGAGGAGTCGCGGGCACGGCACTCTCAACCTCGCTGACCTTGAGAATGCTACGTCGGTTGATGTCGACAGCATTGACATCACAAAGAACTCTATCAACAAGGAGTTTGGCACGTTTGGTGCGCTTCCTGTGGGCACGCGCAAGGTGTGGGATAGCGCCTTTCGACTGCGCCGCGCTTCGAAACCCAAAGTGAGCTCCGCTCGGGTGATGGCTGGAAACTATAAATACATTGTCACGCTGGATACCTCCGGTCTGTCCATTGGGCCGTCGAGGTCCACGTTCATCAAGGTATGGCTCATCAACACAGAGCTTGGCTACAGTATCTTAGCCACCTCTGCAAAGCTTTCACGTCGATCTCGCGTAGCCGAATTCGACATTCCAGTCCCGCCTAGTGACAGCGGGAAGCTCTGGTCCATGGAGCTTCGCGTGCAGGCGTCGACCAACACCATCTTTTCCACTGTCGAAGTGCGTACGCAGCTACACTTGCTTCCCCGCAGCTTGCCCGTGTCCCCGCGAGTGCGCGATTTGATTCTCGACGGGGCTGACCAAACGCCATGGATTCGCCGCACCAAGCTCATGCGGCTGCAGCAAAAGCAGGAGCAGCGCAAGCGCCGTTCGCAGCAACGCCCTGCATCCCCTGACAAACCTGCAGCTCCCGTTTAGCCACCTGAATTCTGTATCATATCTCCACTCGAGCGACTCCTCCAATCCCACTGTACAAATACAAATCCCTTCTTTCCTAATTAACAAACGAGCAAACGAAATGCTAGGCCCATCCATCCTTCCTCGTCCTTCGCATTCCTTCGCCACCGCTCTTCCAAACGCAACTCCCTTCCAACTCCACAACTCCACAACTTCCCCAACTCACTCTGAGCCTCTTCGCAACCGCCAAAAGTGTGTACCCCGACCTCTCCACAGTCTCCACAGCCAGCGACTTGCAACTTGCAACTTGCAACTTACAGGGCAACGCAATCTTCTCTCATCGGCTCGTCAGCTTGGCAGCTTTTCAGCTTGGCAGCGCAGCGTCGAAGGCAAGAGGCAGAGGAGTCGGCAAAAAGTCTGCAGAGCTTTGGGTTAGTGGCGACTGTGGCGACTGTGGAGAGACATGGGATCCCATATCTCCCACGCAGACCAGCGCTCGGACGGCGAAAGCGGCGAGAGCGCGGAAGAAACCGGTCCGAACGATGTGCGGCAAGCTCTGCCACGCGCCATGGGCAAGGTGGCCGTGGTGGGGCAAGGACATTTGGCACTGCAAATCTGCCGCGCAGTGCGGAGGCTCGGCGCACACGAGTGCGTTTGCGCGGCGAACGAGGACCATCTGGAAGGCGCAGAGGCCGTGGTGGTGGCCAAGATAAGCGCAGGATTCTTTGGCGACGAAGGCATGGACGTCGAGGAGAGGTACAGGGCTCTGGCGCAGAGGGGCTCGAGAATGGGGATCAAGGTGTTGGTCATGCTGAGCACGAGTTGCGCTGGTTCGGATGCGTTCGAGATTGCCAGAGCGACTGAAGATGCCGTGAAGAACAGTGGAGTGGCCTGCGTGATTCTCAGGCTGGCCCTAGTTGCGGAAGATGTCCTCCTTCAGCAGCGGGGAGCATTTACTCAGGGCGAAGAGCAGCCCGTTCTCCGCGGACCGCCATCGCCTCAAGGGTTCTCCGTTGCTCTGGTGGCCTCGAGGGACGTTGCTGAGGCGACTGCGTTGGTCCTGGCTCGCCCTGAAGAGTATCGCGGAAAAACACTTGACCTCACATCGCGGCTTTGCACTGGGCAACAGTTCGCTCAAACGATTTCCACAGTGCTGGATCGAGAAGTCGCCTTTGAGAGTTTAAATTCAACGACGCTGGAACAAATGTTCGAAGGGCAGGACACCAAGGCTTTGCAGGACTTGACGAAATTGATTCAAGAAGGTCACCCGTGCATTGCTCGTGGTCCCGATGCATTAACTCGCATCCTCGGGCACGAGGTGGCGAGTTTGGAGGACATGGTGAAAGAGATCAAAGTTCTCCTTCAGCCTGCCAGAGATATCCTTGGAGTCAAGAAAATCAACACCCACAAACACGAATTGGAAACGTTGTGACAGCTCACGACGTCACCTGCATCTTCTTCCACGCGCGAGATTGCCAGGTCCTCAAGATGCGCCAATTTGTCGCAAGATAGAACGTTTATTTCCCAGTCAACTATTTATTCATTTCACTACCGCAAGAAATTGATCAAACCCACCGCTCACTGCACTTGTCGAGAACCTGTCTAGTTTCTTTTTTTTTGCGCAGTGCCAGCGGACTGCTTTCACAAGGTTCACAGCAAGTTGAACACACAGTTCATCATCAAGGAGTGTGGCGCGTGCTTTGGCGGAAGGTATTGTATTCTATGGAAGGTATTGGGACTCGTGTGGCAGCCCCTCTAGTGCGTGCAAAGACGAGCATTGATTGTGCTGTGATTTGGAACTTGAAGACAAGTTCGGATACAGCCAGTCGCTACGCAGAGACCACGATGCTCGACTTCTTGACCTGACTTGCTCCCATTCGAGTCTCTGTCAGTTCTTAAAAAGAAAACTTCAAAAACAAGTGGTCAGATGAACCCGAGCCAACGCGCGACTTTTGTGAAAGTACATTTTCCCCTGGCAGTCGACTATTCCGAGAGTCTGTTCTGACAGCAGTGAATCTTGATTCCCTTTTCACAACATAATTTACTCTTCATTCTCTTCGATGAACATGATCAAAACCTACGAGACAACAACAATGTCCCCCAAACCTTGCGCGTGCCCTTTGTACCTCAGCCCGCTGTAGATTATTAGACTACCAGCGAGTTCTGTTCTGTACCGTCACTACTTAGCTCGCTAGCTGTTATCCAGACTAAGCAAGGCTTCTCAAAACAACACCTTCCTGATTTGACTGATGTGGCCCCTTCACGATTGATGTACTACCGTGGTACTCAGTACCTCGTCCCCTCGTGTGGCCTTGTTTGCTTCCCTTTCGGGCTTTCTACTCGACCAAATAACTAAATGAACCGTGGACTTGTGTTTGTTTGCAGCCGAACGAAAAAGTTGGGCCATGCCGCGTACTTTCTCTTCTAACGCTAAATGTTCATAAACTACACTTTTTACGCGGGAAAGGCGGGCTGATCTTGAGCGAGAATCGCAACCAAGTTAGAGAGCCAC
Organism: Parietichytrium sp. I65-24A; assembly: GCA_012862575.1. Lineage (NCBI taxonomy): Eukaryota > Bigyra > Thraustochytrida > Thraustochytriidae > Parietichytrium > Parietichytrium sp. I65-24A. The sequence goes on from BLSF01000037.1 coordinate 394,096, forward strand.
GGGAGTGGGCATAGGTGGGCAACCCAGCCCACAACGCACAACGCCGTGTGGAAAGGGTCAGGCAGGCGATCGTCAGTGCATCAGCGGCTTGCTGGGCTCGTCAGGAACCATTATTGACCAGAATACTGGAAGGATTCAGGAAAGTTGAGCTATACATAGGCTCCATTAAAGGCAGGGAATTCAGGGCCAGCCTGAGGACTGAGGGCCAGGGCCAGGGCAAGCGCAAACTTGAATACATTTTCCCTGAACGCCTGCCTCCGAATGAAATGACTACTGTGAATGAATGAATGAATGAAATGACACTTTTGGAGGCTCTTTCTTTCCCTTGTTCCGCCTTGTCGTTCAGGCCATTCCGACTCGGCGACGGAAACATCTCTCCAATCCTTCCAATACTTCCAATCAATCATTCATCCCCTTTCCTTCCATCACCGAAGATCGTCGATGTGTGAGTACTGTAGTAGCACAGGTGCTGTACTTTCGCAGTCCAGAAATAGAGAACTAGAGAAAAAATGGCGACATAGGGAGGCGAGTGCCTGAGCGATTTGTAGGATCTCTATCAGTTGTTTCTTTTTTCAAATTGAAATTTGACAACATAGAATCCGTCCATTTATTTTTTGGAATGATTTATGCTCCAAAAGTGATCAGCAAATGCTCGTACTCCGCATTTCACATTACTTCATCGCCAAAATGCAGTGACAAAGGAAACGAAAGGAAAGGCAAAAGTAACAAGAGCCAGAACAAATGCGCGAGCTCTGAATCGCGTCTACGCGATACTGGTACGATTCGCTATGCTCTCTTTCAGTGAGCCTGTTTCGATTCATGTCTCGGTGCTATTCTTATCTACTCACACCATAGTACTACCGTCAGGGATGTACTGATACTGAATATCATACCGCCAAGCTACAACCTCATCGTTCAGGTTGCGCTTCTAGCTATTTATTAACAAGCTCTACCGAGGGGAAGCGATGTACTCGTATTGATAACTAGGCATTTACTGTAAAGAAAGGGAGGAAATCTCAGCCATGCCTCACGCCCTCACATGCCTGGTCAGCTACTGAAGGACTACGCACACGCGGTATCGATCGCTACAATCTTGTTATGGACTGCACTCCCAAGTCTTGTAGGAGTCTTCAGTTAGTTCGGTAGCGTCCGAGCCTCCGAAGCAAGGGGGCAGAAAGAAAGAGTACCACAAACAATAAGTTCCCTAGAGCCCAGAAAAATCGAGACTGAAAAGGGACTAGCAGTTGGCCAGTCGTCCACTAGCCATATCAGCCCCCACCAGAGGAAGAGAAGGAGGAAGAGAAGGAAGTAACCTACTTGTTACTATTGCTTCACTACTGCCTCCTCTACTGTCTCCCCTTGCTTCCACTTCCAACGCCTAGCCTCCACGCTAGAAGCCAGCTACCCATTCCCGACAGCAGATAGTAGATAGTGGATAGTGGATAGTAGGAGTGGGTTTGCTCAGCACATACTTGGAAGCAACGCTCATTCACTCACTCCTTCACAACATTCACAACACCCACTCACTCACTCACTCACTCAGAACACAAGAAATAAATTCAGAGTGACAATTCAGAGTGATAATAATTCATCCATTCATTCATTCATTCAGAACAGAACGAAACGTCCTTTCCAAACACTTCCGAACAAACCACCAAACAGTAAACAAACACACGCTCCTCAATCTGTTCTGCACGAACCCATCCGACCGTGCGCGGGAGGACTACATTTACCGGTAGCTGCCCCTACCTCGCACTTCGCCATTGGCAACAACCCAAACAAACCAAACCATCAAAACAGAGCAAGCACAAGTGACAAGTGACAAGTAACAACCAACAACCATCAACAACCAACAAGACACAAGACACAAGAGACGAGAGACACGTCGCAAGTGTTGTTGCGGCAAAGCTGAATTGGCTGTGACTGAGAGGCGACTGACTGACTGACTGACTGAGTGACTGACCTGCTGACTGTGAGCGCAAGTCAGAGAGCAGACCGAAGCGCTTTACCCACGGGAGAGAGCCACGCTTACGGGGCAGAGGGTACCTGGTCTGCGAAAATGAAGAGGCGATTCTCGGAGTTCACGCTGCTCAGGCACAAGCAGCAGCATCAGCAGCACTCGCAACAGCAGCAGCACGATGGCGTTTCGGAGAACAGCGCGGAAGCTGGAGCTGGAGCTGGAGCAGCGGCTCCTGAGCCCCTGGGAGCCTTCGGGAGCACCATGCGCACGGGTTTGCCGTCGTCGTCGTCGCAGGGCGCAATGCACAGAAGGTTCTCGGAAATGGCGATGGTGAGAAGGGCGGATCGCCCTGCTTCGATGCCCAGAGCACAAGCCACGGCGCCGCTGCAGAGCACGAGGATGCTGAGGAGTCGGACGATGTCGGAGAGCCAGGAAGAGGCTAGGCGCAGGGCGCAGTCTGACTACCTCAACACGGCCAGGTTTAGAGCGGTGTCCAAAGCTTCCACCAGGCGACCGAGCGGCAGCTTTGCGTTTCGCTCGCGGTCGTCCTCTGCGAGACAACAGCAGCAAGCGCAGAACCTGGCTCCAGGTCAGCAGCAGGCGCTGGACTCGCCGAGGCGTCCGTCGAGAATGGGAAGCAAGAAGGGAAGCAGTGTCCACGCCATCGACCTGAGCGTGCTGGACTCTCTGGCCCTGTCCGAGTCGATGGACGCCGGCGCGGCAGCTGCCGAGTGCGATCAAGTTAGCGAAGCCAAGGAGCACGCCGAAACGGAGGAGGACATCGCATTGGAAGATGATGTTTGCTTTATTTGCATGGGCCGCTTCACGAAGAAGAAACCCGCAATCCCTATTCCGTGCATTGCCAAGTGCAATCTATCCCCTGTCCATGCCAAGTGCATCTACGAGTGGCGTGAGCAAAAAGGTGCGGCGGGTTCTTGCCCTCTGTGCCGCTCTGACCTTGACGAGGTAGACTTTACTCCACCTGATCTGCTTCAGCTGTCCAACTTGGTCATGTTCAATACTCGGAAACAATTCTGCATGGACCCCGTGCCTCGCGGGGCCGGGACCATCAGGTGCTATGTTAAGGTGCGCAACGGCTTTTGGGGATCCCCTGTGCGATACGAAATGTACATTCAAGCGCCGACGACTCGCCGATATCCACAGGGCGCTTTGCCATCCATCTCGAGCCCAGAGAAAGGCGACAGGCTCTTGATGGTCGCAGTCAGGCGCATGGGCAGGTGGGGCAACTCTATCATTGAAATCTCCTTGGATCAGAGAGGCAAGGACTTCGAGCGCTCTGGCCCAAACTACATCGGGTCTGTACTTGCAAACACTTCTGGCATTGAGCACACCGTGGTGTGCCCCTTCAAGTCTTCCTCTCACGGTTCAAATGCTGAGGGCCAGCGTGAGATCGCAGCTGTTCTCTACACTCAAAACAGACTCGGCTCAACCAGCGGACCGAGGAAAATGCAGGTTGCTCTTCCTCTTGTGAAGGAGTCGGAACAAACCGAGGTCCCCTCCGCTTGCTCGGGGTCAAATTTGCTCTTAAACGACTCGACCTCTGCGGAGATACTCCACAATATCACTGACGAGATTGTGGAAGAGGAAGGGGAGGACAGCGACGCCGACAGTGATGACGAGGATGAAATGACTGCCTCCAACTCGAAAAAGTACATCACCGAGGTGTATAGGCCAAAGCACAAAGGCGACACTCTTGCGAACATGCTTCGCAAAGGCAAGAGTGAAGACCCTGCCGCCCCGGATAAGTTTATCATGGGCTGCAACAAAGAGCCGTACTATTTGGAGTCTATCGGAGCCTATTCGCTTGACTTCCAAGGCCGTGTAACCCTTCCATCAAACAAAAACTTTCAGCTTGAGTTGGATGCCTTGGAAAATGACTTGGCCATGCAGTTTGGAAAAGTGGTGGGCAGTGAAGAAGGCGGCGATCAGGTCTACACTGTCGACTATCAGTGGCCTCTCTCCCCGCTGCAGGCTTTCGGTATCTCCATTAGCGCATGTGACAGGAAGTTGGCTGTCGCCTGATTTCCTCGATATCGCGGGGAGAAACTCTGTTGACTCATGATCTTTTATTAAAAAAATTCAATATGTTGTTCTCGTGTAACATTTTTCTTCGCTCCGAACAAGCGAAACGACGAGGCCTTTTTTCCGTCGGTCCGACTATGTCATGTGAATTCCTGTTCAACCAGAGATGCCGCTAGCTACTATTGGTTTCGACCGTCCGTCCGCCTTGAGCCGGGAGTGGAATGGGGAAATTAACAAAAGATGGTGACGGCTTGGCGTCTTGACGAAAGAAAACAAGTTGGGTTGATGAGTTCTTACAGTTCAGTAAAACCTTGGCGATCTTGGAGAATAGAATGCCTCGCGTGCGGACATGCGTGAAGATGGTACAAATTCCTCGTCGTCGCTACTTCTCATAGCATCGTCACTCTCATCACGTGCGGGGCTACCTGACCGCTTTGCCAGTTTCCTATGGCCGCTCTTTTTGCTCTTCTTTTTCTTCTTCTTTCGCGGACTATCCTGCTCAGCGGATTGTGCAAGATCTGGGTTGGAAAACCACTTTGGAGCCTTGCGCGAGTGCTGGGCTGGCGCCGGCGACGACGCTGGGTCATGGTGGTAGTCACCCACGTTTGCGAGCCTCTCGGCAGTCGGCTTGGAGATATATGTTTTGTGGCCGACCCGGCTATACGCTTCGTCAAGAAGAGGCTTGATATGCGGCCACTGCCCGCCAGAGTGATTCGGCGGGCAAGGGCTATCACACATCTCGCAAGAGCGCCGTCCGGGCTTGGATTGCTTGTAAAAGCATACTGGGCACTCCCATTGCACAGACGCAGCTGAATTAGTCTGCTTTTTGGCGTGGTCTGCCTTCATCGAGCCTTGCAGATGCTTTGTTGGATCTCCATTGTCGTGCTGACTCTCCTGGCCGTCGTTTTGCCCATGTGCGTGAATGGACGACCTCAAGCTCTCGAATTTGCTCTGCTGCGCCGCAGTGGCATTCTCCTTAAGCCACTTCTCTACCGTGAGGGGATTCCAGATCTTGTCCCAGCCGCCTTGCCTTGCCGCTTGTCCCGCCTTTCCGTCCGGTGAGCTCATTGCACCCTGATAAATTGAGCCAATCGCACCTAAACTTGACAAGCAAAAGTCGCGGTACTTGACCTTGTGCGAGTCTTGAGTATCTGCAAATAGATCCGCTAGTGCAGAAAGCTCCGACTCGGACAGTGGCATGTTCAAGTCTTTGCACGCGCGGTGAAACTCGTGACGGGCCAGTAAGCCCACAAGATTCCTTCGCCCTTCAAATTTGGCAAATCCAGCAACAGGGTCTATTTGCTCGTGCTGCAATAAATCAAGATGTTTGCCAGCACGGACAAGCAAATTGTCGACCTCGGGGCCATCATATGCAACAAAGCGGCAAAATTCAAAGTAATCCACGTTTCCGGTACCAGTTGTATCGAAGCGCTGCAGCAAAAGTTCTAGCTCATCATCAGAAAGCGCCAGACCGAGTCGGTCACATGCCTGCTGAAACTCCCTGCGCGAAATTTTGCCGTTTGCATTCAGATCAAATAATTGAAAAGCGTGTTTTAGATCAGTGGAGTGGCCCCTCTTTGTGCTGACTGTACGAATCTTTTCTCGCAACTTGGTTTCCAATGCAAGCATCTCAATCTCCGACGGAGCACACATATCACAAAACGCTTGGTAGTCAACGTTTCCACTCTTTCCCGAATCAAACCTGTCCATGACCTTGCGCATCTCCGCGTTGGAGAGCTTTTGCTCGCCAGAAAGCATCTGGTCCAAGCACTTGCGGAATTCCCTTCTAGAGAGCTTCCCCTCTCCGTTTCGGTCCATCTGACGAAATTTTTCGGCATAGTTTGTCCCTGCTCGAGCTTGCACTCGAAGCTCGTCTTTAATTCGTATGTACAAGTTTTCGATATCTGCTTCTTTCATTTCAAAAAGAGTAAGAAACTCGTCGATCCCCACTTCACCCGTCCGGTCAGGATCCAGGTGCTTTAGTAACACTTGTAGCTCCGCAGGATCAAGCTCGGCTCCGCCTAAGAGTCGCGGAAGCAATTTGGCAAGGTCTGCACTCGAAACCCTTCCGTTCCCATCGTGGTCAAGTCGCAGGAGGTGGGCTTCGACCTCCCCTGCGGATGCAGCAGGAAGGGTTCGAATTGCTGCCTTTACTTTGGCCTCCACCTCCTCGTACGAAATTTGCTGCGAGTGAATGACAGAATCGCCCAGAACTTGGGTGAAGAAGTACTCGTAATTCACGGAATTGCCATTGTCTCTCAGAGCTGCCGCATAATGGGCAATCTTTTGAAGCTTTGGCAGGGGCACCTCGCAGTCGGCTGCCCTGAGAACGCGGAACAAGTCGCGCAGGCGTATTGTGCCCGAACCGTCCACATCCCATAACCTGACAGCATTCTGCCACGAGAAGCCATTCTCAGTTTCTGCACGTTGAAGGGTTGTGGAGACATAAGATAACAGAGAGTCAAGCTCGTATTCGTCCATCTCTTGCCCAGGCGGGTCGCTCGCAGGGGAACCAGGCTCGTGATCGAGTACATCGAAATCATCCTCGCTGGAAAAGTACGATGTGCGGCTTCTCGGAGAACGGCGACCATTGTCACTTCTGGCGGACGACGGAAAGATTGCTCCGCATATCTTATCAATCGCAACTCGAGTTGCAGAGCCAAAGCACGCTTCCCAAAGGGTTCTCGGCATCGGCGCCACTCCTGCCATTTGCATGGCTTCATTAAAGTCGTCTTTTGTTGTCTTTCCATTCGTGGAAAACGTCGCAAGATGATGCTTGAGCCGAGAGAAACTCTTGATATGCGATTGCAAAGATTTGGAGTATTTCTGAAGCCTTTGCTCTACTTTTCGGGAAAGTCTTTGCCGCGAAAAGCTGGCCTTTCTCACACCCTGCCTATCCCGGCCCCTTCCGACATCCTCTTCGTCAGACTCCCCTTCAGAGCTGCTTGGGTCGCGTGAGCTCGCTTCACTGCCTTGATGAGGATCAGAAAGCAAGGTATCAATCCACTCAAAGAAGGCTTCGTAGTCGACAGACTGCTTCTCAGTTCCGCTGCTGAATTTGCTCACCAGCAGATCGACCATCTTTTTGCTCTGAAGGTGCTCCCTGACGAGCTCTCGAAAATCCCGCTTTGAAACGACTCCGACCCCGCGGCGGTCCAGAGAATGACACTCATCTTCCAGCTCTTGCGAAATGGGGCCTAACTGTTTGAGAACAGCATATTGGAGCTGGCGACTGGAGCGAGACGTTTCGCGCACACTGAAGACCGGTGAACCTGGCGAAGTTGGGCTTCCGGGGGAGCCTGAGCGCTTCAAAAACTTTTGGAGAGCCGAGAGATTAACAGTGCCGCGGCCATTGACGTCTAATCGCCGAAAGACGACTTGAAGCTGGTCCAGGGAAAGTTGAACCTCCTGCGGTACAATTCCCAGTCGCTCCAAGCCTTTGATCAGATCAGTCTGAGCAAATTGGCCCGCATTTCGAGCATCAAATTTAGTGTAAATTGGTTCCACACGACGGCCATGCTCCAAGTAAAGCCGTCTCAGAGCTGCAAATACATACAGGACTCTGGGATCCCCGAGCTTGTGCTCTTCTTCGTCAACAAGATCTCCAGTGGCAGTGTTGCGAAGCATGTCTCGCATCCGTTTGTTTTTCTGCACAAAGCTGAGAAACTCGCCCATGTCAACCTCACCATCCCCGTCTTGATCAAATCTTTGAATAACAAGTTCCAACTCCTTGGGGCTGAGGTGGATTTCTTGTTGGTCAATTTTGAGCGTACGAAGACCTTCGCGAAACTCTTGTTTGGAGATCTTGCCATTCCCATCTAGATCGAACGCTCGAAACAATTGAATTGCTTCTGCGTTTGAGGCGGCGTCGACGATGACATTGAGAACCGCGTCGATGTATGTGCTGGAGGCGCAAAACTCAATAAATTTGTGGCGTGTCGTCCCGACGCGAACCAGCAAAGTTACCAGCTCTGCACTTCCGAGATCCATACCTAGCTCCTCCTGCATGATCTGTTTAAGCCGTGATTTTGTAAGACGGTCACTTTGCTGAAATATTCTGTCGCATGCCGCCGCAAAATTCATGTCCATGGTGGCTAAACTGCGAGCATAAGATCGCAATTGACGAGCCGCCGTTTCCACTACGATAAACTTTTTCGATATGAGCTCCTCCTCGTAGATCTTCTTCTTGAGCATAAAGTCAATAAACTCAGACATGCTTATCAATCCGTCTCCGTTCCGGTCAAAGCGACCCATCAACGCCTTGCACTCCTCCGATATGAGTCTGATGTTGATTGTTTTCAAGAGCTTGTTGAACTCTTTGGCATTTCGCACAGCCTTGGGTTTAGATTCTTCCCCGAGAAACCATTTTTTCAACTGCTGCTTTGTCCGAATGTTTAAATTGGCAAGCTCGACGCGAATTTTCCTCGCAAGAGCGGCCACTTGGGCAGGGTTAAACGCCATAAAGTCGAAGAACTCGTCTTTGTCGATTCTGTTGTCATGATTGACATCGAGAATGTCGATGACTTTGTCCATGTCACTCTTGCGGATACTGACACCCGTGTCATTGATCAAAGTTCGTATCCGCGCCCGCGACAGCCAACCCCTGCTTTGCCTGTCAAAACGTTCCCACAGATGCTCCAAGTCAACGTCGGGGTCCTTCTCGCTGTCCATAAGCTGGTCCCTAAATTTGTCCCTGATCATTCTAATAAACTCCTTGTGTGGGTTATCGCCTTGGGATTCTCCTTTAAAGTCTTGTTTGAAATACCAGAGGAATACCTGATTGCCGCGATTCCCCGCATTGAGGTCCCCGTCAATTCTCTTGTACCCGCGGAAAGGTGGAGTCCACAACTTGCTCGAACGATCACGAGACCGCCCGGAAGTGATGGCGATGTCAATGACTGGGTGCTTGTCATCGGCATTTCTGCGGAACCAAAGATATTGTTTGCGAGCGAACCATGCCCCTTGATTGGTGTGATACGGCTGAACGCATTGATACCCAAGGGTAATGAGCGACACGTCCTTGTTACTTCGTGACAAAGCAATATCCGTCACTCGAGAGCGCTTGAACGCGCTTTCATCGTCTCCGAAGGACGTAATATTGGCGCGCTTTACAAACAAATGCACGTAGCTTCCCATGCCACGATCGTTCAAGTTGGATGTTAATCGGGTATACCCCTGTGCAAGGAGCTCTTCTTCTTCTTTCTTTTTCTTTTTCAAGCCTAGCCGCAGGTCTACGACAACAAAATCGCGATCCGGGCTTGCAGTTTGTTCTTTGGGGACCGAATCTGAGGCTTTTCCTCCCTTAGCAGAGCCTTTCGCTGGTGCTGCAGTCTTGTCGTCACTAGGTTTTGGTTCTTCCAAGAACAGCTGAAAGTCTGAGAGACTAATATAGCCCTTACCTTGCTTGTCAAATAGCGCCATGAGACCAGAGAGTTCACCTTCCGTCATTGTCTTTGTCCCAGTATTTTCAAAGCTAAGCGCAAGCTTTTGAAATTCAGCTGGCCCGATGGTTCCACGTTTGTAGTTGCAAAATCTCCCGAAAAGGGAAGAGATAGAACCTCTATCTTTAACTTTAAGACTGGACAAGAGGGCCTCTCGAAGTTTTGTTGCACACTGGCGAATCGTGTCTCGGTCCAAAGACACGAAGCTCACAAATTCATCGTACGAGACGCGTCCATTTCCGTCAGTGTCAATTTTGAACAACTTGAGTAATTTAGTTGCATCGTCTGAGCTCACTTCGCGGCCCCCTAGAATAGCTTTCACAAGGAGTCTAAACTCTTCTGCGTCTATGTACCCGTTCCGATCCTTATCGGTGCTCTCGAACTTTTCTTTAATCAGTCTCATGACGTCCTGGCCTGACCTGGCCTGCTCTCTAATTGTCTTAGTAATTTCTGTCGCGAGGTCAAGTTTTTTCGCTTTCGCTTTGGGTTTTTCAATTTCCGGGGCTTTACTTGACTCTTCGCTCCACGTGGACGCGTGGGAACTGGATTGCTCAGAATGGCTCATGTCATCCTCTTCCTCGCTCTGCTCTTCATCTCCAGAATCCATGCCGCTCAAGTTGGGAGTCAGAGGCCCGGCAGAATAGTCGGACTCGTCCCCGGAGTCCACGACCATTTTGAAGTGCCCGCTGCCATACGCCCTATCTCGGCCAAGGTCGCCTGCGCTATATTCTACCTCTTCATCACTGTCTCCGTCTGATCGAGAGTACTCGTCCCCGGACACTGAGGCAATCTCGGAATCTGGAGATGATCTTGGGCTCGGTGCATTTTCCCGTCCTGTGCTGCTCTTTCTAGCAGGGCTCTTCGCCTTGGTGCTTATGGGCGGTGGCTTTGCTTTTGCGGAGCCCTTTGACGAAAACGATCCAGCTCTAATCAGCCGGCTGAACATGATGAACCTCCTAACTCTGGCGCTCTCCTAGCGCAGCTTCCATGCGGTGCGCTTGAAGATCCCCGTTTCGCGCGACGAGCAACTCTCGGCAGACCATGTACACCAACGAGTCAGTCTCTCCGTCTCAGGTCACGTCTATCGGCCAATGGCCCGGCTTGCTCTCCTCTCTTCTCAACAACTCTCTACAAGTCAGAAAGCGACCACCTCTCCTTGGGCGTTTTGGGCTCCAGAGCAGCTCAGCAGCTCCTCGTGCCACAGCTCAAATCGTTCCTTGTTTCGCGAGCAACGGGAGGCTTGCTTTCCGTTGATTTTCGTTGCGAAGAGAATGCTTCGCGCGGCAGCTCTCTCTCCGTTGGCTCGACGCGCTCCGGCTTGCAACTCTTGCCAGTCTTCAGTATTACGCAAAGACCCCGCCGAAACACTCTACAATCGTCGTTCCTTTATGTAGCAGGAGGTGTCATGCGAGACAACAATGTCACTTGCTTGAGTCTGTGTTTGGGGCCTTTTCGTTGCACAGCCTTTTTTCGTTGCAGCAGCCCTTTTGTTGCTGCCTCTGGAGCACAGAAAACACAGACGGATAGCTGGTAAGTGGCTGCACTTTTCATTTCACTTCATTTCATTTCACTCCAATTCATTCCAATTCAGTGAACATTTCATTTCACTTGATCTCTTTCTCGACAACTGCACTTACCGCCAACCGCTAAAGGGTGCTACGTCTCGCGGCAAATTTGCTCAACGCACCACCACGAACGGCGGAATGTTCCCAACGGTTGAATCGAACAAATGGAAGCGCTCGCTGTTCGCGACCTTCGTTTTGATCGGGAGCAAGGAGCTGCTCGCCGGAGATGGGGAGCTCTATTACCAGCACAGTCCGGATCACAAATGTCAGTAAGCTTCACTTATGGAGAGTATGCTGGGCAGGAGAGGACGGGCAGAGGGAGACCATCGCGTCGTAGCACTGGTGTTGGTGAATATTGGACCTCACGGAGCGGTGAAGACTCCTATTGTGTAGACTATCTTCGTAGTGGACGCTCAAAACAGGACCACGTGCATCCTCAAAGTGTGTGAACGTTGCGCAAAAGTCTGGTTCGAGAAGCACTGGCGTTTTTCTCTCAGAGACTCTTACAGTCACTGCTTGGCAGAAACGCCAACTCTGGTGATCGCATTCTGCGAGTTTTTGATCTTTGGATTCTTTTTGGACCTGTATGTTTTGTTAAGTAATTCATTGATCTCTTGTGGTCCGGACTTTTACAGTGTGCGTGGAGCTCTATGGAATAAATCCAATTTGCGGACTAGCAGTTCAACATTTTCTTGTGCTTTTTTCCAGGGCCTTTTTGCGGATGTCAAATTCAAAATGATTCCATTCCTCTCAGTCTCAGAGGCTCGCGCGGGAGAGATCGGCCTGCGCTTGTGGCCTTGAAAACCGCGCGACTTTCTTGTCGCGAACAAAAAATGAACAGAATTCAGAAAAAATTGCTCGTGGCCGATTGATTCCCTCCCCTCCGCTCCTTTTTGAATTTTGTAAAACTTAGACTCCATCCTTCGCGTTTCGATGGAAGCTCAGTTCGAGACTCAGGGGCTTTTCATCTCCAAGCCGTCATTCCTATTTTCTCTTCGTTTTGCAGAGCTTGTGCAGCGACCCTCTTTAGAATTCAGAATTCAGATGACTCGGCTCGTCAACGACAAGCAGTATGCATAACACGCGGCTGCAGCGACCTATCCGAGGCGCCACAGGTCGCCGAAGATGGTTCTACACATCGGTCCAAATTGACTGTGAGTTCTGCACAATCCAGTGTTTGTTCGCTCGCAAGAGGGTAAGGAATCGGTATCGGTATCAGTGTAAGTACACCGTCGTGGTCCTGTACTCAGTACATCTCAGTACCACGTTACGACTTTTGAGTTGGCTTTTGATGGATCAACACAGCCACTGCAATCACACCAAGAGTCTCTGTCTAAAGCAACAACAAACCAAATTTCTTCGGCGAAAAAACGCCAAGCGATCGTCCGGCAGCAGAGGTAGGTACTAGTCCTGGCTAACCGCTGGAATAAGGTGGCTTTCTCTACGGTAGTCTTTGCAGCATTCCACCCTCCTCCTGCTTCTCCCGCTTTTGCGAAGGCAATTGCTCCTAAAATAGATTAGACGGAATCCGTTTTAGGTAGAGCGCTCCCAACCGCACCCTTGTCCATCACCAACAGCATTTGATCACCACGTTCGTCCAAATTGGACGTCTTTCTTTCCTTATTTCTTTCTTATGCTCTCACTGGCTGGTTTTTTGTTTTTTGTTTTTACTTCTTATTCTCCTCAGAGCAAGATTGGCAGCCGCGCATACCCTCAACGCTGGCATCCGTGGCATCGTAGATATGCGCTTCACTGAGCATCAACTTGAACGAGAAAGTTGCCAAGCAAAAGAATTGGAATAATCAAAGTGTAGAAAAAGCAAATGAAAAGAAAACACGGACTTGCTAGAGTGGAGACTGAGTCCACCGTAGTCCATGGCAAGCAAAGGGGGGGGACGAATCTCCTTCGTCTTGCATTCACTCGGAATTTGTTCAATGTCACAGTCAATGAACTGACGGCGGCGACGGTGTGCTTCTCATATGCGGGGATCTTTTCCGATCCAGCGAATTGCGCAAGGGTCGTTACGAACCGGACAAGATCCTGCGGAGAGTTGTCTACTCGCCCTGGTCTACCTCGGGCGTAGCTCCTGTGATAGAAACAAAACTGTGCTCTTCTTCTTCTTCTTCCTGAATTCTGAATGGTTTTATTGAATCTGTTTGCACAAGTTGTCTCGCAACTGCGAAGCTAGCTACTAGCTTAGAGATAGCGGCCGTCGGCAAAGGCTTTGGAGAGGCTGCAAGGACTGCGAAAGGCAATATAATAAATAGAAAGCATTTAAAAGTGGGAACGAGCGCGCTCCGTCGAGTTCCAACGGCGGCGGTGGTACGGAGAAACCAAATTTCTCTTGATCAAGAACAAGAACAAGACCAATCGGCCACCACTTGACACTTGACGCTTGACGTGAGTGAATTAGATGTAGGCTAACCAAACCTCCTCTCGACTCCTGTGGCATTCACAGCAGCAGTTCCCAAACTACACTCTCGCCGGATCGCTTCACGATTCGTTCTCCAGGAGGAACAGACTGAGCTCGCGGCACCTTAGGTAGTGCGAGACGCTCGTGGCGAGTCAGTTTGTCGGACGATTCTGCGCGCGACCGATTGGACCGATTGGATCGATTTGCACAGCGGTTCAGTTGAGCAAGGAGCCATCTTGCGCAAGGTCTCGCGACGCGTAGACTCCGAGCGAGACTAGCGAGACGCGAGAGCCACTATCTTTGATCATTTCATCGTCAGTCAGTGTGGTTGGATCAGTACACGGCATGTCATTGTTGTTGATGTTGTTGCTTCGAACGAGTGAGAAACCACATCAACTTCTGAGAATAAGGACCACCTACTGAGTACTAATCCTCTTGCAGGAAAGACCTGAGTTGTGATACTCACAGTCATTACGCGCCACTCTTAGCATCGCACCAGCCATCGACGTGGCGCCGACTAGTCACCGCTACCGGCCGCTCTACGTCGCACTACGCAGCTGCGCACAAAAACAATAAAAACCAACCAAGCGCGCGCTGAGCTACCCTTGCTGCTAGTAGTAGATAGAGCGCACTGGAGAGTACTACAGAGCGAGCTAGCGCACATCCAGCCCTCTCACTTTTTCGCTCTCCTAGCTTTTCGGGTAGCACCGTCGAGTGCGTGGAGTAGCGCAGTCGCAGATTCTCGCGGCGGTTTTGTGCTTGGACTTTTGAACCCTTCTATACGGTGGTACTGTTGCTGGTAGCTGGTGGCGTAGCTTCTGGTTTCTGGTTTCGGTGTTGTTGTTATTTTGTTGTTCGAAAAGTGAGAAAGGTGTTTGTTCTGTGCAAGTCAACTTGATTTTGAAAAGAAAGTCAAGTCACTTTGAGGAGGCACTTTTTGCGGAGGGACGGAAACATTCGTCGCTGCTGTTGCAGACAACGTTGAATACCATCCAGGAAGAGGCTTCGTTGCGTCTCTGGCAGGTCCTGCTTCGTTGCTCTAGCTAGTTTCTTTTCTTTCGAGCCCAGAAACGCTCACTCCAAATCACTCGAGGAAGCAATTGGAGAAATCATCCAATCAAATCAAAACATTGCAAGTTGTTTGGCCTTCCTTGGAGGTGTGAGAATTCAGCAGAGGTCAGCTGAGAGTCTGGGACTCGTGCTCCTCACATCGTCTCCCCTGGAGCAACTCCTGCGATACCATCAGCCCCTGATTGATGGTCTCGCCTGTTGATCAAGCTCACGGCACCGCGATTAGCCCCGACCATTCAGCGACCATCATGCCCACGGAGGTCTCGCAGACGGTGCGCACACATGGTGGTACTGGATGCTCCGGATGTACTGTCAGCACAGTCAGCACTGCCAGCGCTGGGAGTGCTGGGTACGCTAGGAGCCGGCCGCCACCGAAGAGTCCGAAGAGCGCCACTCTAGATTCACTAGAGGCCACTTTGGAGCACAAGGACTTGCAAGAGCGGCTGCCCGAGTCTGAGAGAGGCGCAGGAGAAGCGGCAAATCTCGAACCGGCAGGAGGCAGCTGCAGCAGGCACGTCTCGCAGGAGCAGCAAGCGGAGAGAATGAGCGGCCGTGTGAAGCGACAAGCGTCGCGCAAGGCGGCCGCAGCTGCCCAGCGCAAGGAGGTGAGCCCCGAGGTGGAGAATTACCATGTGACGCCGGAGAAGGACACGCCCAAAACGGCGCCGGCAGTGCGCGGCGCGAGCCCGGAGACGGAGACGCCAAACATGCGCGTGGCGTATGAGAGGTACGCGGCGTTCATCGGAGAGACCCCGCTGGTGGAGCTCACGCACATGGTCAAGCTGCGCAACCCTCATGTGCGCGTGCTGGCAAAGTGCGAGATGTTCAACCCGGGGTTCTCCATCAAAGACAGAATTGTACAAAATATTTTCGCTTGCGCAACGAAAGACGGCCGCCTGCGGCCTGGGATGACTGTTGTGGCCGCCTCCAGTGGCAACACAGGTGCGTCCACCGCCATGATGTGCGCCATGTTTAACTACAAGTGCATCATCACCACATCACCGAAATGCAGCAAAGAGAAGATGGACGCCATTCGCGCCTACGGCGCGGAACTTATTGTATCTCCTAGCGGCGCCAAGGAAGGCGAGCCAGACCACTACATGGAGATCGCCAGACTTCTCGCGCTCAAGGATCCTTCCAAATATTTTGACGTGAACCAGTATGACTCCCAGGAGAACCCACAGGGCCACTACAACACCCTCGGCCCAGAGATCTGGGAGTCCACTCTTGGAAGCATCACCCACTTTGTCGCGGCAGGTTCCACCGGCGGGACAATATCGGGAACTGGACGCTATCTGAAAGAGCAGAACAATGCTGTCCGTGTCGTATTAGCAGATCCGGTTGGCAGCATCTTCACAAATTATTTCCGAACCGGGGAGCTCGGGTCCGCAGGCAAGTTTCTTGTGGAAGGGGTGGGCAAAGGCTCGATTCCAGGCGCTATGGACTTTCGCCTGATCGATGACCTCATCACTGTCACGGACCAAGAGGCCTTTGACATGTGTCACCGCCTTGCTCGCGAGCAAGGAATTTGCGCCGGGGGAAGCTCTGGTCTTAATGTATATGCCGCCCTGAAACTTGCTGCCTCAATCAACGAACCTGCTATCATCGTCACCGTGATGCCAGACCTTGGCGTCAAATACCTCTCCAAAATCTACAACTCCGACTGGCTTCGAGCAAACAACTTTGCCGCTCCTGAAGAGCCTGACTTTATCAACACACTCGAGGAACTGGAGGGCAGCGACGCTGGCGACAGTCTCGAGTCCTCCGACCCTGAGGCGTGCCACCCGTCCTCTTGCACCGATGAGGACTCAGAGTCTTCGCCCGAAACAAAGGCGGAGAGCACTTGCGAGAGCCCTTTCCCAGCTTTTGAGGCGTACCAGTACAAAGACCTGGTTGGAGACACCCCTCTCGTCGACTTGACACACTTGGCCAGGACAGCCAACCCAAATGCAAAAATCCGCGTCCTCGCAAAATGCGAGATGTTCAATCCTGGCTTTTCTATCAAGGACAGGATCGTAAGAAACATTCTCGACAAAGCAGAAGCCGATGGTCGCCTGCGGCGTGGTATGATTGTCGTTGCAGCTTCGAGTGGCAACACTGGTGCTTCCACCGCCATGATGTGTGCGATGCGCGGGTACAAGTGCATTATCACCACTTCGCCAAAGTGCAGCAAAGAGAAGATGGATGCCATTCGTGCGTACGGTGCGCAGCTTTTGGTCTCTCCGTCCGGTGCTAAGGAGGGCGAGCCAGATCACTATATGGAGATGGCTCGACTGTTGGCCCTGGAGAACCCGTCCAAGTTTTTTGATGTAGACCAGTACGACACGAAGAGCAATCCCGAGGGCCACTATCTCACCCTCGGGCCTGAGATCTGGGAGCAGACAATTGGTCAGGTCTCTCACTTTGTGGCAGCGGGTTCGACTGGAGGCACGGTGTCCGGCACCGGCAAGTTCCTGAAGGAGCAAAATCCTGGCATCAAGGTCGTTCTTGGCGATCCTGTCGGCAGCATTTTCACAGAGTACTTTCGCACCGGGACTTACACCAAACCCAAGTCCTTCTTGGTGGAGGGGGTTGGCAAGGGAAGCATTCCAGGGGCAATGGACTTTGGGTTTATCAACGACGTTATACCTGTGACTGACCAGGAGGCTTTTGATACATGCTTTTTGCTATGCAGAAAAGAAGGTATTTGCGCTGGAGGAAGCTCCGGACTTAACCTGAGAGCAGCCCTGCAGTTGGCGTCTACGCTTGAAGAAGACGCCACCATCGTAACGGTCTTCCCCGACCTCGGTGTTAAATACCTTTCGAAGATTTACAATGACGAGTGGCTCCAAGAGAACGGACTCGAAGGTCCTGAGGGCCGCGAGCACCTTTTCATGTAAATTCAAGTTTCATTCGGCATCGACAACGTAAAGTGTGAAAAAATGTGAATGTTGTAGTACATAATAAATAAGCAGATCTGAAGGTTTTGATTTGTGAATAGGATTTAACATTTGTGGCCAACCATGTGGGAATTAAAATTGCTGGCACTGCCACTGTGTCCAGGTTCTCGTGCAATGCAATGAATGAACTGTGCTCGCAACTTTTGACGACTCTCTCCATGACGGCTAACGAGGATCATAAGTACCTACCTGCTCTGCTTTGTTGAGAGCGTATATCCTCGGTAGCTCAGTTAGGGCTTCGGAACCACCAATTGCAGGACTAAAAGTACTCTCGAGGCTGGCAAAGGTTGCAGTTCAATCGTTCACAGACGTTTGAATATGCTGGAAGTTAATTTTTAAATTGACAAGCAGCAGCGTCAACTCTCAAGAAATGCTTTGTCCGATGCGCTTTGGATCGCTTGGGCAAGACTTGCAGCAAGAGGCCGCTCCAAAATTCAGCTCCCGATCAGCATTTGACTACTAGCTAGCTAGGCTAGCTCTCGCTAGTAGTAGAGTTCCAATGCCGTGCGCACTCTAATGCGGCGCGGTTTGGAGTTCGGAAAAGTGTTTGACGACAAACGAAAGACTTGGAGAAGGTACTCACAGTCAGTTTTAGTACTTGGCAGTGCTCTCCTCGATACGCATTGATGTTCTCCAACTAGCTAAGCTCACTCTCAGACTTGGATGTTTGCTCCACTCTTCCCACCACACTATAGCTCACTGTCATTCGATTCGCCTCCACTGCACTCACTCTACTCGTCGCACGTCGCTCGGAGGCTCACTGCTAAAAGGAAAGTCGCGCTTTGTCGATCGGAACGGGATTTACTGTTTCAAAAATTGGTTTAATAGAGGAAGAGCCTGACCGCCTGATCGCCTGATCGAGAGTCCTCGACTGACGGTGACGGTGGAAGCCATTGCCAGTGACGGCATGTGGCAGCTGCGACTGCCATTTTTGCACCCTTAGTACTAGCTAGTACACCAGCACTCGAAACTCTCTATAGGCTAGTGTCTCCGCTGCTATCCCGAGTAGAGAGAGCCCAGAGTAAAATAGCCGGGTTAGCGACTAGCGGTGCCTAGGTCGTGTCGTAGTCACAAGGTCTCGAGCACATTGATCATGTATTTTTATACATTGATGGACATTGTGGGCACATCATGATAGATGATAGATGATAGGATGCATTGACCACATTGACCCATTGGCCAGTCCACATGCGTGTCCACATGGGGCCACTTGGGAGCACATGGGAACAAAAGTTAGCATCGGAAGGAAGGAAGGGTTTGCTATAGTTTGCTTGCTGTGAGCACAGTCAGTGCGGACTGTGAGTCCTAGCTAGTAGCTACAGTGAGGAGGTGGCGAAAGTGGAGTAAAAAAGCGAGCACGAAAAGGCTGCTCTTTACGCTTGCGTCCCGAGACTCCGAGTCGCGAGGGAGGGAGAACAAGAACGAGAAGAGAGGAGAGATAAGAGATAAGAGATAAGGAATAAGAGATAAGAAATAAGAGACAAGGGATAAGAGCGCGAGCAACAGCGGCAGCAACAACGAAAGAAAGAAAGAAAGAAACAGAGGGGCAGAGGGGCAGAAGCAGAGAGCGAAGGAAATGAAGCTGTTCGGCAAGCGCGGCAAGCGTAACAGCGGGTCTCGCAGCGGAAGTATGCGGGACCTGCTGGAAGAGACCGTGCCGGAGGTGGTGCAGCTCAATGTAGGAGGCACCAACTTCACAACGTCCAAGTCGACGCTGCTCAAGGATCCCAACACAAGGTTCTGGGCGTACTTTGGGGAAGAGACGGACCCATCCGAAAAGCTGCCAAAGGACGCGGAGGGGCGGTATTTCATTGACAGAGACGGGACTCACTTTGGGCTGATCCTCAACTTTTTGAGATGCAACGAGGCGGACTTGCCGGACCCAGAGTCCCCCGAATGGAGCAACATCAAGCGCGAGGCGGAGTATTACAACTTGGAGGGGCTCTTGGAGCAGATGTACGAGGTGGAGATCGCCGAGGGCGAGGTGGAAGGAGGGCTCTCGGGCGGTGACATTCCACCACCAAGGGCGAAAATGTCCGCGGAAGAGCGCGCGCAGCGCGAGGAGCTGGACAGAATTCAGAGGCTCCGCGCCGATTTAGATGAGCGTGCCGCCGAGCTCGAGAGGAAATTGCTGCAGGGGAGCATCGACGGAACGATTGACGAGCGCGCCAAAGATTTGCTCACCTTAGAGTTGCGCCAGGTACAGCTCGAGAAGGATCGAGCCGAAATCCAGCAAAAGGAGGGCAGAGAGCTCCGCTACAACCTCTTGATCGTCGGTGTCACGGGAACGGGCAAAAGCTCCACGCTGAATACATTGCTGGACAAACAGGCATGCCAAGTCAGTGGTGCCCAGGCACAGGGAACCCGTGGATGCGTCCTTCGCGATGCCTCTCTGGACCCAGATCACTTTGTGTCCTACATCGACACGCAAGGGCTTGGTGCGGACACTAGCATCTCTGACACCGAGCTTCTGTCCCAAATCATGATCTCCACCGAGAGCATCCTGAAGATGGGCATTATTAATAACATTCTCATTTCCTTCGATGTAAACGCGCGCACAACGCCTGCAATGATGGCGAACCAGCTTACCCTCATGGAGCTGTTTTCCGAACTTCGCCGCTCTTGCTTTTTGGTCTTCACAAAATGGAATACAAACTCTGTCCAAGTTGAGGTAAGTTGAGGTTCTAGTATGCGGGCAGAGAGGTTTGGTTTTCTTTAACAATCAGAGTATTCTTCTTGTCTGCATTTAGTGGAACAAACCACTGCGCGACTGGGTCCGAAAGTACAAGCGCGCCAAGACGGTTGCAGAAATTGAACAGGACCCGCCGAGCTATGAAGAAATGTACAAGGCGTACTGTCGGTATGTCATCGACGCGCTCGCAAATGAAATGGATGGCGGCGCGTTTTCGAAGATGGGGAGCTTCTTGGCCTTCTTCGAAGCCCGCGTTTTGTTCTCTTACAACCTCGATGCGATCCAGATAGAAGACCGTGAGGACGGGGTGTTGGATGCCTACCTTCAGCGTCTCTACGACTTTTACCGGAACAAAGCCCTCGACACCTTGGACCGCGGTTCTACCAAAATTATCACCGATGATTTGTCTTTTTTGAGGGAGGACGAGGCCACTATGCGAACCGTTGCAGCTCAATTGATTAGAAATAGGGACGAAAAGATCTACCAACTGGAGCAGGTTGGTCGTGAGTCCAAGAAGCGCAAGGAAATGAAGTCCATTTTTAATAGCATGGCTGCTGATAACACAAGCAGAATTAAGCACAAGGACTTTCGCGCAGAGACAAAGTACACCAACAAAATTGCCGGCTTGGCTGGTTTTGTTCGCTCGGTGGCCACTGCAGGGTGCAGCATAATGTAGTGTCTTTTCCGAGTCACAGAGTATGAAAATTACCTTGTTCTTATTTCTTTCCGCAAATCATTCACTCCGTTTCATTCGTTCATGAACAATCAAACATATGATCTTTTCCACGGCGCTCCGGGAATAGCAACGCCTAACGTCTGTGAACACAAGTTGAACATTCAGAACAAAAAGTGTGCGAGTTTTCGATGCCAGTTCTCACTGTTCGCACACACAACCAAGAAAATTACACGACTCGGACAGGTGCACACCCACTCTATGGGAAAGTTGAAAACCACTAGGAAAATGTGTGCACTAAGCTACCCAAACTATTTGCGTAGCATTATCCTGTAATAGTGTTTATAATAGTAGAATGCACCCTGGCCCAGAACAGTCTAAAAGTTGTGAATTCATTCAATGAACATTCACAGTCAGTGAACACTGACTCTGAATACTGTGAAGACTATGAAGCATTGGAAATGTGTTTGTAAATTTTTTAAAGTTTTGAGCCTTCTCAGAGCGTGAGAGGATGTTTGGACGGAATGCACAGTGCGGTGCCTAGTACCGGCTGTGAGTACATGTACAGCACAGCTGCTTAGATCGATAAGGCATTCTAACCACACCTACACAAGTCCATCTGCCTCTCTGGACTCGTTTCATTCCTCTGGATGTGAAGAGCCCTGGGAAAGGAACCCGGTGACATGATCTGACTATGTTCTGGTAAAATGTCTTAGTCATTTGGCTATTGGTTCAGAGGTGAAGAGAACACACAGGACGCAATTCACTCTTTCGTAGTGGATAAACTGTTCTCTCTCTCTCTCTCTCTCTCTCTCTCTCAACCTGAGCAGACTCTTGGAATCCCACGGGCAGACCTCTTTCCACTGAGTGACAGCCGCAACGAGGACGAGGAAGGCCACAGAGTGAGCGGCTCAACGCGGGGTCAGGCAGGCAGGATGTACAAGCTTGGAGAGGCAAAGTGGGTGGACACATGGAAGAGCCGTGTAACAGGAGGTCCGATAATTGCAGAGTTGCGTTATGATCTGGTGTCCGTGAGCGACATCTCGTTCGCAAGGGCCAAATTCAATGCAAAGTTCCTCATTCAGGTGCGCGTGCACGCAAGCGATCTCTACTCCTCGAAAGAAGAGAGGCGGACGTCTCCAGGAGAGCCAAATTTCATCACTATCGACAACAATGTTAAAATTGCAGAGTGGAATCCGTGGTTGGAGATCCGAGGCAAGCTAGAAAATAAATGGACTTGGACTCGCGAAGACAAGAACGAGGACCTCATCTCTTTCGTGCACGAAATCTCCGGTGAGTTCCCCATCGGATCCCCGGAACGCGGGTACCTATATCCCTTTGACTATTACGAGCTTCCGATTCAGATCAGCAGCAACTGGGATAAAGACAAAATCATTTTCGTACCTTGGGATGCGGAATGGGGTTCCGAGGAAGCCAAAGCCGCCCTTGTCAAACCCGTCTATGTCTGCAACACCGTATGTTCTCGCACGCGTGGAGATGACATGCAGAGTACCCTGAAAAATACTTGGAGTTACAAGGAACATCCGTCTCTGCAATTTACAAGCTCCAAGGGCTTCAGCAAGGTGACATATAGCCAGGTTCTCGCAAAGGTCTATGTTTCGCGCCATTTCTTTCTTTCGCTAGTATACGAGGTATTGCGCCCGTTTTGTCTGGGTTTTGCGTCCATTTGGTCTCTATTCTATCTCGAGGATGCCTCATTTGTGATCCCCACAAACGTGTCTCTTATTGTGGCAATGTCTGTTGCTTTCGAAAAAGGCTCCAACAACGAGCGTATGACGATTGCCTCAGGATACAAGCTCTCAATGTTTATCATCACCGTACTCACACTCATTGTATCTGTGCTACCTCAGTTTGAGCCAAACAGCGAGTCACGTAAAGTTGTTCAGATTGCTGGCTGGGTTCTTCTTGGCATTTTCAACTTTATCCCTTTCCTCATTGTGCTATCTACAATTGCGACTCGCTTGCACATCAAGGCAAGATACGAGCCTAAGACCTCTCGCATTGAACCATCGACCAGCCTCTTGAAAGAGGAGGTGTAGAGGAGGAGCTTGGCCACCGTGACGACTTGCTCGCTTTCGATCTATTCCCGACAAACTATGTTTTCTTTCGTTATTCTTCCAAAAAATGTACAATTTTCTCCTGAAACCTGCCAATCTGATCTTTCATCAATCAATGCAATCACCATGACTCATTATCATCCTGCCGTAGACCCAAACAAGCCTCAACTTGCCTGATGCCTGAGCAAGTCGCACAACTCCAGGCTTTTTTTAAACGCTATTTTTGTTCGAATGGTTGAGCACATATTTCATTCGTTTTCGGTTGAGTCGCACAATCGGATGAAACTCATGAGCCTAAATGGCAGAACCGCTGCTGGTATGGTGAAAACGTTTATATTTGAGTATCTTGTCTATCTTGTCGTCACCAGCAGCAAATTACCACTTGAAAAAGAAAACTTGATGGTCAAGATCAAGAGACGTGAGATTGTTGTTTCTTTGCCAGAACTGCAAAAAACTTGCACCACTCTACTGGTGAGCTTCTGGAGCAGAGAAAAAGCCAAAAATGAAAGCCATAATCCATTCCCACACCGGGAATCGAACCCGGATCTTCACGGTGAGAGCGTAATATCCTAACCATTGGACTATGTGGGACCAACTGACGCAGGCGCCTTGGTTGCTGCTTGGGCTGAGCAGGCCAATAAGTACATTGGTCTTGGACACGTATTGAGAGCCCATAAACATCATTAAGCTATAGCTAGAGTACGGATGGGCTATTAGTAGCTCTACTAGCGAGCTATTCGACATCGTAGCAATCACTCCGCAACCACACCATCATACACATAATCATGATACGTAAACATGATCTAAAAAACGCTGTCAACGCTGTCGACGCGGACAACGCGGAAAGCGCAGGGCCCGAAAGCTTTAAACTGCTAAGAAACAACTGTGTTCCGCTCCGCCGCAAGAGAGCTCTTATGCTTGGGCGAGAGAGTGTCGCGGTGCTGGCAGATCGCGTGGTGGAATCACTCGCGAGCCCGCCAGATCGAAGAGAAGAGCTGTGCGGAGTGCTTTTGGGCCGCCAGAGAGAGAGTGATTTTTTTTGTATAGATGCTCTCTGGGTGAGCGATGTGAATGCACTCACGCTTGTAACCGGTCTAGAAATTGTTGGTGTGGTTGACGAGAAAAATTTGGAGCGGTTTAGGTGAGTGTGGCCCTCACTCGTGTTCACTGAGATGGTTTAGAGCCAGAAACTAACCTGCGGCCTTACGTTGCCACGAGAAGAAAAGCATCATGGCGGGCAACATCAAAAGAACTCGTTGTCCTGGACGCGGATGGGGCAACGGCTAGGACTGCAATTTTAAAGTCGAACGTAAGTTGTGTATTTAGAAAATGTCAAGTCCGCTTCGATGACAAGGTAAGGTACGTCAGCATAGATGTGCTCATACCGCTAAATGTGTCTTTACCAATTCCGCGGGGAAGACCGACTCCTTCCAACGAAGTTTCAAACCTGATATTGGACCAGCTCGCTGGAATGAAAGAAAGCGATGTGATGCTGTTAGACGCAGAGACCTCGCTACCGATTCGAGCTTTTCCTCAACGCAACTGCGAGGTACGGGCATTGGCCAAATGTCCTCATCTCGCTACAGCTAGCCAAGATGGCATGAACTTGAGATTTGTCGGCGACTTTCACTGCACAGTTGGCCAAGTCTTAGGCTTGGATGAGGGAGAATCGGGGCTAAGCCTGTCGAAAACAATGTTGAACGATCTTTTTCAAACAGTGTCGCGTCGGCTACACCATCCCACAGTTGCAAAAAACCTCAATAATGACCTACAACTTGGTTTGCTTCGAGTGGGCTTACCATCGCGCTTTAATGCCTCCAGAATTGACGGAGCTGCTGTCCTGCAGCTCTACTCAGACTCTCCGCTTGACGCGGTAAACGGAGTCCGTGCAAGTATGAAATCCTCTCTCGGAGAGGAAGTTCTCAAAGCATTGCCTTTGCTCAATTGTCTGGAAAGCCCAACCGAGCCGGAGGAGCATTCTTCCGGAAGCCACGCCAAGAGATCGTTTTTTTCGCCATTGCACCTATGCATCCTCGCAATTGCAGTTGCAATCGTGTTACAGTGTTTTTTGGGAGCTTGGTGATGCCGAGTCAAGACCGCTTGCACTTGCGCAGCGCTTGAATAACGGGGTCCGAATACTCTCGAGGCAAAAGCTTCCTGACCTGATTTTGCAGATCTCGCTCGGACGAGATGGCTCGTTGCCGAAACAATAAGCACTCGACATCTCGCAAATCTAATGTTTGACGGCCGGCATGCGCAGCATATGCACTCAAGTCGCTCGTTGCCTGTTCAAAAAATTGCCGGGAGACTTGCTCGACGACTGCCATACTGTCACTTGTACACGTGGTCAGGCCGGTCTGTGAAGTTTTAAGAAGATTCGTCCACAAGCGTTTCATCACCGAACGTGGCAGAACCGGCGGTGTCAGCTCGGTCTCCGCGTCCGACCCGTCCTCGTGATCGTCGAAAAAATTAACCTTCTCTTCTGTAATTGGCACAAGTCCTTCCTTTATTCTCTTGCGCTGCAGCTGTTCGGGCTGTCGCTTCCTTGGCCTGCCCATTAGATCGCCCAAGGTAGGCGGAGCGAATTCACTTTCTCTATCCATTCGACCCAAGGACGGTGTCCCCCGGCTCTTTAAGCTACTTCCTTGCAGCAGCGTTGTTTGCGGCACGAGGGATGGTGTTTGGGCGAGTGAATACGAATTGGAAAGACTTGGTCTACCTCTGCGTGGAAGTTTCTTAACCGTAGAGAGGAGTGTGCCGCTATCTCGGTTTGAGCGTCGACCAATTGAAAGCAACGAATCGGCCGTGTGTTGTGAGAACCCCGAAAGCATACTGCTCCGGCCCGTGCTCATGGCCAGCTGTTGCTTTCGAGAATGCTGGACCGGAGTGGAGTTGATGCCAGAGAGCGACACGAGTGGCACTTCGTCCACGTTCCGCGCTGCACGCTGATAGTGCCGAGCATTTCGTTCCATATCTGCAAATGGGTCATCGTCATCGCTATCGCTCGGCGCGCCGCCAAAATCAGCTTCGTCACCAATATCTCCGTCGTCATCTTCGCCTTGCACCGTTTGTGGCGCATCGCGTTGCTTGTTGACACTCTCTTTCGTAGCGAAGAAGCCATCGTCTTCTTCCTCGTCTGCCTCACCGGCTGCACCAGTTTCGCTTGTCCTTTCGCTTGCATTTAAAACAATTACGTGTGCCCCGTGCTCTTCGTCCTGTTCAAAATCTTTATCATCACTTTCAGCTTGACGATCTTTTACCTGCAAGCTTTTCCTTGATTTTAAAATTGGAGGCGCAGTGTCCAGAAAGCCGCGAATAAACGTTCGCGGCGTGTCGCGAGCCTCTCTTGGAGGCATCTTTTGGCTCATTTCAGGGGCGGTTTCCCGGATGGATAACTGCGCAGTAGCTGTCGTGGAAGTGTCCACGTTTTCCATGCCGTCCGCAACACCTGCTCTTTCACCAACAAAGTGGTCTGGAGCGGCGGTGAGGAATCCTCGGATCAGGGTTCGTGGCGTTTGTGAAGTATCGCCATCTCGCGCAAAGCGTGGCGTTGCAGCAGTTACATTCTGGACAGCCGAGCCAATGTTGAAATTCGTTGATTTCTTCTCGGGGACGCTCTCCAGCCCGCTGGATCGCGGCGCTTCAAGATCTCTCGCAAATTGGACCGGCGTCTGCAAAACCTGTGCAGGCACTATTCTGCGCTTGCCGCCAGAGACACGCTCTTCCAATGGCCGTTTCAAGTCTCGAATATCAGCTCCCAAGAAGCCTCGGATAGCAGTCCTCGGCGTGCTCTCAGGCAACTTTGTTGACTTGCTCACCAACGGCGCCAACGCGTTCTCCACATTCTCCATATTCTCCGCGTTCTCGGCGCTCATCGTCGCCAGCGCCCCACTGCGGGCAGGGATCGAACCTTTTCCAACTGCCGAACGGCGAACGGCGAACGGGAAGTTTTCCTCCGTGGTGTCTCGACCTGGATGCCTGTGAAAGTGCGTCCTCCCGGGACTCGCGTTTACTCAAGGACCGCCGCTTGCTCCGCACGTGAGCGTACGAGACTAGAACATGTCCGGGCTCGGCGAGTGCTGTACCAAACGGTGAGTTTGCGTCCTGCCAGTTCGACTCGTGGGCACGCAGGAGTGTCGCTGGAAGAGAATCATCACATAGACTCGGATTTGATTTGAATGACTAACTGTAAATACCGGGTACTGATTGTCCTGATCCTACTACCGCTAGGCGCTGCTCCAACTAATTTTATTTTCGAAACCTTTTAAAGACCCGGGTGTTCGTTTTAAAAACTAGCTTTTAAAAGCAAGTTCTCCAAAGACTTTTTGTGATCATGCGAACCTAGTTGATGGACACAGTCGCCACGCTTTTCGTTGTTGGGATTTGGTCAACGTCAAAACGTAATTCACATTCGTCACGTCATTCTCCGAATATATAAAAAATTGGATAAAAAATTGGAAAAAGAGTAAAAAGAGAACGAAAAAGAAACTCGTAATCCCTTTCCCACACCGGGAATCGAACCCGGATCTTCACGGTGAGAGCGTAATATCCTAACCATTGGACTATGTGGGACCAGTAGTTATTACTGGTTTCCTCGTGACCCTTAAAGTGTAAAAGGACAGGGAATCAAACGGTTACTACTAGTCGAGCACAGTGCTGTGAGTTCGGAACTACGATGAGAATGCTCATCGTCCCGTCAATTCATAATGGTGCTCACAATCAGCGACTTCTCCAAAATCTCCAAAAATCTCCAAAATACTGGTACGAACAAATTAATTAATTCGTGACGTTCACGTTCATGTGCACTGAGAAAGTTCCGCGAAGCAAAAAGGGTAGTTTTACCAATAGCAACAAAAAGCTAAAAAAATGAGGTCACAATCATAATTCCCACACCGGGAATCGAACCCGGATCTTCACGGTGAGAGCGTAATATCCTAACCATTGGACTATGTGGGACCAGTAGTTATCTTCGCAATTCGCATGGAGCCATATGTACCTTGATTAACTTGACTAGCAAGTTTACGTAGTAATTTACTAATCCTAATCGGCAAGTCGTCACAGTTCCGTGAAGTGAAGTTTCCAGTTTTTTTTTTTTAAAGAATGGAAAGCTACGAAACGGATACAAACACTACCGACACGTGGTGGAGCAGCTTGGCGGTTTGTAGCCGCGTTGTGGTGGAAAAGTCAAAGCTCTCCCGTCTTCGTGCTGAGCTGCGCCATCGCATGCCCTCGCTGCATTTGCTGCTTCACTTTTAGCACTTTTAGCACTTTTAGCATAGATGTTTCATGCAAAACATGGATAAAGGGCCTAGGAAACCTCGTCGCTAACTACTGGTCCCACATAGTCCAATGGTTAGGATATTACGCTCTCACCGTGAAGATCCGGGTTCGATTCCCGGTGTGGGAATTTATTTTATTGCTTCCTTAGCGAGAATTCGTTTTCTTGCGCCAAAGCCTGAGAGACAGTGAGCCGAAAGTGGCACACAGAGTCAGTTGCAGCATCCTTGTGATCCTTGCTTAAAATTCTCTCTTTCGTATCCTGTCATTAGTGTTGTGCACCCCACTATGGCAGGGATTACAGCTGCTCAGTGTCGTTCGCCTCCGCTGAGTGTTCTGTGTCAACCTGCACTTTTGGTTCTCTTCTTTCCTTAATTTTGCAGTTCTTGTGCTTGCCTTAGGTTAACACACAGTCTCAGTAAGTTCTAAAATCCTCACTCAAAATCTTTCTTTTGTATCCTCCACTTGTTTCTGTACCAGTATGTACCATTACTCGTATCCTTTCAAGTTTGTGTGAAACTGAACCTGCAGTTTCAACAAAATCCATTTGAAAACCAAAGTGGAAACTACAAAGAATGTCTTCGATGGCTACAAAAAGAGCTTCAGGCGCCTCGAAATGTGTAACAAATCCCACATAGTCCAATGGTTAGGATATTACGCTCTCACCGTGAAGATCCGGGTTCGATTCCCGGTGTGGGAAATGGATTATGGGTTCCTTTTTTATTTTGGTCTGTTTTATGGTTTTTATTTCTTCTTTTGTCATGTTTTGATGATGCGCACTGATCGAGCATCCAGCAGATCAAGCAGATCCTCACTCGTAAAGCGAGCGCTCAACTATGTGAAAATGCAGTCGGCTAAAGCGGCGGTGAAAATCCAAGCTCTTCACCGCGGCAATCGAGCTCGGAAAGAGTTTAAGACTCGTCATGATATTCTTCACGGTGGGAGGCTCAGAGAGAATCTTTCTCTCGAGCAAACGCCAGTGGCCGAAAATGCTCCAGCGCGACCCGAACGTGCTTTTCTGTTTTCTTTTAAAATTTATTATTTTTATTATTTTAACTTGAGTGGGTTAGGTGTCGGTGCGCTGGCAAAGCCGCCTCGTACGGTTACCGTCACGTATCCTAGTGCCTGCGGCACCTGCCACACCAGCTAAGACGAGCTGGAAATTAAAAGCGGCAGATGAGAAGGTGCAGTACGTTGGGCTGCTGGCCGTCTTTCCTTTGTGGTCTTCGGAGTTGCAAAAACAAGGTCCAAATGCCCAGAACGCAAAAAAAGAACCCATAATCCATTTCCCACACCGGGAATCGAACCCGGATCTTCACGGTGAGAGCGTAATATCCTAACCATTGGACTATGTGGGATTACAACCAACCAAGTTCTCCTTGGTTGGATGCCTCAGACTTTCTGCTATACCTATAGTCTTTGGAGCTTCTTCAATAGGCTATAAGCTATACGTCATTATTGAAGCAATCGATAGTTGGTCTTTAATGACACGGCTAACATATAAAGCTAGCTAGAGGGCACATGTGATGTGCACATGCCCTTTTCTCGGCTCAGCCATGCTCAGGCCGGGAGGTGTTGTCGAAACTGTCGAAACAGCCGAGATTGCCAATCTTAGTTCTTCTTCAATCTTGAGCATAGCTACATTCATGAGTCGCATTTCAGGCCAATTTGGTGTTGGCGAACGAAGAAGCATGACGGGCGGGATTAAAAATTCAAGAATTCTCTCCCCATTGACGTTCAGGCGGCCAAAAAGACTTGTTTTTGGATACAGGATCTCGATAGGGCCGACACCTGAATTCGGATGCACAATCGGATGAACCGACACAGTAACAAACTTCAAGTTGTGTTCAACCTTGAGACTATCTGGAGAGCGGCTCGATCGACATCACTTGCGACCAGTGCTCACTTTTTCCATCGTCTACGAAATCCACGAACATGTACTCACAGTCAGTACCGCATGTAAATTACATCTGGTTTTTGGGGAGGGGGGGGCGTGGTTGCGCTGGAAGCTCATTCGGGAGTGACTCAGAATTCAGAGCTCCGTGAATTTATTTTCCCTGCAGAGTCCGACACCGTGCACACGACCTCACATCTACGACTGCCTACGAGCAAATCGCGAGCGGAGTCCATGCACAACCATACCTAAAGTGCCTACAGTGCCTACAACAAAGCGTTTTCCGACACCGCGAGTGTCGTCCAGGCCCATGAACTTGTACTACGATGTGGACTATGAGAGAGAGCTGGCATTCTCGGTCCAAAATGGCCCAGACCTGTACCCCAACCTACGCTTCAGTCACGGTGCAACTCTAGGAGCTCAGGAGAGGGGTGAGATGTGGTGAGTGAGAGCAGTGACCTGATTCTGTTGCAGTGTTGCAGGAACTGTGCACAAGACAAGGGCCACAGACCGCCCAAGGCTCAGTGCGAGACGGGCAGCAAACTCGAATTGCGAAAGGGGCCGTCGAATACCGTGTGGATGATGGCGAATGCTGGCCCGAACGAGAAGAGGGGGCAAGGGGAGGCCGAGGTGGATGGTGACAAGACCAAGGTGTTCCAGTGCGAAGACGACGCAGGATGGTTCTCCAAGCTTCTGTTTGTGTGGTTCATGCCGATGCTAAAGTACGGCGTAAAACATGACATCAACGAGAACAACTTGGCAAGGCTCCCGGAAGAAGACGTGCCCGTGAACTTGTACGATGTGTTTGACAGGGAGTGGAACCTGGAATTGGAGCATTCGAGAACAGTTTCGAAGCCTCCGCGTATGGTCAGGGTGTTGCTGAAAACGGTTGGAATGCGCGTGATCGCCGCTGCTACGATACTCTCCATTATCCAGGCCGCATGCTTGGCTTCTGTGCCGTTCATCTCCAAAAGGCTTTTGCAAAACCTTTCTTCTGACGAGGAACAAAATGTTACCGAAAAGGCACTGCTGTCGCTAGGTTTGATCTTGGTGCCGCTCATGGGCGCAGGAGCGCAGGCACAAGTACTGTTTTTGTCGCGCAGGGGCTCCATGCATCTCTACACGGCACTGACACAAGCAATTTTCAACAAGTCTCTCAGACTGAGTTCTGCATCGAGAAATACCAGCTCCACTGGACAGCTGGTGAACTTGATCGCCACAGACGCGGGCACTGCTCTGGAGCGTTCCATCATGTTGATCTACCCGCTCTTTTTGGCGCCAATCTTACTCGTCATTTCGCTCTACCTTGTGTATCGCGAGGTTGGCGTGAGTATGTTTGCTGGCCTCGGTTTGATGGTCATCATCATGCCAATTAACATCAAGATCTTTATTGGTTTAACGAGGGCTTATGGGAAAACCATCGCAGTTGCTGACGATCGCATCAAGTTTGTAAACGAGTCTCTTCAGGCTATTCGCATTCTAAAGATGTACGCTTGGGAGAACCCTTTCGCGGAAAAAATAAGACAGTTTCGCGAGAAGGAGCTTGTTTTCTTGAGGAAGCACGCGTATCTCTTTAGCGTGGGGCTCAATGCCGTGTTTCTGCAGCTGCCGTACCTGATTCAGTTCGTCACCTTTTCCACATTCTACGCTCTCGGGAACGAGTTCTACCCGTGGACCATTTTCACAGCGATCCAGCTCTTCCAGCTCGTGCAGCAGCAACTGACCCAACTTCCAAGTGCCATCAGCCAGCTCAGTCAGACTGTTGTGGCAGCGCGCCGGATTTCCGCCTTTTTGCAGCTCAAAGAGCTCCATCAAGACGATTTGTCCGTCCCTGAAGGCACGGAACCGGGCACAATTAGCATCAAAAATGCAAACTTTACCTGGGACGTGGATACTTCTTCCAACACGCTGTCGGATATCAATGTCGACATCTCTAAGGGCCAGAGAGTTGCAGTCATTGGCAAAGTGGCGTCCGGAAAGTCCAGCTTCTTGCTTTCCATCACTCGCGAACTTCGCCGCGAGCAAGGGTCCTTGCTGGCTCACGGCTCGATAGCATACTCCGCCCAGCAACCTTTCATCCTTAGTATGAACTTAAGGGAGAATATTCTTTTTGGCCAGCCATACAAAGAGCGCAAGTACAAAAAGGTGATCGAAGCTTGCTGTCTGACGGACGATCTTGCTATGATGCCTCACGGTGATCAGACATACATTGGTGAGCGAGGTATCAACCTTTCTGGAGGCCAAAAGGCTCGTGTTTCGCTTGCGCGAACGGTGTACTCGAACGCAGATATCATCTTGCTTGATGACCCTCTCAGCGCAGTGGACGCTCATGTTGGCAAAGCAATTCTAGATAACTGTATTTTCGGTTCGGTCCTGCAAGGCAAGACAGTCATCTTTTGCACCAACAAATTGGATCGTCTTGCAGACTTTGACAAGGTCATCTTGCTTGATCAGGGTAGAATCAGTCAGCAAGGGCATTGGGGTGATGCAGTTAAAGTCGATGATACAGTGTTGGAAGAGATCTCGGCAAAGAGAGACGTGGAGGGTGACGAGATAGGCACCGGAGCAGATGCTTCCAAGGGGAAGAACGCTGACAATGTTGCGAGGGAAGGGAGCCATCTGGCAGATCCAGAAGCTCGTAACGCGGAGTCAACCTTGTCAGTTGCGTCGGAATCGAATGCTGTCGTGAAAGACGAACTTTACAACGAGGAAGAGGAGGCCATGGGAACACTCAAGCTTTCTGTGCTCAAGTTTTACATTCGCTCGATGACAAAATTTGTGTTTTACTGCGGATATGGACTCTACGTCCTCTACCTCTTCACGCCAGTGTTTTCCCAGTATATTCTGACTTGGTGGAGCGATGAGGTCCTCTGTGTGAGCGGATACAGCGTCTGTGAATACGAACCGCGAGGAGAGCCCTTCTGGTACATGATCTATTCCATCCTGCTCCTTAGCGGCCTCGTCATTTGCATCGTTGCAGGTTTCCTCATCGCCCAGGGCCGCGTCAACAGCTCCAGGAATTTGCACAATACGCTTCTGGAGACCGCTTTCCAGGCTTCCATTACCGAGTTCTTTGACGTGAATCCACTCGGACGTATCGTGAACCGCTTTGCCAAAGACGTCAGCATTCTCGACTTTCCACTGAGCCAAATGTTCATGTTTGCGGTTGTCACACTCTCAATGGCTGCCTCTTCGTTGGTTGGAATCTGTCTCGGAACAAATGGCCTGTTTGCAATCTTCATGCTACCAATAATCGCATTGTACTTTGTGCTGTATGGTTTTCTTCGCAGAACTGCAATCAAGCTGCAGCGGCTCGAATCGAAAGCTCGCTCGCCGATCTACTCCAACTTTGCCGAGGTACTAAACGGATTGAAGACCATTCGCGGTTATGGAAAACAAGACAGCTTTGTGGCCAAGAATCGGAATACGCTGACCAAGAATATTTCGGCGTACTTTTTGGCTCGTGTTGTTCTCCCCTCGTTTCTAATGGTGTACGTCAATTTGATCGGCGCTGTAATTATGGCCATCGTGTGCTGCTTTCTCCTTCTTACCACGGGTATCGAGCCTGGAAAGGCCGGTCTGGCGCTCACCTACGCGTTGGCAATTAGCCAGACTATGAACGCTCTCGTCATGATCTTCACAGAGGTGGAGATTACGATGAACTCAGTGGAACGAATCAAAAAGTTTCTGGATGATGTGGAGCCAGAGGATCCTTTCGAGCGCGCAAAGAAGAAGAAGAAGGTCTCTTTCTCAACCGACAAGGTGGCGGCAATCAAGGACGTCGAAAACGCCGGCCCAGCACAGGTTCAGATGGAGTCTGTCATGCATATTCCGGCAGAGTCATGGCCGGACAAGGGCGAGGTTATCGTCCAAAATTTGGTCGTTGGGTACCGCGCAGGGCCAGACGTCTTACACGGGATCTCGTTCAACATCCGCCCGGCGGAAAAAATTGGTATTGGTAAGTTGATCTTTACATAGTCGTGTTGCAAACCTCGGAGGGAAAGCGGGTACTAACGTCGAGCCATATGTATGCTCACTGTTTCAATATAGTCGGACGAACGGGCTCTGGAAAGTCGTCGCTTCTGCTCGCCATGCTTCGAATTGTCGAGCCTAGAGGAGGCTCTGTAATGATTGACGGTGTTGACGCTTGTCGACTCCCACTTCACGAACTGCGCTCAAGAATTGCGATTATCCCACAGTCTCCAGTTGTGTTCCAGGCATCGCTAAGGTTTAACTTGGATCCGTTCAACACATGCAGTGATGACGAGCTCAACCAAACGTTAGCTGCAGTCCAGCTAACACAATTTGTCGGCCAGCTAGACATGGAGTTGGTGGAGGGGGGCGACAACGTATCCGAAGGGCAAAGACAGCTGATCTGCTTTGCAAGAGCTATTTTGCGAAAGTCACGGTTACTCATGCTCGATGAGGCTAGCGCTATGCTTGACAAAGAGACAGACGCGCTCTTGCAAAAGCTGGTTCGGAGTGTCTTCGCGGATCGAACGGTCTTGACCATCGCTCATCGTCTTGACACCATCATTGATTCGACGCGTGTTCTCGTCCTCGATAAGGGCAATGTTGCCGAGTTCGATAGCCCAGAAAGTCTGCTCGGACAGTCAGATTCTATCTTTGCTCAAATGGTGGCTGCAGAGCGCAGGGAAAATGCTGAGACGCAAGAGCCGACCAGCGAAGAATGAATAGATTTGATGCGATATCCTGTCGCACCACGTTCACTAAACAGGCGGGGAGGAGAACTCTTGCGTAGAGACTGACACACTATAAAAGTATTTACTCTTTTGCATAGATCGTGACTGCAGCCACTTAAGCTTCACTCAGCAAATTGTTTTGGAGAGACGAGCTCAAAATCTCGTGTCTGTGCATTCTTCTCTTTTGTTGCCATCGCTCGAATCTTCGAAAATCTGTTCCTGGAACTGCTTGCCTCTCGGTTCCTATATCGCCTTTCCATTTAAAAGTTCGCCAGTTTGTTCGATGATGTCTTCAACACTTCGCGTAGCTCCTGGATGTGTTATGTCGCCCTGGACATGTTGCCGTCTACAGAAGCAAAGTCTGGATCTGTATTAGTGCATGTTGGCGCTTTGTGTTCGCCTCGTTTATAACGGAGTTGACTAAAAAAGAGGCGGCCAGTTCCTCTGTCTTTGAAAAATCTCGCTCTGGCTAGTGCGAGGGACTATGTGGGCGAAGGCGTCTCTGAAGGTTCAGAATTTGAGAGCCGAAGCGCGCAAATCCAATATATCTTGTTCTTTCCATGTTGCACTGCAGGAAGAGACGAAGAAATGAAAATTTGCTCGCTAAGCTTTCATTATTTATGTGAAGTTCTTACGGATATATTATCTGTTGCAAGCGAGCAGCCCTGTGTGAATGTCGCAACTTTTACACCAAACGAGCAGCAATCAAGGCAGCGGCCAACCCGACTGCGGACAAGGAGATCTCCGATGCTGAAGAAGGCGCCTCTGTGTTCGAGAAGTAGATATTTCCCGCCTCGTCAGTCATGGAGGTCTCCAAAAGCCTACGAGAGCTTGCAGTCTCGACGTTCACCATAGCTCCAAGGTTCAGGGTCCAAACGAGTCCCGACTCTAATCCAAGAGCTTTCTGGACCGCTTCAATTTTTGCAGCGATATTTGGGTCAGAAACATTTGCATCGAGAAGGGAGAGCGTAACGATTACTTGGACGGTTCCAGTCTGAGATTCCTCGTCAATGTCCATGACTGGAATCTGAATGCAAATGTCAGCTCCAATGCCATACGCTGCCAGCGCAGCAAGTTTCGCAGCGAGCACGTCGCGAGTGCTGCCAACTCTCTCTGCGAGAGTCTCCAATGTGCTGCGCACGCACACACCGGATTGGAGCTCAGATTTCACCACGTCCGAGATGTTGAAGCGTCCGGCATCAGGAAATTGGGTCTTCACCTGAGCAATTGCATCTGCAAGTTCCCCAGAGGTATTGAGGCCAGGAGTAATGATCTGAATGTCCAGGTCTGCAGTAGTGGTCGAGGCTCCAACGACTTGCTCGCGGTCCACACTGAGCTGAAAGCTAGCACCAAACGTGATCTCCCCGCCATCGTTAATGTCCGGGTTGTCGAGATCAGCAGTCAACAAGAACGCGCAGTCCACCGACCACGGGTACTGGTACGCCTCGATCGTGCAGCTGGAGCTCTTGCTGAGCTCGATCGTCGTGTTGCTGTTTCTCGCGATGGTTGCCGTTGCGGACTTGGTCAGTTCCACGGTGGTGCCAGCGTTCGCAAACGCGGCAAATGCCAAAGTTGCCAATGAGAGTTCGCAAGCAAGCTTCATTTTCGCGCGCCTTTGGTCGTTTCGAGTTCTCTCTTGGCTTTGATCTGCACTGCAACTTTTTGCTTTTGCTTTTGGTCTTGCTTTTGGGGTTTGTTGCACCTCGAAGGCGCCACTTCTGACAAGCACACCATCCAAAGCAGTGCCAAGATTGCCTTCCAAACCCTCGAATTTTCCTTGAGCGAATCCTGACCATTCAAGACGCCATCATGCATTTCAAGTTCACTGTCACACGGCCAGCGGCGAGTTGTGCGAAGGCAGACAACCTCCTCTATTCTTTTTTTCTATCTATCTATATCTGGATCAAGATCTCCTTGTGAGAAGCAACCTTGCTCTATTCGGTGACTCTGGCAAGTTTCGGCGAATACACACTTTCAACCATGGAATTCTCGGAGGCAGTGAGAAACAAAATGGGACAGGAAGCAATGTCTCAAACCGCCCTCGTTCTACTGTGCTGCCACGAAGAAACTAAGGTTTGTTTCTGGTGATCCACGGCCGTCTGAACAATGTCCAACGCTTTCCCTCTCGTTGATACCTCCCACATCGCTGCCCTCTCTAGTCCCTCTTCCTTGCAGCAAAATAAACTTAAAAAGGAAAAAAAAAGACCAGGAATCATTGTCAGGAAGAAGCTAAATGAAATTCAACATGAGTACCCTGAGCAACAGAAAGCACACACCTTGCTGAGACCAGAGGTGCCGGCAAATATTTGGCAAAGTATGGGCGACCTGAAAGTGAGTGCCGTTGCTATTTGTTTGGACTCCGACATGAAGGACTATAGAGCTAAGAGCTAAACGCAGTGATGTTAGGCAGGTATGAACACTGACCCCACTGTTCTACAGACGACGAATATTGTCTCCCCTCATCTGCCTCACTCCTGCACGTCGCTCTTCCATACCAAGCATCGCGCCATGGTTCGCCATCTACGGATACTTGACTGAACACTCGTCAAGATCCAAGAAGCTATTTGTGCATGGCCTTGACCACCATTCCTTTTTTCTCCGTGTTGCAGAATTCACAGTCAAAAAACTTTTGATTGACAGTGCACCCTACGCTGTCACTATTAGAGAGTAAGACTAATCAGTGCTTAGTGTACTGCACTCTCTTCCAAAAATACCCACACCAGATCACGTGACTGTCTTGCTTAGCGTTTACTCATACCTACGTATGCTCTTCTCGACGGCTCTTTCCGTAACTAAGGAGGCTCCCCGGATACGGAAATTCAAACGCTCGCACTTTACCCATCCATTAGGGAAATTCATAGCTCACCCACTGCACCGTGTAGGTAAGAGAAGGGTGGTTTGAAGAAACCAGGTTAAACAAGACCCGGTGTACAGAAATTGCTCTCCAGGGGAGTCAATCCACAATTTGTCATGCGCTTTCGCTGCACGTGCTACAGGTCGTGTTGACGCATTGGAAAGAGCTCAGCGGAAAAATCAGCGGAAACTCACGTGTGCAAAGGCACTGGGGCGGGTGACACTGGAATCTTGATGCGATTGTGTTTTACTTGTCATGACTCGCGTAGCGAGACTCAAACTTCAAGTTTCCAGCTCCCGGATTGTCAAGTAGAACGAAGACCGCGCTATTGTACCTACTCAGGTGGGAGGGGAGAAATAAAAAAGGAAGCGATGCTTCGAGTCGAACCACGGCAAGCCTGAGCTTTTGCTGTCGCAAAGTGCTCCGACAGATCGAATGGACCGTGCATGAGGCAATCTGACACAAATACTGAGCTGGTCTCGATGTTTGATGCGTGAAAAGCACCGGAATTCAGGGAATTTAGCAGAACATCCAACAATAGGTTCTCTCCAGTCAGAAAGCTTTGGAGAGCGGCTTTTGAGCTTAAACAAACCAGAAGATTGTCACTCTCGCTCTCAAAAGCCGTTCACCGTTGGACACATTTCATTCTGCAAAAATCGTTCCGATGCGCAAGTACTTTTACGGTACGCATTACTTGTCTTCTTGAAAACTGCCCGGACAGGGATGGACAAGGTTCTGAATGGTGCGCTCCTGTTGCCGAGGTCCGAGTCGAGGTGCTCGAGTTTAGAGTAGGCAACCAATGCCGCGTTACCGGGAAGGAATACAGAGCAATTCGTCTCTTCTCCACAGGCAGAGCGATTGGGGGGCAAAGGTCGATCTCAACGCAGCTCGAAAAGAACACATGGGAGGCCGCAAAGGCCACACTCGATCATCACATCGAGCGAGGCTCCAGAACCGTTCACAGAGAAGGTATGAGAAAACAAAATTGAGGTCAGGCGAAGTAATACTTTCTTCTGAGCCAAGCATTTTTTGATGCTTTCTCCTCACTCGAGTCTACCAGGCAGCTTGGACGCCCAGCGATACTGACTCGCATGAAGTATATTTACGGAACTCACTTCTCATACACAAACTCATTCCTTGTTTTTGCAAGGAAAAATTTTCATAGTAATTCTAAAAAAAAATGGCTCTGAGCAAAGAAATTGGAAAAGGATGTAGTGTATTGCTGTTTCCCTTGAACCGGAAAAACGATGAGTGTATAAAATATGAAATTGTATTCGAGGTGGCATGGGGGCAAAATTTTACAGAGCTCCGAAAAAGAGAGCTGACAAAACGCTCAGAACAATGGCACCTGAGGCACCTCGTACACCGACGGAAGGAGCAGAGTCCGTGAAGTATATGTTTCCACTCTCGTCGGTGTAAGAGCTTGCGAGTGCGCGACGTGCGCTACCTGCGTTCGCATGCACCATAGCACCAACATTCAAAACCCATTCAAGAGCTGCGTCATAGCCAAGTGCGGCGCGAATCAACTTAACATTGGAAGCGGCGGTGGTCGACAAATTGGCTTCGCTCAATGCCGTGAAGGTGACAACCACCTGAACCGTTCCCGTGTATTCTGACTGGTCAATGGTGAACACTGGAACTTGAATGCAGATGTCTGCTCCAAACGATCCAGCCGCCGCAGCCTGCGCCTTGGCGAGAAGAAGTATAGCAGAGTCGCCGTAGAGATCTGCAAGGGTCTCCAGTGAGGAGCGGATACAGACCCCTTCTTCAAGCTTGGACTTGGTCAAATTTGTCAGTTTGAATAGGCCGCTCGATGGGAATTGTCTTTCTTCTGCATTGGCACTTCCTCCGATGGCAGTAGAAGAACCAAACTTGAAGGCTGGCGAATGAAGTTGCACCGAAAGATCCGCAGTGACCTCCGTGGTGTTATCCACTTGCTCTTTGTCGATGGCGAGATACACTGAAGCACCAAATGTAAGTTGTCCATTGTCGTTCAAGAGGATATTGCCAAGATCGACCACCAGATCCACTTCGCAAGAAACTGTCCACGGCAGAGCGTCAGACTGAATGTCGCAAGTGGAATTCTTTCCCATGGAGAGCGTTTCGTCACCATTCGTGGTGATGGTCGCAGTTGTGGTGATGTCCACTGAACTAGTCGACGCAGTCGCTGGGGAGGCGAGAGCACTGGCCGCCATGATGCATGCTGCTGAAAGGAGCTTCATCTTACTTTTCTGCAAGTTTTGTGGAGTACTCTGCTCTTTGTTTTGCCTCT
Organism: Parietichytrium sp. I65-24A; assembly: GCA_012862575.1. Lineage (NCBI taxonomy): Eukaryota > Bigyra > Thraustochytrida > Thraustochytriidae > Parietichytrium > Parietichytrium sp. I65-24A. The sequence goes on from BLSF01000037.1 coordinate 433,971, forward strand.
TCGAATTCGGGGTTTGGGTATGCAAGTCCTTCACGTCGAGAGCAATACTTGAAACGGTGAGTCGGTCTGCTACACCGGTTTCCGGTTGAATTTAGACTGATGAATGAAAGATGCAACACGACTAGTCAAGATTTCGATCGCAAAAACTGTACTCAGTACCCTGGATTTCCAGCGTATTAGCATTCGCATACCAAAAACTTCGTGCCAACAGTTTCAATTTGCAAGCAGATGACCGACAGCAAATTTCACCGCTTTTCGTAGCGCCAGTAGCGCCTGCAAGAAGGAGCGACATGGGTTACGAATGCTTCCGTTGGCACGTGTGCACAAACCATGTCTTGCAATTCTATCTCCCGTATACCGTGTGCAATAGCAAGGATACTACACTCGATCTCGCCGGATTGAGATTGGCATGTCTTCTTACTTAACAAATACGGTAGAGGCAAGGGTTATGAGTGGGGGGGGGGTGTCCAATTTAGACTAATTCCGTGCACCGCTCTACTATCCTATATGTGCCTCCTGGGAATTACACAAGGATTGCACTGGCGACATTTCCCACACTCCCCATCACTCGCCTGATGTCCGGCTAACACCGACCGCGACTGTGACAGACTGTGACAGCATGAGCGAGTGTTACTACGACTGACCACCCTCCGACAGCGACCTGCTTTGCCTGCTCCTCGGAGTTCTGAAAAGGGGGCAAATTCTGACTCTCTTGATTGCGATCGATTTTGTAGGATTTAGGATTTACATGTTTATCAAAGTCACGACGGACGACGGTCATTTTCACGAGCAGCTGTGCACGTGAAATACTATTGCAGTCCAAGCGCGTTGCTATAATTATTTTTAATTAATGTGAACTCTAGGCAAGATTGTTTTTTCTGAATTCTGATTCTGAATGCTGAATTCCGGAATTCACAGTCAATTCAGATCTTGAACTGGTCATTTCTGTTACATGGCTTTCCATTCTTCCGTAATTCTGTGTGTTGGATGACTTTCTTGCTCACAGATACCACTGTCCTCTTCGCTTTCCGCTCTTTCGGATTAGACTGGCAGGCACTAGGATTATACTCACAGTCTGCATTCGTGTAGTTCAGATTGATTCTGTAATGGAAGCCAGACAATCAATTCAATCCACCTTTGTCCCGGACCGCGGCACGACTCTGTTGCTGGAAAAAGAGCCAGGATGCAGATGGGCGCTTTTGAACACACACACATCAGTCCGGAGGCCGAACAGAGAATGCCAGCCTCGATGAGCGCCAATCTCGCTCGAGATCTTCGACTTTCGCCTGCCAGCGAGCCAGGGCTATCCATGGAGATGTGACCTTGGGGCTATTACAAAAGCTGCCTGCTCGTCCATTCATCTCATTCTAGCCCCCCGGCCATGTTCACTGTCGAAGGCTATGATTGCGATTGCGAATCCGTTACCTCGCACTGGCACTGTGGCACTGCAAGCACTAGAACAACACATAAAATTCACAGTCACTTTCAATTTGTGTTCCTCACTTTCTCAGAGAATGCTCTGCCAATGAAATCCTATTCTTTGAAAGCTTCTGGAGATTCTGGGGCCTCTGCCTATCTGTTCAATGTTTGTCTTTTTTCCCTTTTGATCAAGAACAAACGCTCAACACTCAAAATCAATTTCCACCGATACTCACAGCACAGCTATCTCGAGGGAGATTCAATAGGCCTCCTTATGAGAGAAACATTCCGCACATATAGACCATCCACATAAAACTATGGGAGTCTCCACACCCACTGTGAAGAAATATTATTCGAAAGTCTGTCAAAATTCACCAGATTTTGGAATCGCGGTAACACTGAGTAGTCAGGTTGATACTGGCCGTCAAGCTGTTTATACCTGTGCACGTAGATGCCCCACTATCCAACAATATTGGTCTTTGTTACATCGAAGCCAAAACTTGTACCGATCGGATAGCAAGACATCGCCAGGTAGACCCTCTTATTGCCCCGCATTGAGGCCTTTACGTGATACCACATATATAACGAAACTCTTAAAGTACTTGGACCGAATTTCACATCGCCGTGGTAGCTATTATTATGAACCCGCATTAAGGTCTTTGAGTGTTACTAAAGTATTATTGGTTACTCTGGTTTTCTTATGGTAGTTTTTACATACTTGTTGTGAGGATATCTTGCATACTTACTGTATAACTTAACTTTATAATGAACTTGTATAACTTAACTTTATAATGAACTTCATGGCCTGAAGAAGTGGATTGCGTACATGGAAGTTCTGTGTACGTAGGACACTCATAAGTTTACACCAGAAAAGAAGTAGGAAGTACGAGTACCGGTACTAGTACCTATTTCTTTTTCTTCTCAGCGTTCCATACACGGACGGTTCGTCTGAATCTGTTCATTCATGAAAGAAAATTACAGTTAGTCCAAATCAATTTGGTCTTTCTCACATTTTCTCACTCTCGTTGACTGATGCGGTCGGACCAGACAGACCCCACTGGCCGGCTGCCACAACCTAGCCTTGGTCTGTGTCTGGTCCGTCTGTCACGGTTGCGGTTAAGTATGGTTGAGTTGAACTAACTCAGGGTAGTAAAGAATGTCTACTGTTGTAGGGCTCCTCTTGCTCCACGTGTCCACCCATGTCCATCCCTGTCCATCGGTACGGGTTGTTCGGGTCGAAGATTTCTATTTCTGTGCTGGAGTTGCTGAGGTTGTCCGAGTTATCCGGTATCGATCGAGTACCGGTACACACCGATCGATGTTGCATAGGCGTGCAGCGAGGAGTACAGCGAATCGAGGAGGGAGGCAAGGCAGGCTCTTGTCGAGCGAGAGAAAGGAAGGAAGACAGCAGCAAAAACGAACGGAAGTAGATAAATTTTGACCATTATTGCCGGACTCGAGCGATGTTTATTTTCTTACTGACTGATATGATTGATGACTGTGGGACTGCGTTGTAATGGAGCAGTCGTTGCAGGAATTGAACTTCGGAAACCTTCCGTAACGTTGTGGGATGGTTTTGGACCGTCTCCGACGGGATGAGCGCAACCATCGCGACTGGAGCATCCGCCAGAGGTATCTCCTACCATACATACACTCCGATGGCTTTCCGTAGTGCTCCATTAGAAGCGAACGATAGTGAGGACCATTAGCCCCTGCCATATGCATAGCATTGCAAATGTAGTTTTGCGATTTATTGGCGTCCCAAAACTTTCAATTATTGGCTACTTGAAGTTCGAGCAAAGTACTGATACTTAAAGCAGAGTGTACTATAAGAAAAAGAAGAGTGTTACTTCTTTGCACCTTATTGTGGCGCTGCTTTTTAAAACCTGGCGTGACTCTGATACTGATTTCATGGAAACGCACCTTTTGCTGTCTTCGTTTGTGTTCGCGTCACTTTGACACAGGCTTGCAAAAACGTTTGGTTTCTCGGACTGGGAGGCTGGCAACTTCATGTCTTTCGAATGGAGTAGCCTTTATGAAATAATCTTGGCAACACGCTAGCGTGTCTGTCACTCTTTAACAGTAAGTTCCAGGATAGTAGAGAGGATGAACCCTTGTCACAGAGCTGGACAAATTCGTAAGCTGCTTCATCTGCTTCCAGAAGAAACATGTGCACGAGCTCTCAGAATGTAACAAGGTCTTGCCGAAACCTTTCGAAAAAAAAATTCAGATGACAGAAAAAAGTTGCAGGCTGCGAATAGTGAGTTGGAAAAGATAGACACAAACAGCCATGTAGCGAACTGTCCTTCGAATAGATGAAGAGATAAGGATGTGTTCTACGGCGACCACGCCAAGCGCGACGAGGAGATAAAACGTCTACGCGCTAAGAGGCTCGGAGAGGATTGGGCCGCCGAGATTTTCCTGGCCGGGCAAGCACGAAGGTTCAGAATGGTCTAAAAAGTCTATTCTCGTCGGGTTTCGTGACTCGATTGATTTCGAGTCTCTGACACCTGCACTCGCACGCTTTTTACGAAGCTAAAGAGAAGGAGACTTGGAAGTCAAGTCCTCAAGTCCATTTCTATGAAGTACTCGCAGAAGCCAGCTAATTTAATGCAAGATTTTCTCAGCAGAACGTTTCAACAGGCTTCCCTTTCAACCAGCCCTTTGCCACCCGCTGGCGACATCCTTCTTCCGCCGCCACCACTCCATCGGTCGTTGCGGGCTTGCTGCTTGTTCACCGCCAAAGAGATTTCGAAGAGAGTGTGCCTGTACAAACTATTGGCGGAGATTCTTAGCCTTCTCGTCTCCTCTCAGTGTTTGGCACACTTCTAAGGACCTCGCTGTGGCTTTAGAGATGAGAGAAGTGGGCGCTGTGAAAGGAGAATTTCAACTGTGCGCTTAACGCTGGAGCAAAACCAGGATCAAGAGGAATCGAAGAAAATTGCACTTCTTGCTAGCGAGGTTCGAAGTGTTGAGGTGGCGAACTTTTGGTGGCGCAAAGAGTGAAAGGAAATTGTAAGTATGAGGAGCAGCGGGAGCAGATTTCAATCGAACAGAATGCAGCTCGTCTACTTTTGACGAAGGTTTTCAATTCAATTCAATTCAATTCAACTCAATTCAGCTCAATTCAATTCAATTCAACTCAATTCAGCTCAATTCAACTCAACTCAGTTCAATTCAATTCAACTCAAACTCAATTCTCAACTCAAACTCAATTCTCAATTCAAGTCGATCTCGACCGACTGGACGACCCACCGCATAACCCGTCTCATTCTATCCTGAAACTTAATTAAGCGGTGAAGACGGCCATGCAATACATCGACGCAGGAGGGGAAAAGCCTTCGTTCGAGGACGATTATGGGCCGACAGAGCACATTCCTGTGGAAGATATGATGGAAGAAATGGATGACAGCTTAAAAGTTGTGCAACAGGGCTACTATGCGAACGTGGTTCGGAGATTCCGCCTCGACTCATATTGGCGGCTCATGGTCTTCAAAGCCTTACTAAAGCAAAAAAAGGCTAGTGATAATGTCGTTTCGATGGAATTTCGGGATGAATGATGATATTGAGTCGCGGTTTCACCCTTACGATGATGAAGATAAGTTTTGTGATAGCATCAACTGGGAAGACGAAGGTACAGAGGAGAATATCGGGAACGTACTTTACCTCGCGAAAAGCTCTCAAAAAGTGCATGAAACGGCCGTGACTCTGAACTCAAATGGAGCCAACGTACATATTCCGGATGTCAACTTGCCTTCATGCTTCCGGACGCTAATGGTCGTTAAAAGTAAGGAAGATAAAACTCTTCGTGTCATGTTCGATTACGCCAAGGCCATGAGGCTCAAATCCTATCTTGAGAGTAAAGGCCTTTTGGAGGAGGATTTGTTTGCCCATAATAAGCTATGAGGAACAGACGCCAGAGCGAATTTTAGAGGTGCTGTTCGTGGAGCACCTCTCTATGAGATGACTAATTTCTACACTTCAATATACAATGCTGCTTACGACGAACTGCAATTCGGAATGCTGGAACCGAATAAAAAGGTGGATTTCCCCCTTTTGAACGTGAAGGTGGACGCGGACGCTCTTTTCTACCTCACACGTGCAGCGTGCAAAGCATTAGATGGGGTGGGAAGAGACGTAGAATATGACGAGGCGGAAAAAGAAGAAGGCCGCCGGACGGGAATGTTTGCGCGGCTGGTCCGTGAATGCGATATAACCTATACCACGCAAGCGATGATAAGTCAAGCTTGAGGGACGAGGATAAAGTGTCTTTCATTGGATACGCTCGCGAAACCGATAACCCCGAATTGAAAAGACCAGTTTTCGTTCAAACTGGGGCGATGGGGATCCCAGCCTGGATTCATTTCTCCAAATTGCTGGAGATGTTCGGCGTAGATTGGATCAGCAAGCCCTTTGGCTAGAGGAAAAAGATAGTTTATTTCAGGGTTCTTGTGAGGAGGACCCGGGCCCGCCTCCTCCGGCGCTTGTGAGGAAGCGGCGGGGTTCCGCCCGATGCACTCACATTGCTGCGACTCCCAAAGCCGGTTCTTCTGAGGAAAGCTTGTTTGTTTGAATTTTACTTTTAATTAACTTGGTTTGGAGTTTGAGTTCTTCGCTCCGAGGACGGACCCGGGACATATATTGCTGTGCTCGTAGACTTCGCCACTCCAAATTCTCCCAATTCCAAGAGGTTCGATTTTAAGTGGCTCTGCCTTCGCAAATACAGCAAATGTGCACTGAATTTCCACTCCCAACTACCACTGTATCAGAGCCATGGCATTCCTCTTCAATCGGACCTTCCACTGATATACCAACCACGCCATCTGCCGAAAGCTGATTGCCACTGATAGTATATACAGTGCTAGAACCAGGCAACGAGGTCTGCGCGCTGGTGGTGCCAGCGACAAGCGGCTTGCCGGTACTTGCGCTCCACAAAAGCGTCGATCCGCTCCGATCGAAGCTCACAATCCTGTCCCCGTCGATGGCCACGCTAGTCACATCCCGAGTGTGTCCCTCCAGAGTGTGAAGCAGCGCGCCGTCCTTGGCACTCCACACGCGCACCGTTTTGTCACCACTGCCGCTCAAAATCCTGTCCCCGTCGATGGCCACGCTATACACATAGCTAGTGTGTCCCTCCAGAGTGTGAAGTAGCGCGCCGTCCTTGGCACTCCACACGCGCACCGT